>ML677386.1:10025829-10595846 GCA_007922305.1 Dermatemys mawii | reverse complement strand
TAACGCAATAATATTGGAATACAAATAATGTTCTTATAGAAGACAAATTGTCTGTCCTGTTATCATCTGGAGTTTAATATCATCTAATATTTTTTTACTCTGATACTGCAAATGAGGAAAAATATACACTGGTGGTTGACAACCCAACAGATGTAGGATCTCCTTAAGAGTTCACTAAGAAATGAGCCATTAGCAATCAAATATCCTATGGCGTCCAGAACAATTTGCAGCCAAAGTCCATAGAACAATAGAGCAATTCAGAGCTCATAGAGATTTGCATTATGGTTTCTCTGGAGTAATCAGTCATATTGATTTCACAAGTGGACTTTCTGTTTACTGTCTTGCAAGTACAACGTATATTAGATCCACCTTTATTTGTAAAGCTCTTGACTGAGACTGCATCAAAGGAATTATGCTTTTCAGCAGGTGTTTTATTGGCAGCTGAGCTGGGAGCAGTAAAACTATATTCTGAACCTTTTTCTTGCATAGCATAGTTATACGTGTTTTGTTCGTGCTGCCTTATTCAGGACTCTGGACATGACGGAAACTTGAGAAGAAGCATTACACTGTACTGTTATGCCAATTCCTGCACCTTTAGTTGGCATAGCAAATGAAAAGCTGTTCCCCACCTCGGGCCAGCAGGAGAGACGACCTGTTCTCAAGAATGGCGAGAGTCAAGGAGAGGGGAGGGAGCCACCACCATTGCAGAGTTGTCCCAGTTTTTCACTTTGGAAATCTGGTCACCCTGAATTTGAGTCTGGCTCCCAAACCCCATTGCTTTCCTGGGCTCTGCAGGAGGGATGGGGCCCTCTTAGTGGAAGTCCTCTGCTTCTGAACCGGTTCTGAGAGCCAGCATCCTCCTCATGCTCCCCGGCAGCCTGGCTCCGTCTGGAATAGAGGAAACAGCAGATGCAGTCCCTGAAGGTATTCTGACTGGGTCAGTCATAGTGCCCCAGGACCTCAGTGACAACACAAGCAAGAGCTGTGCCACCTTTTTACAGGGGGCCGCATGTTTCTCTTCTTCCCCTGGACTTGCTCAGCTTCTCTGACTTCAGTCGGGCTACCTGTGGAGTAAGTATAAAGCAATGTGAGGAAGAATGGATGACTAGAGCCCTATGTTATTTTATTGCTTATTTATATAATAATGGAACCATACATTTGCATGGTGCTAAACGGAGTCGTGCCACTGAAGGGCTTACAATCTGAATGGCTGAACCTGAAAAGCGATACAACGCTGCATATAGGTACTCCTGATCAAGTTGCATTGAAGCCTATAAGACTCCATGGTCCTAACTATGTAGTACTAGCACAGGAAATTATGACAACAAAGACAGGAAAGGAGGTAGTGATGACACACAGATAAAGAAATTGTGATGCTCACATTGTGTATGAAGCAAAAATCAAAGCAGGAGCAAAACAGAAGTAACTACACTAGCACTAGTGCAGATGTCAAGTGTGGAAAGCTAGCTAATGGAAAGCCTTCATTACATAGCAGCATGCCAGTTGTACTGGGGTACGTCTACATTTAGAGCTAGGGATATAATTACCATCTTGAGGAGATGTATCCCTACTAGCTCTGGTCAGGAGCAGCAGGAGGGCCTAGCTGCCCCAAACACAATCCCATCCAAGACCCTAGGGACGTACTTGGCGTGGCTAGCCCCTGCTCTATTTTTAGCGCATTAGCTCCATCAGAGCTAGCGTGAGTATGTCTCCTCAGACTGGGAATCACACCCTCAGCTCGAAGTGTAGACATATCCTTAGTTTGCCTCAGTCTTGAAAACCAGTATAATCAAACTAATAGTAAGGGAAATGGGCTTTGACTCTGATCCTGCAGAGCACAGATTCTTACATCCACACGAAGTGTCCTTGAAGTAAGTTGGACTCTCCATGGGAGGAAGGATATGCATTTGTAGCTCTCCTTGCAGGAGTGAGGCTTTTGTATTCCCTGTGTGTGCTGGGTTCCTCTTTGTCCCTGCTGAGCAACTGTACTGCACCTTTGTATTTACTCATGTTACACAACAGTAAGATCAAGAGTCAAGGCATCCACCCTCTAGCCTCCAGGCTGCTCTGACTACACCCATTGTAACCTGTTCACCCATTGTTACCTTGGCTGTGGATCCTGGGACCAATGCTGTAATCTTTATATAGGCAAAACTCCTATATAAAGACAATGGAAGTTTTCTTTCCAGGGACCAAGGGAATGGGACCACTGTTGGCCTTTGTTTTGCACTCACTGTTGCACCACATAATGTATAAAAATGCATGACCTTTCGACTAACCTTAGCCCAGTCATCTTCTTTTCCACAACCCAAAAATGAAAAACAGTCACACTGAAGAACGGATTTTCCTGGTAAGTTTCAGTTTTGTGTATCTTTGCTTAGTCCCCTCCCACCCCCATGCAGATAACAATGGAGATTAAAAATGCATTGATAAATAACAATTTTTTCTACTCATTTCATTAAAATGCCTCATTTCCGCTAACTTGGTGGGGAAAAGCTGGCCTTTTCACCCACTTCTATTTTCAGTCAGGATGACTTCTCATTGCAATGGGTTGACTCACAGCTTCTACAGTGTTCCTGTTGAATCTCAGCAGGCCTTTTCTTTTGGTGATACAGAGGGTCTATAAATGTTAGAGCATATTTGTATCACTCCTTCTATCATGTGCCTGTTACAACAGAGGCCTGTTGCCATTGGCATGACTTAACTTTTTTCCCCCAAGGGTCTGGTCAACCTGGGATATGCACATGTGCAACTCCCATTTTCATGTGCATACATTTCATGTGGTGATTGGGACCCTGCCACACACAAAAATATATTTTTAATGGACTTGAAGATTTTGCTTGTCATTACATGTAATCTAACAAGGCCCACTCCTGAATTCTTTGTGCACTGGGGAGCTTTGGATGTGCAAGGGATGCAGGATCAAACCCACTCAGTTGTTTTGTTCTATCCCCCACCCTTGGATAAAGAAATCCGATCCCTCTACTTTCTAACTCATTGTAGACTTCCTGCTGCAATTTTCCCTTCCCTCTCGGCCCTTGTGCCGAGTGCAAAGGAAATCTGCTTAGCCTTTACTTTCTCACACATGTTTCAGATGTGCAGGGGTGTGATTGTAAACAACGTCATTGACTGTGCCAGAACTGTCTACTCCTACCGCGTTCTGTTCCCATCACCCTAGGGGTTCCAGTAATAGGGCGTTAAGCAAACAAAGCAAAACAGTAATCTGGTGTTCCAATTGCATTTTTGTTGTTAGAAAATGTTAATGATAGGTTATGTGATTACCCTAGGTTTGGCTCCACTTACTCTTTATTAAGCACATCTGGTATTTAGTAACAATATAAGTAGCAGGAGTTTTTTTGGCATACAAATAAGATTATCCAATGTTGCCATGCAGTATGGAAACTCATCAGGGAAGCCAGTGAACTGTGTGGAGATACAAGTCTTTCTTGTAGGCTGGGCAGCTGGCCAGAATAGCTAAAAAATGTGGATTGGCACAGAGTCGTTGCCACGCAAACAGTTCTGGAAATTTCTGTGTTCAGACCTGCCAAATCCCTTATGCGTAACATGAGTTTCTATCTCCCTGAGCAGCCAATTTTAAGCCCAAACTTTCCTCTACCCTTAAAAAAAAAATAGTATCTTTCAATCTTATTTCCAGTGCACTATTGCCAAGCTCACAATTTCACTGAATTAGAAGGAATTTCCTAAAACATTTGTTTGGGTTACATTAAGCATAACATGTGGGAGACAACTGTGCTTCCTGGAAAATTCTGAAAGGAAGGCTGTCTCGCTTCACGGAGACGGCCTAATGTCTAGTTAGAAAAAACAACGAAGCATGACAAGAAAATGTTTTTTTTAAAATCGGCCCAATAAATGGATTTTATGTACAGTATTTTAAGTTAGCATGCCTCTTCCAGTCAGGTCAACGTACTGTACCAACAAAGGCTGACTGGAAGGAGCAATGGTCTTGTGGATTAGGCACAAGATCTAGATTCAGAAGGTCTGGCTTTATTCCTGGCTCTGCCATGGACTTCCCATGAGACCTGGAGCAAGTCACTAGAAGGTGAGTCCTTTCTGTGTCGGGTTTTCCATCTTTGTAATGGAGATATTGCTTCCCTGTGTTAGAAGAGTTTTGTGTGAATTTTAGGCCCTATGTGAGCAGAAAGAATTATTCAATGTGTACATTTCTTTGGGGGTCTGGGAAGAAGAATGATCTATCACGTTATGAAGTAGAAAAGCTAAGTGTCATCAGTTGTGTGACTGTTTCTACCATCCTATCCTGCACACAGCTGACATTGGGGCTTCTGAATTTTGTTGCTCCAGGTCCAGCAGTTTTTGTGAGTATCCCTTAAACATCATTATTTATGTTGGATTTTATTTTAAAACAGTTGGCCACATTTATCAGTAGTGCAAATATGTTGATGTTAATAGGGTTATCCTTGGTAAGAGGTTGGCCCGGCTTCTAGATGTTCTCATTGTGAAGATAACCTTCCCAAGGTAAACTAGAGTAAAAAAATTGTCATGGCAGATTTTTTGGTTGGTTTGTTTTCATTATCTGGATCGCTACCACAGATAGTTAGAGTCAATATTTGGGTTCTGCAAAGCCTAAATCCATGGGTCTCCATTTTTGGAGGGGCTCATCCTGTGGATTGATTGCTGTGAAGGAGACCACTTGAGCTTCTGATGCTGGTACTAGGACTGCCATCAGCATCCTCCCAGCCCTTGGCTGGCTGCTTGCCAGCAATTGAGCTTGATCCTCTCTTGATCTGCCAGTGTGGTCTCTAGCTAAAAGGGGGGCAGCTCATTGGAAGAGCTGACTCACTCCAGGGTGCATGCACAGAGATTGCAGAGGAAGAAGGGTTCTGGCTCTACAACATACATGCCTTAGGTACAGCAACAATTTCCACTTCCAAATATGACTAGAGAGACTGAGGAGAAAACATGTAGGACAGAGGAAGGGTGGCAGGGGAACTCATGGAACTCACAGTCAGTCTGTGGAACTCCTTGCTACAAGATGTTGTGAAGACCAAGACTACAACAGGTTTCAAAAAAGACCTAGATAAGTTCATGGAGGATAGGTCCATCAATGGCTATGAGCCAGCATGGGCAGGGATGGTGTCAGAAGCTGGGTTTGGGTGTTAGGGGATGGATCACTTGATGATTGCCTGTTCTATTCATTCCCTCTGGGGCACCTGCATTGGTCACTGTCAGAAGACAGGATACTGGCTAGATGGACTTTGGTCTGACCCGGTATGGCTGTTCTTATGTGAGGAAAGAAAGGAGCAACAGAGTCAGGGGCACACATAGCTGTCTACCGTGAAAACCTGAAAAGGCTGAGATTTTCCTCCCTTGCTGACCTTTCCTCTGGCATTTTGGGGAGAAAATCATATCAGATTAAAATAACACAAGCTGAATCTATTTAGCTCATTAAACAGAAGCTTAAGGAGTGGCCGGTCACAGTCTATACCGAGATGGGGAATAGAAAAGTGATAATAGAGGTGCTCTTTAGTCTAGCAGACAAAGGTACAGCAAGATCCAATGGCTGGAAGATGAAGCTAAAAATACTCAGACTAGAAATAAGGCACAAATGTTTAACAGTGAAGGTAATTAACCACTGGAACAACTTACCAAGAGCTGTGGTAGATTCCCACCACTGGGAATTTTAAAATTAAGCCTGGATGTTTTTCTCAAAGATATGTTCTTGTTCAAACATATTTATTGGGCTTGAAGCAGGAATTAATACAGGTATCCTATGGTCTGTGCTATTCAGGGGATCAGACTAGACAATCACAGAGGCCCCTGCTGACCTTGAAATCCTGAAATGAAATGAAAATTAACCATGACAGTAATCTCCCCACAGTGTTAGATGAAACTGGACAACTGTGGCACTCAAGAACACGCTTGGCAGCCTATTACTTATTCTCTTCAGCTTCACTCTCATGTTTGTAGCTCCTAAGGCTGGGGCACCATCAAGAGGCTGGAGATTCTGGAGGCCATGGAGAGTAGAGGAAGAAGGAACAGAGAATGTGAGATCGGCATGAGAAAGAGAGTGGTCAAGTGGGAATGGGGATGATGCTGAAAAAGAGCGGGACAGGACCGGAGATGTTATTTTACAAAGAAATGGAAAAGGACAGAGAAAAGGGGAGATTTTCTAAAAAAAAAAACCAGAAAATAGAATGAAATGAAAAGAATGACATAGACTCATAGACTTTAAGGTCAGAAGGGACCATTATTATCATCTGGTCTGACCTCCTGCACAACGCAGGCCACAAAATCTCACCCACCCACTTCTGCAATAAACCTCTAACCTATGTCTGAGCTATTGAAGTCCTCAAAGCATAGTTTAAAGACTTGAAGGTGCAGAGAATCCTCTAGCAAGTGACCCGTGCCCCATGCTGCAGAAGAAGGCTAAAAATCCATCAGGGCCTCTGCCAATCTGCCCTGGAGGAAAATTCCTTCCCGACCCTGTTGCAGGGTACTTTTCTGTCCCGTAGGAACGAGGCACACAAACAGCTGTTGAATAGAGGTGGTGAGTTTATTGAAGGCAAAGTGACACACCCGCAGCGGGGGCTCCCTTCTTGCTGCTGCCACTAAACGGGGACCCGGCGCATTGGAGCAATGCCCGGGGAAGAAGCCCACGGCGTGTGGGCACACAGGCAGAGAAATAACAGAAACATTTGCATCTCATGCATACCTCATGAATAACTAATACCTTATTTCTGTCTTGTTAGTATCACACGATGCATGCAGGTGTTTCATTTCAAGGCAAGCAAAGCGTGAAAGCCAAGTACTCCGACATGGGAAGTATGCGATAACAGGGCAGGGACTGATAAGGATGGCTGAAAGTACCCTTTCCTTCCCAGGAGTCGTGGGGGGGGGGGGAGGAGCACCCTTTCCCTCCCAGGAGTGGGGGGGGGGAATGAGCACCCCTTCCTTTCCTGGAATCGAGGATAAAAGCGTCCCAGCAGTCTACCGTCACAATGTCTTGCGCATCCTTACAGACCCCAAATATGGCAATCAGCTAAACCCTGAGCATGTGGGCAAGACTCACCAGCCAGACACCCAGAAAAGAATTCTCTGTAGTAATTCAGATCCCACCCCATCTAACATCCCATCACAGACCATTGGGCGTATTTACCTCTAATAATCAAAGATCAATTAATTGCCAAAATTAGGCTGTCCCATCATACCATCCTGCCCATAAACTTATTAAGCTTAGTCTTGAAGCCAGGTAGGTCTTTTGCCCCCACTGCTCCCCTTGGAAGACATGGAGATGGACAGAGCAAGTCGGAGGTGAAAGGAGAGACAAATGGGATATAGAAATGGGAGAAGGCAGGAAAAGCAAGGAGAAACACATAGTGCTTTTAGGTTAGTGAATTTTATTTTTATTTATTTCATGCCAATGCATTTTACTGTAGTGCCCTGTCAGACATCTTATTTGTCTATAGGGATGGCTGTTTACATCACTTATTGCTGACCACTCTCAATTCTATACCTATGTATTGACATAGAGAGGGGCTCGTGGGATGGTCAGAAGAAGGGAGGACCTACCTTATGACAGGAGACTTAAAGAGCATGACATGTTTAGCCTATCGAAACGAAGGCTGAGGGGAGATACAACTGCCTTTATTAAATACATCAGAAGGATAAACACCAGGGAGGATGAGGAGTTATTTAAGTTAAGGGCCAATGTTGGCACTAGAATAAATGGCTATAAACTGGTCATCAGCAAGTTTAGGCTTGAAATTAGATGAAGATTTCAAACCATCAGAGAAGCTCTGGAACAGCCACCCAAAGGGAGCAGTGGGGACAAAAAAACCTAACTGGATTCAAGACTGAGCTTGATAGCTTTATAGAATGGACAATATGATGAGATTGCCTACAATGACATGTGCCCATCTGCGACTGCTATTGGCAAATATCTCCAGCAGCCAGAGACTGAAGACTAGATGGGGAGGGTTCTGAGTTACTACAATGAATTCTTTCCCAGGTGTCCAACTGGTACGTTTCCTCCACATGCTCAGGGTCTATCTGACTTCCATATTTGGATTCTGGGAGGCCTTTTCCTCCAGCTCAGATGGGCAGAGACCCTGAGTGCTTTTTGTCTTCCACTGCGCAGCTACTTACTGGTATGAACTAGAGTAAATGGTGGAGTCTTCATAATTGGAAGACTTTAAATCAAGATTTGAAGACTTCAGTAACTCAGCCAGAGGTGGGGTCCATTACAGGAGTGGGTGGGTGAGTTTCTGTGGCCTGCAATGTGCAGGAGGTCAAACCAAATGATCACAATGGTCCCCTCCGGCCTTAAAATCTATAAATATATAATAAGTGGAAAGGGGAAAGAAAATAACCTGAAAATCACCAATATATGTATACAATCCTCTGGCTGCTCCTAGGCCCTCAGCTTATTTAGAAAATGTCCTTGGAAAAGGATTCAAATATTGTCAGCTCCAGTATATGTGAATCCGAGCGCAGGAGCAGCTGTTCTCTACTGTGGGGGCCCAATGACTCCCTATCCCACCTCACCCATTTCACTGTAAATGCCTCTGGTCAGTTTGGGAGGGGACAGTAAAGTAAGGGAGTTCTCCCGTAGAATCATCTGGCCCAGCCTTCTTCAAAATCCTAAAACTGGTCCCAGCCCTGTTTGATTTGAACAATCCGTATACAAAGTGGAGCAGCTCAGACTACAGTGCAGACTCCATGGAACACCACACAATGGAGAGCTGGGAAAGCAGGAGGTAACGTTACTTCTCTGGTCTCATTCGTCCCTTCTCTTTCTGTCTTTATGGGGTTTTTGGGGAGGGACAGGGGTTGTTTTGTTTTTAAATTTGGCATCATCTGTTTACTTGTTCAAGTAAAATGGAGAGAAACATTTTTTAAATCCAGGAGACATGCTGGTATCTGGCTCAGACCGTGTGGTGAAAAAACCCAAGTCCTGGAGCTTAGCTCATGTGAGCTCCTATTCTCTGGCATTTTATTATTCCTATGACGCATATGAAAGTTAAACAATCGTTCACAGTGAGGGGGCGGGAGAGCTAGTTAATGTGCATGAATCACTTAACTATATTATAAGGCATATGCAATAGCTAAATGCTTCTAATTTCTAGGAGAGAGAACAATTTCTGACAGGGAATAGGAAAGGATCAGATTCATTATAACAGTCTAATTTTTATTCAGAGATGGGAAATAACAGTTCCCCTCCCCCATAACATTGGCATTTGCTACTATTAAATCAATCATTCCATGCTCATTTACAGAAGTTTGTACCCAATTATCTCCCAGTACAACTAGTATCATAATAGTCAAGCGAGTCTCCGGTCTCCCAGCCCACTACCACTCTAAGGAATTATTGTCATCTCCGTTCCAGTAGTGTATTTGAAAATGTTGACGTAAGCATAATGTTGCTGTTGTCTATACTGATTGTTTTCCTTTACACACAGTTAGTCATATTGGAAATTTACCTTAAAATCTGAGGTTTAACAGGCTTGAGTTAGAAGAAAATAATCTGGCCGGTAAATATTTTTTTCTGGAATTTTTAAATGTTGATACTCCAGCAACATATTGGACAAGGGCACTCAAGATCTCTTGGTTAAAATTCCACCACCAAACTGACGGAAAGCTTGGAGTGTCACATTCCCTCCAGATTCTGCTGAATCGCCTGTGTTAGAAACAGCTTATTCCTGGTGCTCGTGAAGATGCTTTGGAAAGGGTAAACAGTTTGCCTTGCGACTGCAGCACATTGCACCAAATGTCAGGTACTTTCAAAACAATTTCCTGGGAAATGTGAGGTAAACTAGAATCAGGTGGGCTGTATTTTGTTTCCTTTTCTGATATTCATGAGTGTCCTTACCAAATCCATAGGAAATACAGTGCAGAATGGTGATGGTGTCAGACTAAAAGGAATATTTTTCCTTGGTTTCAAATGTAAAAGCAATTCTCAATGGGTAATTATGATAATACTTGACGTTTGCATCACGGTTTTCATCTTCTAGCCACTTTACTTTAAACTGTGGGTCTTCAAAACTGCTCTGTGAGGTGGGGGAGTAAGTATTATTAGCCCCATTTTACAAATGGGGAAACTGAGGCAGTGTCATGTGCCTTCCCCAAACCAGAGAGAGTCTGTGTAAGAGTCAGGATTAGATTTAAGGAGTTTTTGTCTAGGCTTTTAATTCCCACATTCACTGTGCCACTAAAGTACAGAATCTTGACTGACTATAGTTATGATTTGAGGGTAGAGTAATTCCAACTAGCAGGGCTGGATTAATCCATCTCTGGGTCCTAAGCAAACCTCACCCCGCCAGCTCCCACATGGAGGCACTCACCATCCAGTGCCTGGATGACAGCGGCAAAGCTCCAGCTCATCTCCTTCAGGTACTGGTGAAGAACCCAGCTCACAGCAGCAGGTGGGAAGAGCAGCTCTAGCCGCACCACTGCCCACTCAGGATTGGCCCAGCCAGACTTCTGTCATGAGAGGGGTTGGCAGAGTGGTGAGTGATGTTGCGAGCTGGTGCACTAGGGTTGCAATGCCACTCAACTCAATTTTAGCCCCGCCTCCTCCCCATCATGACAGAGGATCAGTGAGGCCAAACCTGAGCAGGCAGTGGGGTGGCCAGAACTGCTCCTCCTTACTTCTGATGTGGGGCCATCTCCTGCACCAATACCTGAACCAGACCAGCCAGAGCTCAGGTTGCCTCCCCCAAACCCCCGCATCCTATACACAAATTAGGCCTTAGGCATGTATCTAGCTTGTCTATGCCTTAATCCAGCCCTGCCAACTAGTTTGACCCATGCTCAGTTCCTGTGCTTGTCACTCAGTCACATACCGTGGAATGATGTAGATGGAATGTATAATGTTGAGGATAGGAAAGTATCATTTCCTGTGGCTCCCTCTCACTTGTTGTTCGACTGTTTCTTCTTCAGCTCTCCAGCAAGTTGTGCATTTATTTCAAGGGATAACGCTATGAACTCTTCTTCATGAATGTCTTCGTGCCAAGACATGAATTTTTGGATATTCTGGAGTGCTAATGTTAGGAGCATGGGTATGCTTTTTTTAATTGTGCATAAAACCTATTTTAACGAAGTAGTGGCCACAAACAATTGAGGCTCCATCTCTAGCTAAATCACACACGGGCAGCCTAGGGAAATGAAACACAGGCCTCTACACCTTGAGTTCAATGAGATTCTTCATCAGTTGTGTTAACAGGCCTTTTCTCCTCTGCAGCCCACCTGCTGCTGTGTGACATGGTCACTCACACTTGGACAGGTCTGACACTCCGCTGGTACAGGGCAATGGTACACATACATGAGTTGGTGCAGCTTCAAACACAACAAAGTGAGGATTTATGTCAAGACAAATAACACCTGGCAGTTAACAACACAAAAGAAGCACATTCACTAAACAAGACCTATGCCGCAATTGTTATCCCTTTGTCATTCATTAGTAAATAAAAAATGAATGTCACAGGCTTAATTTCTGATGGGCTATTTTTCCCTGTGAATTCAATAAAAAGCAACCACATTTCCAAATTCTTTTCAAAATTCGGTGTGGGGTTTTATTTTGTGTGTGTGCGTGCGTGCGTGTGCAGGGAGCATTGTTTTGTTTACAGAAAACCCCATCTATCACTAGTATTTCCTGAATTTTCTTAAAGAAAGTTGTTGTCACACCAAGATGATGTCATACATGAAAGCATGATAGCTGGCTTGTGCCTCTCTCTAAAGCAGACAATTTAGTTATGGGGTGTAGAAAGATGTATCCTAAAGGGAGTGCCTTAATGTTTTTGATTGCTAATATTTGCTTTGTGACCTTTCTAGTAACATGCATATTGCATATGTCCATCCACCTACTTAGCCTCTGCAGTAGCTTTAGTGCACCAATCATTCTAATCTGGAGGTGGAATATATTTTGTACCTAACAGGGCCTTCAATTTGGAATGGAATCAGAGGATTTGGAACAGCTCAGCCAAACCACAACCTGATTTATTTTCTTTGTGCATAGCAATAATGTGGAAATCCCCCTGTGAAGCATGGAATGGATGGGGAAAAGATGATTTCTGTACTGAAATTAGAGGACAATTCCTGCCCTGAAAAGAAAAAGCTGCCATTTTAACTCCCTGTGAGTTTCACAGAAGGATTATCCTTAAAATTGCCAAGTTTTATTAATTGATTCCTAGGAATTATACACATGAGCCTTTGCATTAAGATTATAGCAATAAAATATTTTTTAATTTCTATGAGATCATCTCTTTTGAATTGTCTCTTTATAAGTAACATCAGAACTACTGTAAAAAGATGGGGTGATCCGAATAAGAAAGGATGCATGATAATACCTGACTCAGAGTAATTGGCTCATCAGACTGCTGGAGCAGTGTGTGTGTGAAAGAGAAAGAGGAACTATGAGGGCAGTAAACCCTACAGGGCACTGATGCTAACAAATACATATCTTGTGTTTAGCATTAGAGAACATGTCACTATCTAAACTGCACTATGAACTTGTTTGGAATCTTTCAGATAGGACCTCTGATGTGGAGACCTTACTATTTAAAGACCTTACTATTTAACTGTGCAGTGCTGAGAGAGAGATAAGTGGCCAAATTCTGCTCTCTCTGTAAATCTAGAGTAAATTGATTGGGTCAAATTCTCTGTTAACTTATGCCCTTCTTACCCTACTGATTTCAGTGATCAGAATGTGGACCACTGACTTCAGTGGAGTTACTCTGCTTTTATATTGGTGTAATGGAGAGCAGAATTAGGTCCAACTATATTGCACGTGGGAAAACATACTAAAATATGAACAACAGGTTTCCAACTATGCAAAATATTTATAAAACACACAACGAGTGCCTGTGTCGGTAAAATATGTATTTAATATAATATACATATCAACATGTGGAAAAAATAACATGCAGATGATCCTATTTTGGAGGAAATTCAAACACAACCAACTACATTTACATGAATGTTTTGCAAAACATGTTTGTTCGTGAACATGTAATACAATCCTAATATAAGCAGAAATATGTACAAACAAAATCATGCAAGTTGACTAGGTTTTAGATGTAAATGGCCCTGATTTTCCCTTCATACTGAATTCACATGAGTGTAATTTATGGTGTTACTCCTGATTTACTTTAAATGAGGAAAATTGGGCCCATATTTTTCTCTCTCTATCATGCAGGAATTTGCTACAAACTAATGACACATTTGGAATAATATCATATAATATACCATATCTTCTGGTGCATACAAGATGGTAAGTGGTTTTTCTGTACCCTTACTTAGTTTATAAAGAAATGTTCTCTGACTCCTTCTTACACAGAAGCAAAAACACAGTAAAGTGATTTATGTAAGAATAGAGACGACTCAGTACTCAAACTTTGTAAGTTTTCACAACTTCCTAAATCTTCACAGGAAAGATGAGCTTAATCCACATTTTATTAGTGTCCTCCACTTGACTATTTCAGGAGACTGTTGCAATAAGAATGTCAATTCACATTAAACAAATTCTCTGGAAAGCTAAAAACAGTTGCCTGGTTATTTATAAGCATTGCATTACAGTGGAACTCACTCTTTTGTAAACTCTGATGCATGACATTTCACCCATAATGAAGCTGTTCTGTGAAGCAGGCCCCATTAAGGGTCCCCTGAATTATGAAGTTATTTAAGTTCTTTTCACATAAATAAATCCATGAACTCTTATTACTGAAGCATTAACTTCTGTTTTACCCTCTGTTCTCCTGAAACTCCTCCTATATTTTGTTTAATAGAATGGGATGAACAGAAGAAGAAATTAAATTGGCCAACAAAGATGCAAGCCATAAGGTGTGCTGATGGATACAAGTTGAGACTCGTGCGTATTATTATTAGGGTTGCAAGTTTGTAATGACAGTGAAAAAGTCATGGCTACTGTGACTTCTTTGTGTGTCCGTCACTTCTATATGTCAAGCCTGTAGGTGGGTTGCGCTACCAGCCAGCTACCAGTGAAGGGAGGCCCCAGTGGTGGTGATGGCATGTCAGAGAGTAAGCCTGCCCCGCATGTATTCTGCAGCGGTTGCTCTTGTGTCCTGTGGGACTGGGACTGGCTCCTTGCTGTGGGCATTGCCACCCGGGTCACAGCACTGCTGCGGTTTGGCCCAGCAGCACCCCTGTCATGATGGAGGAGCTCTACACAGAATGTTCTCTATAGTGGAGGTAAACCAGCAAGGTGGGCTGGGAGCAGATGCCTTTCCCTGGGGAGTAGAAACCTCCACACATACTGCTCTGCAGTGAACTTCTTGCCAGCTCAGGAGCAAGTGTCCACTCAGCTGCAGGGATGACTGGGGCCTCTTGAAACTAACCATGGAGCATGCTTTCTTTCTGCGCAGTGTGCAGGGAGCATGAGGTACGGCATCCTAGACAAGGGCTGGTCCTAATTGTCTTGAAATAACTTTCCCATGCAGACTTCTGTAGATGATCGGCAGCATTTTGGGGTTGCCACAATGGAAAGTCACATCTTGCTCCCTGAGAGCGAGACTTTACTTCAGGTTCACTCACCAGCTGAATCAGAGAATACCTGGGAGTACAAACTGGAATGTTACCAGCTAAGTCCGAGCAAGGAGCTGCTAAAGAAGGCAAAGAGAGTTACATTCATTGTAGTTCAGCTAGATCCTTAATAAGGGAAATGTGTGTTTTTATGTTGTTATACAGCAAAGTAACATAAGGGAACTTTCATTGTGTGTCTATTGAGATAGGCTTTATTAACAAATTAAGGACCACCACCAATCTCCCTGAAATGAATGTAAAATGTTGGTTGGTATGCTGTACAACTGGAATGCAGTCTGTCCTTTACATGAGACATAAAACTAAGGCCCTAACCATTTGAGGTCATTAAAGAGCTCGTTATGCTTTCCCTAAGAGCAAAACAAATTCCTACTCTGGTGAGTCAATGAGTGTACCCCATAAGGGTATTGTGAGGCTTAATTAATGTTTATAAAGCATTTTGATATACACAGATTAGTGGTGCTTTAAGTGCAAAATATTAACATTATTACATAAAGAAATCTTTTAACGATGCCTTAAGTGACAATAAATATTTTTCAGCTTCATGCTGTACATTTTTTTCCATTTATATGTAATTTAACATTAGAGTCCTAGTTTCTCTTAGGCCTGATCTATACCCCATTTAGTCAATGGTTTTGAATCAGGCCATAAATTAGGACTGGCATTAATATGTGTGAATGTATATGTGTGTGAAACATACATTTATGCACCTAGATATTTATGAAGATTACTGGATTTCATGTGACATTTTACTTTCCCTATTGTTGTTGTTATTGTAATGTGCATGTCCCTAGTATTTAGGAACAGAATATTTTTTCACTATCTTCTATAAAAAGTGCCCTATATTGATTGCTGCAGAGTGAGCTGCTATGGTTGATATCTAAGCACTAACCCAGATAGGGATTAGCATTACATCAGACATCAGGCGAGAAGATCTGGCAAATTGCCAGCCTGTAAAAATGGAACACATTTGCGTCACTGTTCCCTTGGTAATGCTTCTTGGAGCCTTGTCAGCTGTCCCCTGAGGTTGTTTCCTTAATATGTCAACAGACATTCCTGAATCTTTAATGCTGAATAGTTCTTTTCCTTTTCCAAAAACACTTAGTGACAGAGTATCTAGTGTATCTCATTGCCGTAATCCATTTTAAAAAACAGACTCTGCTTAATACCTTCTTGGGAGTCAAAGTGTTTACATTCAGGTTTGAATGAAGTGGATAGTCTATCTGTAGGTTGACTGTTGTTTATATTCTTAAGGAAAGCAACATTCCTCAACAAAGGCACCCCGTTTAGCCTTTCAAAACAGCATATTGTAGAAAATGAAACTGGGTGTGTTAGATTAAATGCTGGAATTTGTTAACAGTTGGGATACACTATCTGACATTGTTTCAGGAATGCAAGTTAAATGCAGTAACTTCAGGTTAAACCCTGAAAGCTCTAGAACCGTGTGCACAGTGACCTCTAGCTTCAATAAATAATTAGTTAAAACTGTGAGAAATAACACAGCTCATATTTAACTACATATTAACCTGTCTCACTTTCTGCCTTTCCACAGAACTGGTTGTGTACTCTTTTTTGTTTCTATTTTTATTTGAAAATACAAATGGATAAACTTAACCAAATTAGAAAATATTCCTTCTAGCTTAAAAGTAAACATCTTCTCTTGGTGTCTTTTTGTTGTTATGTGACCATCTTAAGATTGCAATGCAGTTGCTATAGTAGTTAATCATGGGCTTGTAATTTAAAAGTTTGAGAAGAACTAGCTAAAGAATTCAGTCTAAGAAATGAATTGATAACTAACTTAATTTTGGAGAAGGGGCATTATTAAATGTACCTGATGATTTATAACTGTCACAGTGAATTTTATACAATCAACTGACTGAGGCAGCCCGGTCGAAAAAACCCTCTGTTAGTTCAAACTGGAATTTTGGCCTGGGAATCACGAGTTCTATTATTTTCATGTTTTTATCAAATATTGAAGGCTTTGTGAGTTCCATGGACATGGAATTTGACCCTGGTTGTGGAATTTGCCTCCTGCACAGGACCCCGCAGAGAGCTGTTTTCTGAAATCACTTGGCAGAACAACGGATATGCTGGCTGGTGCTTGGGCATAGTCAACAGATCAACAGTTATAGGATTGCTGCAGGACAGGGAAGCACTGAGTAAACTGACCTAGCCATGTGGATGGCTCTGGTCCCTCTAAAGTAGGAGCAAAAGATTCACATGCATCCACTTTTGGAGGGAGATACCACATGTACCTACCTAGGCCATGCACCCATTTGGGGGAGAGAGAGGTTCTCCTATCAGTGGTGAGGGGTGGCAAAGAGATTAAGTGCTTCCTTCTCTCAAAACACACAACTCATCCTTCCCATCCACATTCCTTCCTTCCTCCAACTATCACCCCTCAAATTCCCCAACCTCAAGCGTAGAAGCCTCAAATCTTACTCTTTCCTGCCCCAGTCTTTCCCTGTTGCCAAATACTTTGGCTCCCACTGCCTAATAGAGGAGTGCAATTCTATATTGTCAATACTAAAATCTGCTGCACACTGACATTTCTATGACAATGTGAAATAGGGAGCAAAGCCTTAAAAACAGATGCAATGAAACACAATCACCATATTGTGATTGACGGTTTCATTATTCTAATATTTAACTGAATGAAACTTGGCTTGGAAATGTGTTTGCATTTACCCGGTGCTGTCACAGAACTGTCTGCTAGTGCTAGGGGTCTGTTGTACACGAAAAGCATAGGCCTTTGAAAATATCAATGGCTTTTGAGGTATGGTAACATGCTCCGCATGTAGCTATCACAGACCACCACTGACCACCTACAGATGGTGTGTGTAGCTGCCATCTTGCTCAGTGGTGTTTCCTGCAGCAAGCCTGTCGCACCAATTCTCTCAATGAAGCATAGGCTTCTTTTTCATTTCTGGGCATAGTTCCAGGGCCCAACCTTGCTCCCATGGAAGTCAGTGCGAGCATGGCTATTGACTTTAACGGAGGTAGGAGCAGGCCCCAAGATGTAGATAGTGATCTATAAAGCCCTATATCCTGTAATTTGCGTCCTAGATTGCACCTTTCCCTTTGCTATGCCATGACCACTGAAATCAGCTGGGGCAGCTTTTGTGACCAGTCTCTACATGTGACCATCTCAGTGGAGGACCATTGATTCTGGAGTTTACTTTCACGTTGCTGGCTTTCAGAGCACAGTGGAAGGCCCATCTATTGGCTGAGACTCTGGTTGGAAAGGATGATTCAGGAGTTTTTGCATAGTTTAACCCTGTGCTGGGTCTGTTTAATTATATAGGGGCTTCAGTCCATGTGTTTTGTGCACTGTGTTAGGAATGTTTTTACAGGGAGCCGAGAATGTTGTGATGGGCATTTTTTAAACATATAAAAATAAATGAAATATTTACATGTTGTGATTTTGTGAGTGTGACTGGTTGTGGTGAAGACACTTCATTGGGAGCCTTAGGAGCAGCAAGGTGGAATTCTGGGGTCCCTAGGAGGTTAGAAGGGAGCAGGAACTCAGGGACAATTTGTACTAACACAGAAGGTCAAAGAAGTGGAATCTTGCTGAGGGTATTTAGTCCTCAAGGGGCCATAAGCTGGGATACTAGAAAAACTGGAATGTTCCCTTTTTATTTCTCAATCACTATTCTGTAGCAATCACAGTAAGAGATTGGCACATGGTTCTTTAAACTGCTGCATAAATCACCTGGAAATGGGCAGCTATGGAGTCACATGGCGTGCAATTTAGGGAACTGAGCAAATACTGGGTTTTTTGCCCAAACCTTGGTAGTAGAGGAATCAGTCCAAGTTGAAGTGTCCATTTCCTCCTGTCGCTACAGAAAGACCCCTACTGCATTGCTAAAGTGTATATTTAAAATCTTTTTTATACCCAAGTGTACCTCTTTAGGCAATTTAAAGGAGTAACTTCACAACACCTTGATTTAGGTAACTTTAAATATCTATGTGACCATCACAATGTAAAAAGATCCCCTGTATTTTCCACTGGTCGTGAAGTTCATGTTTCCCCCAAGGCGAAAGAAAGAAAGAAAGAAAGACAATGCAGATAAACATACAAAGAGCCAGGTTGGGCTTACAAAGATCAGCTCTGGTATGGCAACTCCTGTGTTCAAAAAATACACATTGTTAAGCACTATTCTTGTTTGCCCTAAAACAAATATAGGAAAATTAGGTGACCAGGGAGCAGAACAATGCCTGAGGATTTCAACATTGTACAAAGCATATTTCTCTAACTTTTCCCCCTTTCACCATCCTTATCTGTGATTCTTGTCATGACAAAACATAGCGTTCCCTACCGGCTTTCCTGCAGCAATGGTAAATAGCTGTAAGAAGCAAATGAGATGGGGTAAGCGGAAAATAGTTTTGATTAATGCATTTTTACTTATGTGGTAGGGATGGAGTGGTGTCACTGTGCTTGATCCATGTCGCTGGAGCGTGACCGTCTTTCAGAAGAATGATCATTTGATATAACTGAGCTTTGGATAAATGGGGTTTGAGTGTATATTTACTTAGCTAGTTGAACAGTGAGATTTCATTTTGGAGCATCTCACTATCCCTTGGAGTATTGTTGACTCTTTCACATTCCCTCCCCGCTGGCTATTAACTGGTGGTTAGTGTCTCTTGTTAATCTTTCTAACTGGCTAATCCTTTTGCATTATGTGACTGAGCCAGCCCAATAACATTGTTAAAAGCCTATGGAGTATGTAAATACAAACAGGATAGCGGAGAAGCTGGTAGCCAGCAGGATTAAACAGGATCCACTAGCTGCAGAGGCATAGTCAGGTTAATCAGATAATGACACAGGTGCTCAACTGCCTTCCTAGTTCTGTTCTCACAGGGATTTTTTTCTTTGTTTATTTCCATTAATTTTCTCAGCAATTAAAACTACACAATCATGCCAACCTATTGGACCCCCATTTCCCTGTCGAGAAGTTGCCTTCAGCTCTGATACTGATAACACTGGTCTACAATTTTTTAGAAGTCGTCAGCTTCAGAGATAAAATGTGATATTTATTATGTATTTTGATGTGCTGAATTCAAATATGACAATTAAAACAACTGATTGGCTACTGTTTCTAAGATATTTCAGTTTTTACATTTTATGTCTATGTATAGTGTGTAGATAGAGTTTTAATCATAAATTGTAAACCTAGGTCTTTTCATGTGTTTATGGTTGCTTTACATGATAATATTTCACCTGTCCTGTTTATGTAACACTTTAAAAATCAGCAAAAGGGTTATATAAATAAACAAAAGGCAAAAAAGTATTATGTACATGGTTTAGTCCTATTCAGTGTCTACTCGGCGCTTCTTGGCTTGTCTCTTGTATTCGTTAAATGGAGCATCTCTTGTCACTGTCCAGCAATAGTCTGCAAGCATTGATGGGCTCCATTTGCCCTGATAGCGCTTCTCCATTGTTGCAATGTCCTGGTGAAATTGCTTGCCGTGCCCGTCGCTCACTGCTCCGCAGTTCGGTGGAAAGAAATCTAGATGAGAGTGCAAAAAATGTATCTTTAGTGACATGTTGCAACCAAGGCTTTTGTATGCCTTGAGGAGGTTTTCCACCAACAACCTGTAGTTGTCTGCCTTGTTGTTTCCGAGAAAATGTATTGCCACTGACTGGAAGGCTTTCCTTGCCACGCAGGGCATGGTCAAATGCGTCATCTCGAAGAAGTTCATGAATCTGAGGACCAACAAAGACACCTTCCTTTATCTTAGCTTCACTTAACCTTGGACATTTTCCACGGAGGTACTTGAAAGCTGCTTGTGTTTTGTCAATGGCCTTGACAAAGTTCTTCTTCAGACCCAGCTTGATGTGTAAGGGTGGTAACAAAATCTTCCTTGATTCAACAAGTGGTGGATGCTGAACACTTTTCCTCCCAGGCTCCAATGACTGTCAGAGTGGCCAATCTTTCTTGATGTAGTGGGAATCTCTTGCACGACTATCCCATTCGCAGAGAAAACAGCAGTACTTTGTGTATCCAGTCTGCAGACCAAGCAAGAGAGCAACAACCTTCAAATCGCCACAGAGCTGCCACTGATGTTGGTCATAGTTTATGCACCTCAAAAGTTGTTTCATGTTGTCATAGGTTTCCTTCATATGGACTGCATGATCAACTGGAATTGATGGCAAAACATTGCCATTATGCAGCAAAACAGCTTTAAGACTCGTCTTCGATGAATCAATGAAGAGTCTCCACTCATCTGGATCGTGAACGATGTTGAGGGCTGCCATCACACTACCAATGTTGTTGCAGGCTACAAGATCACCTTCCATGAAGAAGAATGAGACAAGATCCTTTTGACGGTCACAGAACATGGAAACCTTAACATCACCTGCCAGTAGATTCCACTGCTGTAGTCTGGAGCCCAACAGCTCTGCCTTACTCTTGGGTAGTTCCAAATCCCTGACAAGGTCATTCAGTTCAGCTTGTGTTATGAGGTGTGGTTCAGAGGAGGAGGATGGGAGAAAATGTGGGTCCTGTGGCATTGATGGTTCAGGACCAGAAATTCCATCCTCTTCCTCGTCTGACTCAAGTGAGAATGATTCTGGTGTATCAGGAACTGGCAGTCCTTCTCCATGGGGTATTGGGCGTCTAGCTGATGGAATGTTTGGATAATGCACAGTCCACTTTTTCTTCTCTGACACACCTTTCCCAACTGGAGGCACCATGCAGAAGTAACAATTGCTGGTATGATCTGTTGGCTCTCTCCAAATCATTGGCACTGCAAAAGGCATAGATTTCCTTTTCTTGTTCAACCACTGGCGAAGATTTGTTGCACAAGTGTTGCAGCATATGTGTGGGGCCCACCTCTTGTCCTGATCTCCAATTTTGCAGCCAAAATAAAGGTGATAGGCTTTCTTAACCATAGTGGTTATACTGCGCTTTCGTGATGTAAAAGTCACTTCACCACAAACATAGCAGAAGTTATCTGCACTGTTCACACAAGTACGAGGCATCTCTGCTCACTTTGGCTAAACAGAAATGTGTTCCTTTGCAAAATCAAACACTGACAAATAAGAGAGCATGACACTGTATGATTTCTAGAGCTGATATAGGGCAATTTGTTCAGCAGAGTGATGTAAGCTTCATTATGATTGCATCATCCATGACTTCTAGGAATAACATGATGCAATTCATAGCATGTATGACGCAATACCAGCTTCAGATTGCATCATTCATTGTTTTGCCTAAAAAGCAAGTACTGTCCAAACCCAGTCATAGATTTATTCATAGATCCAGTCAAAGATGTATTTTAGTCATTTCTGGTTTAAATTGAGATCCCTTCCCTTTATAACTCACTTATCCTCCGCCATTCCCATGTCAAGGGTCGTATATACTGACCCAATAGCATATCTTGAAAACTAGAGCCAATCAACAATTTTAAGCATCATTTACGTTCTCAGTGACCCAGAATTAGTAAAGTTTGACTACATTTATTTCAGAAGCATTTTGGCTGTAGAGCAGTGTTATCTGTGTGACTCTGGTTAAGTCACTGTTGCAGCTGGGAGGTGTGATTTCCAGTGTGCGTAGACACACTGGCATTAGCTCTGCTCGAGCTAGTGTGTGAAAAAATAGCAGGGTGGATGTTGCAACACAGGCAACAACTTGGGTGAGCTGCTGGGCTTGGCCCCAGAGGGTTGGTTGGGCTTGGACTCAGGGGCTTGGCCCAAACTGCCACCTATGCTGCAACATTCCCATTGCAGAGCTGGTGCTAGTCTTTCTATCCCTGCTGCTGGGAATCACATCTCCTAGCTGCAAGGTAGTCAGAACCTGTGGGTTCAGACTTTCAGAAATGCCTGCTAATTATGGGCATTTTTAGGTGCCCAGCTTGAGTTAACTAGGGGCTCAGTTTTCAGAGGCCCTGAACACACAACGCTGTTTGAAGTCATTGGGAACTGCAGATGGTCGGCAGATCTGAGAAGCTGCTTGTCATCAGGCACTCAGAATTGGTGAACACTTTGAAAATTTGGGCCTTAATCTCCCTATGCCCCATTTTCCTTCCACCTGTATAATGTATTCTCAAGGATGCTAGGAGGTTAAGTCATTAATGTTTGAAGTGCTTTAAAGTCCTCATATGGAAAGCAATATAGAAGTGCGAAGTGTTACTCTATTTAAATCCTATTATTATTTGACAATACACAAGCTCACAAAAGACTCTCTGACCTCCAGTAGGAATTCCTTATACACTACATTAAACTGCCAGTAAGAGGATTCATTAAACAACCCTCCTCGGGCTTGCTTGATTGACATGTATGGATTTTAATGTCTCAGAAAAAACCATCAATGAAATAAATGCTTAAATGTTAGTTCCATTCAAATGCTTGTTGTCTTGGAGAATATCTCACATATTTACAGTAAACAGGGGCTGTTCTTTTTCCTTGAGTGCATCCTGTGCACTTTTGCAGTTTGGTAGCCCCTTGTCACCACCCCCAGCTTGTTCCTCTGATTGATGTGAAATTTTAAAAGGGGGCTTGTGTGTGTGTTTGCAGGGGAGGGGATGAAGGAGGAGAGGAAAGCCAGAAGGAAAGCACTCTAACTTATGATCTTATTAGTTTAGTCATTAAAATGTATTCAGTCATTCATTAAAGCTTATTCATAAAATTCATTATTCATTAAAAGCACTTTGGAAAAGGAAAAAGGTTGAACAACACCACTCATTATTTACACTAGCAATTTCATCATGGAATTAGATTCCTAGGGCTTGATTCTTCTCTTGTTTGCAATGGTTTAACTCCACTGATTTCATGGCATTAGGCCTGATTCACTTCAGTATAAGTGAGCTCAGAATCCAGCCCATGCTGTTTCTTTCAGAGGATGCCCCAGGCAGTTTGATCACAGTTGTATTGCTTGTTAGGCCTTGGGGTGTATTACAAAAAAAGAGGATGTTTATGACAAATGAATTTTCTCACAAGGGTGTTGCCTGATTCAGTCATTCTACTGAGATATTGAGTAGAAGATTGACATGACGAGTGTCCTATCAATAATTAGTAGCTAATTTTAGAGTAAGTTTCTTTTTCATTATCCAGATATATGTTAACCAAACATGGTTTAGATTTGGGTCCTGACATAAAGAGACTAAGAAAAAAAAAATACTCCAAAGCATTTATTTTGTTAGTATGATCTACAGCATATGGTATCACAATAGTCAGCAGTGGAAAAGAACTATTAAATAATTAAGTTCATGCCTCTGCAAAGACAAATATATAGGTAACAATCATTCTTCATAAGGTCTCCTTCCTAACTGTGCCTTTTAGGTGAATTTCACCCAAGTGCCCACACAAAGCTATATAGATGTCTTCCAACTTGGCATAGGGTTTAAATGGTGCATAGAGGCTACTGCAAACTCTTTGCACGGGGTGAATTTCATCCTTTGAAAATTTCAGACAGAATTTCTGAACTCACTTTCCTCAGTCACTCACTCTAGAAATTCTATGTATTATTTTACAGTGTTGATTCTCATTACCGAAGCATAGACTATTCTTTCCTCTATCATGAGTAGCGAATTAGGGGATCTGGGATGGGGGAGGGAAAAGAGAGGTTTCAATGCATGACTTATCCTTCCCCTGATCCTATGGAAACCCTCCTGTGGGTGCTCCCCAGGTGTGCTGCTTTGTAGATGGGGTGGGGGTTGGCCAGAACGAAGATTGGAGAGACACCTGCTCTCTTTGGCTTTGTCCCCTCTCATTCCTGGTGTAAATTAACGCTGAAGGGGTTAGCATTTACATATGCCATTTCCCATGCCACCCACCATGAGGGCTTGTAGAAGTGGGGAAAGTATTCCTCCACAGGAATAGGATCTCAGCACCTGGGAAGTAGCATGGAGTACCAGGGCTTTTGTACACTGAATTCTGGCCTTTGGCGGATCATTCCGTTTACTTCTTTGTCCCATTTTGGGGCCTTGAACTCTGCTTGTAATGCAGAGGGACAAGGCAACCCTTAGGAAATGTCCAAGTAGAAATTCCACAAATCCAAACTCATGGGGCCAGATTCTCTGCTGGTATAATTGAATAGCTCCATCACAGTCAATAGATTTACACCAGCTGACGATCTGGCCCATGGAATTTCTAGTTCCTTAGGTTCCATAGAGAGGAAGGTTTGATCTGAAGGTCTAAGGCAAGTATGTCAAGTAATATACTTTTGAGTGGTTTGGGATCTCTTCAAAGACTTCAGTTAACAGGAGAATCTTCAGTATTTTGTTGGTCATTTTCTTCATCCATGCAGTTTAAGTTGCTTTAAATCCTGTTCAAGACCATTAACATTCAATATATCAACACTTCCCTATTTTGTTTCAAGAAGCTACCACAACCAGTTTTTTCTCTTTTTCTTTATCACTTACTTTAGAATTTATGCCTTCACATTTTCCTTTAGTTGAAAAAAATTTAGAAATAGATTTAAAAATTTTTTTTTGATGTCTGCTGAGTGAGCATTACTGTGTGTGCATAAAAACATGCTGTTGTGTGCCCAGCAGGCCAAAATGTTCCAGAGAAAATAATGATAAATCTCAACTTCTGTATGATAAAGGAGTCTTCAATTGGAAACGTATGTTCAGTAGTTGGTATGATGGGGGAGGGCTGCTGTGGGACTTTCTGATCTCTGAGGATATTTGTAAACTATATGCATACACAGTCTCTAGTGTCAAGGTTGCTCTAGTGTCAAAGTGTACTATTGTTGAGTACATAGTGGTTGCTTTGTTTGCCTATGCAATCGTATCCCTACCAGTATTTCACTCATTAGTTTACAAAGTGCTTTGGGGCTACCTTGAGTGTAATAGGCCAATGGGGATGACTTCTGTGGCCATTAAAAAGGTGATCCACACTCCATCCTGCATTCCCTGTTCAGTGTGAATTTTGGGCCCAGAAGTAAAACACATCAGCCCAATCAAGTAGTTTAGGCCAGTGGTTCTCAATCTTTCCAGACTACTGTACCCCTTTTAGAATTCTGATTTGTCTTCTGTACGCCCAAGTTACACCTCACTTAAAAACTACTTGCTTACAAAATCAGACATAAAAATACAAAAGTGTCACAGCACACTATTACTGAAAAATTGCTTATTTTCTCATTTTACCATATAATTAAAAAGAAAGTCCCTCATCCCCGACCCCACAGAAGAGCCCAGAGCCTGAGCCCAGAGCCCGTACCCCCCTTCACACACTGCAACCCCCCGTCTCATTTGTCACTCCCTCCTGTACTCTGAGCCCCTTGGCTTCACCCCTCAGCCTGTAGCCCCATTCTGCTCCCAAACCACTCATCCCTGGCTCCACCTCAGAGCCCACACCCCTAGCCGGAGCCCTGACTGCCTCTCGCATTGCAACCCACTACCTCAGTCTGGAGCTCCCTCCCACATCCTGAACTCCTCATTTCTGGCCCCACCCTGGAGCCCACATCCCCAGCCGGAGCCCTCACCCCCTTCCACACCCCAACCTCCTGAGCCAACCCGGTGAAAACGAGCGAGTGAGAGTGGGGAGAGTGAGCGACAGAAGGAGGGGGATAGAGTGAGTAGGGGTAGGGCCTCAGAAAAGGGGCAGGGGTGGGGTAAGAGTGTTCAGTTTTGTGCAGGTAGAAAGTTGGCAACCCCAAACTGCATGGCAGGACTCAGGAGGATGGCATGGATAGACCCCAATGAGACCACAGACAAAAGTACTGAACTCTAGCCAATGTGGTCTGCAGGCCAGTGCTTCATTGCCTCTGGGAGAGGGTAGATAGAATTACCTATCATGGCACTAAGCCTGAGGAACTGTAGGAGGTAAAGTTATTATAAGCCTCATGCAGAGCTGCCCATAGGGATTGGGTGCAGAACTGGTGGGTTGATCTTTGTTCAACTGTGAAAGTAATTGTGCCTAGGTTATTGCATGTTTATTTTTTGTCCTTTTGAGTAAAATAATCTTGTTGCTTGTCTGAAATATATGAGTGTACAGGAACCCACCGAGGCCTGGAATCTGTAGAGCCTGTGTGACTGGTGTACCACAAAATTCCCAATAGCAGCCTGCAGTGAAGTTGTATGCTATAATATCTTGGCTCTTAGGCTGAAAATGTTGGACACCTCTGACATGTAGTATGGCTCTCCTCTTGCTTGTTTAGTTTCTGTTTTGACTTGCCATATGCAAGGTTTTAAAAGTAAAAACTGTATTTTAAGGATAACCCTGATAAAAATGAAATGTCAACCTCTATGACCATAAATCACTTGAAATCAAATCTGGTGAATCCCTGAATTCTGGGTCCTCATTGATTCTCCTGAAAAAGAAGTTACTTGACACAGTATGGTAAAGATATGGAATGTTCCTTCTCCTATCTCTATCATGTCTAGGCAATTGAGCAAAGCAATATGTTGGGGCATGCTTGAAAGGTGCTGCTGCTTATCCACTTGTTCTGGCAATAAATCCAAATAACTGCAAAAAATTCTCATTTCAGTATCTTGGCTGGTCAAAGTAATCTTTATTGCAAAGATCCTCTGATTTCAATGGGCTTTAGAGCAAAATCCCCTACATTTTAGTTTTAACAATAGAGGGTGAATTTGACTTTTCATTCAAAATGGCTTTTGCATTATTTCACTTTACTTTTTGAAAACCTTAACAAAATTAAAGACTAGGAAATACTGATCCTATTTATGTTTAAAATATATCATGTGCTGCAAGTACTAAGACACTGGAACCTATTTCTTAAAGGCTGTTATCCACAAGGGAAACAAAGTCTGAACATAACCTCTCATGATGGTTTTCATGTGCCATCTGCAGGAGTTTTCTTGTAATCGCAGTAGTAGACTGAGCCCCTTTTTCATGCACTTGTTTGTTTCCTTTAATCTCTTCCCCCTCAATTCCCTATTTCTTAAATATATTTTGCGACTCCCTGGTTTGGAGTCATAAATGAAAAGAGCAGTGAGTAATGTAGAACAAGTTCTGCTCCTTGTGGAAGGTGCTCTAGCTAATGTATATTTTACATGACTGTAATATTAAGGTTTCTCTTTTGTGGGAAATATTTAAGCCATACTTAGGGGTATGTAAAAATGTCACCTTATTAATCACCAGATCTGCTCATTTTGTTTTATTTGTCTGGTTCTTTTACTGACAAAAATAAGTTTTTACTAATTTGTATTTTTTGTTAGCTCTGTAGACCCAACACAGCTATTTGAAAGTGAGCTGGATTCTGTTTTGCATTGCATATCAACAGAGCTATTAACTAAGATCCAGTTGCAGTATCTTCATTATTAGTGATGACCCACAAGCCGGAAAGAACATGACTTGGTTTTTCAGAGTGCAAGTTGAGTTGAATCATGGAAATGGGGTAGATTTGATATGGAACTACTGAGAGAGAAGAAACTTGGAACCGCTTCCAAACCTTAGTGCCATTTTTTACAGATTTGTTCTTCAGAGTAGAACTGCACTTTAAAAAATGCCATATAGTTCCACTAGCACGAGTGTCTGTTTGGTATTTAAATATTGTCTGTCCTAAAGTATGCAGAAATATAATTCAGGACTTTAGGTGCAAGAAGTAGTTTTGTACATGAAAGCATCTAAGCTGAAGGGTAGGGGAAAACTTTTGCACATACATTTTGGCCTGGTAACTATGATCACTCCAGATCAGCTCTATATAATTTCTCTTCTGAGAATTTATATATAGGGCTAACTGAACATTAGGAGTTTGGATGTGTCTGTGTGGGGTTATAGATCTAGATAGATAGGTGAGGAAAAATTGACACCTGGAGCTGCAAATATCATTTTAAAAGGCACAGATTGTAGATAATTGTAAGGTAGCTCTAGCAGATCTAGAGGAAAACTAGACTGCAAACTTACAATAATGACTATTATGGCCGTGGGCTGCAAAGTTGGTTTCAAATTTAAAAGAAAAACTGTCAGATCCTCAAGGAGAAATGTTTATTAAGCATATATCAAACACTCAAGGGTGACTTTAATGGGAGAGTTGGGTCAATGCTGAGTGCTTTTGAAAATACCACTCCACATGTTTGGGGTTTTTTTTTTTAAATAAAAGACCATCTCTATTGTAAGAATATATGTGTGATGCTTTCAAATGCCCTGATCCTATATGCCTGTAAAATCATAGGGCTCCCACTGTGTGTTTGAGTAATCTTGTCATTCTTATTATCATGTCTTTATTTTTAAAACTGATAGTGCTCATGCTGTGTAAGACACAATACGCTGGCTTCTGCCTTGTGGATCATACAATGTAAGGGGCGGGGCTCAATCCGGCAACCCTTGGCTTCAATGAGATTATTTAGGCACTTTTGGGCATCCAGGTAGAAGTAGATAACTAATGCATATCTGACCTTCGGAGGGCCCTTTGGTGACGGAGAGAGAAGCACAGAATTGGGGTTGGTGTTTAGGGATTAGCTCATGTGCATACTGTTTAAATAATTAAATGAATAAATACATGTTTCAGGCTTGCTTTGTGTTTTTTTTTTTTAAACATTTGGAATTGCCAGGGTCTAGAAAGATGACTTTCCATATACATCAGCTAATATAAATCTATAAGGAGTAACTCTTTGGCAAATTTATTGGTCCCTGGCTGGTTGAGATAGGTTGTTGTGTCTGCAGCTGCTGAGGATCTCAGACCAAGGGGGAGCTGGGTTTTCTGCCTCGTATGGTATGTTCCAGACCTAAGGAAGAACATGGAAAAGGCACAGAGACAAGAGTGGGAGAGACATAAAAAAGGGAGTGTTCAGGCATGAGGTGGTAGGAAGGTAAAGGAATGAGGAGCAAAGTAATAAATGATGTTGGAGATAAAAATATACACTGTCTCTCTTTAGCAGACCACCTGGAGTTAACTTAGGGTGGCCAGACAGCAAATGTGCAAAATTGGGTCAGGGAGTGGGAGGGCGGGGTGGGGGAATAGGAGCCTATATAAGAGAGAGACCCAAAAATCAGGACTGTCCCTATAAAATCAGGACATCTGGTCACCCTAAGTTAACTACGTAGGAACAGCAACTGGGAGTGAAGTGACTTCTGGACAACCTATTGGGTATGTAAGAGCCAGTGGGAATACAGTGTGAGTGTGAGTGTATCTACTCATCCTCTGTTGTATCTCCATCTCTGTCTCCAACAGTTTTTTCAGACTTCATAAGCTGGGCTGCAAAGGGACTAAATAGGGCTAAGTAAAAAATGTGTGAGGTACAATGTGTGGGGCAGCCCCTATTTCTCTGAGTGTCCAATTTGCTCTCCAGAGCAAAGTGCTAGTGGTTTGCTCTTGAAGATGCACAACAAATGGGCATGTCTCACAACGGGCCCAAAATGACTAAGAGTGACAAGAGGAAAACTTTGTTAAAACTTCTTGTTGCTAAACTTATTGCAGGTATCTGATCTGCCAGGGAAGAGACGGATTAAACAGAGAACTAACGTGGGTGATGGGAAGAAACAAAACAGCGGAGGCCAAGATTTTTGAAGGTGCTTAGTGATTTTGGGTGCCCAACCTGTGGCACCTTAAACGGGCCTGGTTTTCAGAGATTTCTGAGCACTCACCCTCTGAAAAGATGGTCCCTTTAAGGCAATGGTTCCCAAACTGGGGTTTGTGAACCCCTGGGAGTTCGTGAAATGTTACTGGGGGGTTCTTAGGAAAAAATTCCCTACTGGCAGACAGAGCTGTCCCTAGGGATCCAGGGAAGCATGGGGCCAGCAGCCGGGAGTCCCTGGACTTCCAAGAGCTAAGCAGATCAAAGCGAGCATATCTATCACACCGAGGAGATTTAAACTTCAAGACTCCTCATACGAAATGGAAAGAGAGGTGGATATTTTTTGCTGTTTTTAAAATTAAATAGGGAGCTAGCATTGTTTTAAAAATTATTATGAAGAACAAGTTTAAGCTTTGTAACGGGTGTTGTTTTCCTGGACTGCTCAAGACCTGAGTGCTTGTGTAGGAGGAACTCTGAGTTGGCTTCTTAAATACCTTCATGCTGTTTCACATCTGATACTCCTTGATTAAACATAGGAGTTTTGTCTTAAAACAGGTTTATTCAAGAGATACAAGCTCCGAAAGATTTTGGAAGTGTTGCCGTTTTCATAATGAAATAAAAATGCTGTAATGATAAATAATAATAAAAAGTGTGTAGTAAGCATGTCATAAAAACAAATTTTATATTTCCAAGATCACTGCTTTTATAATTTATACTCAGGTAAAGGAGAAAATCCCTGAAAATATTCATTTTTTAGGAGGGGGTTCACAAGACTTGACATTTTAGTGAAAGGGGTTCATAGGTTGTTAAAGTTTGCTAACCACTGCTTTATGGTGTCTCTGATTAAGCATCCAAAAATCAAGGTACCCCAAATCACTGTTAGTTTTCTTTGCTTTCAAGTTGTGTGTATTTTATTTAACCAAACAAAATAGTCTGATGGCTAAAGCACAGAACTGGGAATCAGTATGTTTGACCTGTGTGACCTTGGGAAAATCACTTAATTTCTCTGGACTCAATTTCCCCATCTGTAAAATGGGTAATGCCCGCCTCAGAAGTGTGCTCTGAACTTAATACATTCATGTTTTAAAATTGCATTGAAATAGTTTGACTGGAAGGTGCTATGAAGATGCAAAGCATTATTTTGTTTTTAAAACAGAAGAGATATGAGAAATAGTGGGTGGGGCAGAAGTGAAACATGGTGTTAATATTGTTGAAATAAATCCTGTGAAACAGTACAGGAAAAGGTCTGAGGATTTATCTTGGAAGCTGAGTTTAAAAATAAAAAGTCAAATATCTTCCTTTGCAATTAGTTGGTATAAGTGAGGTGAGTGTTTCTAAAAAGGAGCTGATCTGAGGGCTCTTCTTTGATCCATGAACGATTAAAGTAAATTACAAAAAATAAAGAGATTGTAACCTTTCACAGCATCAAACAAGGGCCTTTCTCTGATGCTGAAGATGTTCTACACTCAATTATGGGGCCCCTAAGTGATATTGGAGTGAGTCAGTAGTTTTCAAAGTAACTGGCAAGCCTCAACTCAAAAGGAGCTGCTGTGAATATGAGAGGACTGAGAGAATTAGCCATACTCATTAAAGGGAATGCACTGCATTAAGATCTATTTTCTAAACACTAGTGCTTCCCTTGGCTGATGTTTTCAAGGGTACTTGATTGATAAGCTGCTGTCTTTCGTCTGAAACTCCTCACACTAAAATAAACTAAGAGGGAGCTCTTTGAAGTCTATAGTTTGATGTGCAAGTCAAAAAGTGACAATGAGATGTTGGCACAAAGGCCCAATTCAGTATTACTCTGCACTTTGAGCAGTCATTTATACCCAGTTCAAGGTGAATGTAAATACTACTAGATAAGAAAGGTAACATTTTGTACAGAATAACATCTTTTTGTGGACACGGAGCTTGCTGATCACAGAGTGATTTGCTTCCAGTATTCATACTATCAGGCAAGAGTGCAAACAAATCAGAAAGAGGAAGAAAGAGAGCCAGTTATGTCAGAAATAGCATCGGACAGAATGGTATCCAAAGGGAAGTGGAAGTTTTACAACTTCATCATGACTGAAAAAGATGAAAGGTGGTAGCTGACAATTCCAGATTGGAGGTGTCATTTCAAGAAGAATATTTTATACCCAGCTTGCACTCACTTTGGACTGATATAAATGACTATACAAGGTGCACAGCTATGGTGAATTGAGCCCACAATGCCTAAACTTCAGACTAAGTTCATAAGCATAGGACAAAAATGGTGTAAATTACTTGTCGCCATCTCTTCCAAGTCAAAAATAACTTTATTGTAGGTAGCATGTTCTCTGCCTTTCCAAAGAGAAGACCCGTGCTTAGTAGATAACTGAAAAACTGTTCAAATGTATTTTATTTTCTTAATCCAAGAAACTTCAAAGTTCCAATAGTTTGCTTACTTCTTAAAAGAAAAACTTCATATTATGTTCACAGATAGACGCTATCAAGGAGTCAAAATGAGGTCGAAATCTCCAACAGGGCTTCATCCAACTTCCATTGAAGACAACGAGAATAGGACTGGCCCCACAGTAAAGCAGTGAAGGTGTGGTCTGTTTTTTAAACAGAATAACTTTATTATAGTCCATGGTACAAATCCTCAATCTCTACTCAAGCTATGCTCCCATTAATGTCACTGTAATTGAGATTGCAGTTATCAAAATATAATGCCCTGAAATAATATAGTGCTTTCTTCACTATGAACAGTTACTGTCCCGTTCATTGCAAGTAGATTCTCTTGTACTCTATATCCCTGATTCAGCAAACCACATAAGCATGTGCTTAACTCTAAGCACATGTTTAATAAATGATTTGGTGCATGGGGACCTGTATGAAGAAGGCTGATCTATGGAGAAGGCGAGTGATGGCTTTCAGAGATGTGTTCTCCATTATCATATTTCTGCCTAATTCAGATAAAGTTCTCAGCACAGACAGCTAAAGAAATCTGGACTATGCCCTTTTTAACAACATCATCGCTTTCCTAGTGACCCAATAGGGACATCCATTTAAGCTTCACCACAATAACTTGGCTTTGAGTCTAAGTGCGTGTCAATGTTTAAAAGTTAATGCTGTAGCCTATCTAGTTTTAAGTGGAAATTCCTACAAAGAGGGTGATCCAGGTTAATAAATGGGAAAGCAGACTGTTATTGGTGAACATAATAGTTCCACTACATACTGTCTGGTAAACGGTCTTTAGTCACATAAAAGGGATAAAACATGATTTGTGGAGCTTTCTGTGGTCTCCACTCAAGTAGGTTAGCAAAATAAAGACAGATGGTGAAGGATTAAGTCTAATCTTCATCCTAACATAGCCATTGCAGACCACTGTACTGCATTCACTCTAGCTAGAGCTTTACCAGCTTAATTCCCCCTCTACAGCTCACAGTGATATAACACCTACTATGCTTTGCGACTTTTCATTCATTAGGAATGCCCAAGTCAGACACAACACTATTTTCCAACTACCCATTTAGATTCTCAGATGCAGGATGAAAGATTTTTGACAGCATTAGAGCAGTTGGACTCTGGCTTTGCTCTAAACACAAAGGGACAAAATTTCCACTCAGTTTCACTGGTGCAAGTGAGAACAGATTTTGCATTGAACTCTGGAGGATGTTAAAATTCTTAGTTTAAGTGAATAAGTAGATACATTTTGATTGTAAATTGATGAAGGAACAGAAAGTTTATTACCTGGATTGGCTTCAGGTTTTGAGGACTTTTAATTGAATAAACCAGCAAAAGAAACCTGCCTATTCAAATTAACAGTGCATATTGTGTAAGTTGTTTTATTGTTGGAAATTGCAGGAATATTACACTCATTTTTTAAAAAAGAACTGGTCTTCACTCTATACATATTCACCTCTATTTATGTAAAATGATAAGAGGAGTACTAAATACCACAAAGCAGTGCCCCCTTGATACTTTATTATCATCAACTTCCTAAAATATCCTAACAGGTCTTCGGGCCAGGAGCTCAGGCACTGAGCAGAAACATCCCACAGGCCATAGTTTGCCCACCTCTGGTTTAGCCTGTTTGTAAGTATATTGATCAAATGCTTATATATGTTTTCTTACTGTTTGGATGTAGTAAATTGCTTATTATTAAGCTTTTAGGTATGTTTAGCGCAATTTTATAAATACCATTCAGCTTTGGATTTAATAAAGGAATTTATGGTTAAATTAATGTTTGGTGAGTTCCCATATTAATTTTCAAATATTATTAATAATTCCAACAGTGTGGCATAGAAGGTCACCTGGGGTCACAAGGATCAAGTCTCCTAGCCCGTGGTAGAAAGAGATGGAAGAAAGCATTACTTATGCATTCTGTTATGTGAGAACAGCATCAGTGAGGTTTCCAGGCACACTCCTTTTTGTGTATATTTCCTGCATATAGTTAGTACCTAGCTTCCTTTCTTTGTCTATCAGCTCTAGTAATATCTGAAAAATGAAGATGCAGTCAAGCTGTCGTAATATCTGAAACATGAACAAGCAATCAGTGGTGGAGAGCAGGAATGCCAGATCTTGATCAGTTTGATTCCTTCATTCTCTGCTGCTAATCACCAGTCTCAGCCTGACTGTATTTTCTGCAGATATTTAGGAATAAAATTTGCAAACTAGGTGTCTCAGTTTTTGGATGTCCGACGGGAGACACACTGGGACTGATTTTCAGAGGAGCTGAATATCCAGAGATTCAGCTGAAGTAATGAGGAGATGCAGGTGCTAAGCACTCAAGTGCCTCAGGTTAGGCACCTAAAAACCTGGGGTCAGTTTTGAAAATTTGGGCCTTATTCTGTATTGCCCTTTTATTTCCCATAATGTCTCATTTGCCTCTTTCCACCTCCCATGCAAACATACCATGAAAATGTCATCTCAGGACTTTTCTCTCTGAAACGCCTTTTTTTTTCCATACATCAACACTCATTCCCCTGCACTCCTCATTTTAATACAATCGTATTCACTCTTGCCACATATTTGCTTTCTCCTGCATGTCTTTTTATTCAAAACAGCTGAAAAAATGGAAAAACGAATATCAATGACAACAGCACCACCTGCTGTTCTAAAAGAAGCATAAAGCCCTGGAATCAGATTTTCTTGGACAGGCATTCAGAGATTGGGCTTGAACATCTGATTTTAACAGCCTCAGACTTTGGAAAAGTGTGGATTTGGAGCTGAACTTTGTGATTCAGGTAGGAAGCTCTCAAGACTGGATGTATTCAGGATAGCATGGAGATGTGGAAGAGCCACAAGTATTCTAGAGCTCTTATCCTTTATCCTGGCTTGCACTCCATTTTTCTTTTATTTCTCTTCCTCACAAAAGCTCAGTCACAAGATGGTAGGTAATATCTATTACTATATTTTCTTTTCTGTGGCTTGATATGCAATCATTTTCTGTTGTTTTGTATTTTTCTTTCCCCTGTCCTACCCAGCATCGGGTAACCTTCCGCAGTGCATATGGCCACACACTTTGGATCCTTATGTGAACATCAGCCACAGTACCCAGTTCCTTCTTTCCTTGTATTTTTCTCACTGCACAGGCTGCCCCATAAGGCAATTAATGTGCAGACAGTAGAAGTTGCTTCTTGTTGTATGGCAGCACTGGGAAAGGTGAGCCGCAGCTGGTATATTTGGGCACATCTGTGGATTTCAGCATGTGCTGTAAGTAGGATCCATGTTACTGTATGACAGGGTTCTGGTGGGAAATCTCCTGGAGGACTCCTTTACACTGAGATCTCTTCCCCAACCTTTCCCACTACCCCATATGTCGTGCTGAGAAGGGTGGTGAAGTTTGCCCTTCCTCCGGCAGGAATCCACAATACTTTAATATCCACACAACGCTGTATGCCTTCTGTCTTCCTATTCAAGGAATCATAGGAGGTCTGGATAGGGAGATGATGTGAACTTCCTCCCCTGCCCCCGCCTCCCCTCCGGGGATCTCAGATCATGCAGAGAAGCCTCAAGGGGGAAAGGATGGTGTCTGCAGAGGCATCTGAGGCCCCTTCTCATGTGAATGGAGAAGGGGTATCTGTGCATAGAGCGGGTGGGTGATTATGAGCCGACAAGAGCACCCCATGGAAATACTGTTTCATGCGAGGACGAGATTCTGTTGAACCCAAACCACCAGCCGTGTTTCACTTTTTCCCTTCTGAATTTTGTAACCCCCGTTGGACTATTTCCACGTTATTAATCTAGGGCAGCAGCTACACTCAATATATTTTTGGAAACTGCATGAGACGAGGGTCTCGGGGATGCACAAGAACCTCCCTGTTCATGTAATGCTGCCCATCACCCCTCTCCCCGTTCGGCCTAATAGCACTGACTATGACTGGCGCAGTCACTACCCATCGCCCGGCACCCAGAGGGGAAGGCTCTGATCAGACAAGGGAACGGCCCGGGGTCGGCCTGAGACGGGTGTTGTGAGGCTGGGGTTGGCGGACACGACGGGGGTCAATAGGGTTGTGATCCCCTCGCTCTTCCCATACTGGGGGTGGCGTGGAGGGAACGACCCCGGCTTCGGAGACCGTCCGGCGCAAAGGATTCTGGGGAAAAGGGGCGGGGCAGGGAGGACGGAGGCGGTGACAGTTGGGTCGCGCGGCCGGCCGGTCGGTTCAACTCGCGCGCGCGCGCCCTTCCCCTCGTGGACGTGGATCCTGACCCATCCCCCCCCTTCCCCATGGAGTCGGTGCTGGCGGAGGCGCTGCTGGGCCTCGCGCAGAACCCGGACCCCTGCGCGCTGCTGCGGGCGGTGTGCGGCGGGGCCGGGGCCGCCCCGCTCTCCGTGGAGCGCGTGGAGACCCTCCGCTTCCTGCTGCAGTGGCTGGAGGCCGGCGGGGCCGCGGGGGAGGCGCTGCGGCGGGCGGCCTGGGAGGCGGCGCTGGGGCGCTGCTGGCCCCTGCTGCGCGGCGGGGGAGCGGACGGCCCGGAGCGGCGCCGCCTGGTGAGAGCCGCCTGCGGGGCGCTGCGGCTCTGCGCCCGGCTCGGCGGGGCCCCGCTGGCGGCGCGGCTGGCCGGGGAGGCGCTGGCGGCGCTGCGGGCCGAGCCGCCGGGGGCCGGGCTGGGCGCCGAGGCGGCAGTGGAGGCGCTGGTGGCCGTGGCCCCCGAGCTGCAGGAGCCGGCGCTGCTGGAGCGGGCGGTGGACGCGGCGCTGGAGCTCGTGCGGGCGGGCGGGCGCGACGCCGGGGAGGAGGCAACGGCAGCGCTGGTGGCCGGGCGGCTGCTCCCGGCGCTGAGCGGGAACCGCGCCGCCCTGAGGCGGGTCTGGGAGGGGCTGCTGCCGGGGCGCGGGGAGGAGGCGGGCGCCGCTGCCCAGCGGACCCTGCTGGCCCTGACCGCCCTGGCGCACCGGCTGTTCCCCGGCCTGGAGGGCGACGGCGGCGGGGAGAGCCCGGCTCTGGACGCCCGGCTCCGCGGGGGCTTCTGGCGAGTGGTGCAGCAGGGACTCACCGACGGGGACGGGCTGTGCCGGAAACGAGCCCGCTACCTACTGAAGCGAGCGGTGGAGGTGTCCGAGCAGCTGCTCACGGACTGCGCCTGCCCCCCGGAACATGGAGACGGTACATAGCCCGCACCTCTCAGTCCTCTGCCAGCCCCACCCCGCTGCCCGGCGCAGCCACTCTCATCTGCCCCAGGTCTGCCACCCGGCACGTGGGGCGATTTGCACAGCCAGGCTGTTCTGCTGGTGCTTGGGTACCAAGATGATGGTTGTTTCCTAGGTACCCTGCAGAGTTATCTGTGTGCGGGAGATTATTGTACTTCTGTCCTCTTGCAGTGGACATTGGGAAGTAGGAAGATAGGCGAGTTCGGTTAACTAGTACACACACACGCACACACATACACGCTGTCAGGGTCTGCTTATACCCTGGCATTTGTTACAACTACTTACTTAGGAGCTGAGTAGAAACTCTGCAGTTATATGGCTCAGAAGTATGTGTTAACCATAAAGTATGGAAACAAACAGTTCAGGGAGTCTGTCATGTTATAACCTCATTTCAGGCTCGGTAAAAATCAGCACAGACAAGTCCTGGGCCCTGCCTAAATAGCCAAGGAAATTCAGCACCTTTCTAATGAACCCCTCTGACTGAGGCTTAAGTAAAGATGGAGGTAGACAGTGGGCAAAGGTGCATTCCGAATGTTGACCCACTTAGTAGCCTCTCAAACAATCCTTCATTTTGCAGAGTACTTTCTGTGCCCACCCTCTTCACATGATGACTGGTAAGTCTTCCATAATAGCCCACAAGACTGAAATCAGAAGTCTGGGGGAATCACTGGGAAGAGTGCTTCTTGAAACATGCACTGTAGGGTTGCTAGGGTTGGCAATTGTACCAACTGGTTCCCCTTTCTATTTCCCAGTGCTGGAAGTCTGGCCATTGAGGGCTGGCTTGAAATGGCACGGGGAAGGGTTACTGGCCCTGCTCATGCCGCACCCACTCAGAGAGGCATAATTTAGCACTTGGTGTTCAAGAGGTAGGAGCATGATTCTCCTTTAACAGTTTCAAATATTTTAAGTCTCAGAATATTTGAAACTTTCAAGATTGTTGCACTGTCATTAAAAGCACATGGCATGAATATAACATGGTTCTGTTTTCTTGGGCTTCCTGTGTAATTGTGGGCAAGATACTTAAGTGAGTGCAAAATATTTAATTAAAAAATAAAATCTGCAATCCAGCATCCCCACAAAGTCATCATACACTCAGTCGCTCTACTTCTGCTGTTGCTAGCAGATTCTGAGAACGGTCACTTTCATATCAGTTTACCATTTATACAGCAGGTAACAAAATATGAGTTACTGTTATTGGGAAAACAAGTGAGAGCTGGAAAGGATAGCAAATTCTTACAAGTGAATAGCATTGTCACATTTTTCTATCTAATTTTAAATGGGTTTATCAGAAAAATAAGTGCATGTTCCTATATTTTTCACTTCAACTACATGGGAAATTGCCATTCAGATTTTGCAATCTACTGAATTTTATTTTTTTCAGCTCTTTTTGAGGCAAAACAATTTATTATTTTCAATTAGAGCCAAGTCTTTTCTGGTGGTCTGTGGAGAAGAATGACAAACTTTTGCAATTTTGGGAAAATTACATTTTGATAATGGAGACTCTGGAAGGAAATCAGGTAAGTGTACTTTAGGTTTGTTTATAGCATGCTGTGTATTTCTGATTATACATGCACACAATGAGCAGTATTATCAATCACACGTTTTGTGATTGACAATCACACATCACAATGAAAAGACTCCTATTGACTTTAGCCCTATTTCATTTCAAAGTGTGGGTAGTATTTGATCATTCATTTTGTGACATGAAGACTTCCCTTTCCACACTCCATGGTCTAGTCCTATTATTTTATCTGCTACTTTCCAGCCTTCCCCTTATTCCAGCTCAGTCTCACCACCTGTATTGTCTGGTCTGAGGATTTGTTTTTCTATATTGTAGTGGGCTTTGCGCTAGGGCTCGCAGGCCTAATGACCTGGCTGCAACCAAACTGTCTCTCACAGTCTTGAGACAAATCTTCTGGGCAGTCTTGCAGCGAAGGCACAATTTGCTAGCTCTCCCCCCAAGTCCTATGTGATGTCTCAGGAGTCAGGGGGAGGAGAGAGGGGAGACACAGGTCCTCCCTGTCCAGCAGGTCCTGGCTTAGGGTTCAAGGAAGGGAGAGGCAAGGAGTGGCTCAGTCCCTTCTGGTTGCTACTCTAGATTAAGCTTCCCTGGACCACTTCCTACCTTCCCTGTTTTATCATCGTCCCAGACTTCTCTTTGTACAGTCTCCAGCTGCAGGGGGAGCTTTCTAGGTCACTCCCAGAGTCCACTTGTTCCGTTGGCTCAGGGAGAAGAGTGGGTGAGGTCAGCCTCCCCAGTCTCCTGGCCATGTCTTACTGTCCCAGTCTTCCCCTTCTATATTGCTCTGGTTCAGCAACTACTCTCTTATTTGCCTTCTTGCAGCCAGTCTCTCCTTCACTCTTCCCCATGCTGACTGCCAGAGCTTCCTGTTTAAGCAGATCCTCCATAGGGAACATGCCTGGCAGCTGCTGAGAGGTGGGGCATTCTGGGCACAGTACTGTTTCACTACTCCTTTTATCCATAGAGTGGGGTCTGTAAACCCCGTCACTAGGGCCCTACCAATTTCATGGTTCATTTTGATCAATTTCGCGGCCGGAGGGTTTTAAAATTGGTCAGTTTCATGTTTTCAGATGTTTACATCTGAAATTTCATGGTGTTGTGACCATGGAGGTCCTGACTCAAAAAGAGGTTTTGAGGGGGTCACAAAGCTGATGAAGGGGGATCATGGGATTGCCACCCTCACTCCTGTGCTGCTTTTGAAGCTGGGCTGTGAAGGCAGCAGCTGCAGAGCTTCCTGCAGCCAGAAGAGATTCCTGGAGATGGAGGTGGGTCTGATCTCCCCTATGCTGCTGGGTGCCTTTAGAGCTGGCAGTAGCCATAGCGCTTCCTGCAGTAAGGGGAGGTGTCCAGAGGGTGGGTCTGATCTCCCCCCATGACAGAGAAGGCAGTTTAATAAGAATTTTGTAAACTAAGTACCATACACCAGATCCTATGATTAATTACCAAAGGTAAAGGTTCAGAGTAACTCTTAATGTAAATAAAGTTACTCCAGTTTTATACTAATGTAGCTGAGAGCAAGTTTTAACCCATAAGTATAGCCATGATACAAACTTTTTGGTTTGAATGTTGAACTAAATTAATTATATAAAATCTGCTTTTGAATTTCAGATACATGTTATAAAGCCAGTCTTACCAAAATTAAACAGTTTGTATGAATATGCAGTATCAGAAAAAGGTAAGGTAATTTTTTCAGACATTGCTACCTAACCATTAGGTTAAAATAATGTGTGGTGTTTGTTTTTTGGTTTTTTTGTTTAAACCTACACTTTCATTTATATGGTAATGTGTTTTCCTTTACCATTCACTTGAAACACATCTTTAAGCTAGATGTGTTTCCTATTCAGGTTTGCTTTCCATATTGATTTTTAGACTATACACCAAAAATACATTTCAGGGCCCACTGTGCTTCGAAGTAAGATGGAATCTAATTTTGTGGCAAGAACTCCTAATTTTTCTTTGAGTACTTATATCTGTTTCACTTAGTTGTATGTGTATTCAGTGCACTTGAGTCAGAGAATTTTCATAAGCTTCCTGGTGCCTCCAGTTGAGGGCATAAAGGGTGAAATCACATCACTTGAGTTCCTAATTATTACAGTATCTGGAAGCAGAATGTAGTAAAATCTCATTCCATGAGCAAGTTAGTGATACAAAGGCAAGGGAGGTGTCATCTGATTAGTAAAAATGTACAGAATCATATCAGTGGTATCACCCTCTGCATTGTGGTGGTTAGACTTGCTGCCAGCTTCAGGTCCTCTAGTTGTTGGAAATTTTGCTAATACAGTGCTGTTGGAAATGGATTGAGTTAGGGCTTTTAAATGACACTTTTCTCCCACGAATACAAAGCACCTAGAACAATTATGTAGAGAGAGATTCACAAAAATGTTTAAAAAGTTGCTTTTTGAATTATACTTCAACACAGGTATGCATTGTTTATATGAAAAAGACATTGATAATCCTAGGGAAGTTAACCATGACATGTAGGACTTGAAACATTTATTTATCAAAGTCATCAGTGTTGTGTCTGGCTACCACTGCTAGACATGTTGTCACGCTGATGTTGTTTGTGCCACACTCATGCTTCTTCATTCAGGCCAAGCTGTTGGCCACAAATTTTTAAGTTGGCACACATCTGGTCTTTGCAGACAAGCATTTGATTAGCTGAAGGATTGATTTGGGAGTGCATGGTAGTTCACACACAACTGATGTGATCAATCTGTTCTCCAAGACCTATTGATGCCTGATAGGGGAGGCTTGCTTTGGATGTGCTTGATCATCCCAGAGCCGTTCTAGTCCTCGATAATTTGCTTTCTTGATAGCAAGTATAAATGCATCCTTTATTGGTGGCAATTTTCCTTTGTTTGTCAGTTTTATGGAAAACATCCACCATTGTATATCTGTAAGTGCTGTAATGTTGGTTTTCAAATGATAAACACACGTTATGAACGCCTTCAGTGCATTTATGGCTGTCTCAGCTATTCCAAGCACCTTCAGAATGAGGAGGGAGTCTTCAGAGGCTGAATCAGATGCTTTCCAGTAAGATAAGTTTGTTTTTTCATACCAGTCTTCCAGTAGTGTCACATCCTAAAAGGGTGTGGACACCTGGCAGCGCAGCGGCTTTTAATGCTTTAAGTGATAAGGACACTTTACTGAGGCTTATACAGTGATTCTGATCCCTAACAGAAGGCACAAAACCAGAATCTTGTGGAAGTCTTGGGTAGAGTCTTGTGCGAAAATCCAGAGTTCAGTTGCAATTCTCTCTAGTGCATTGATGCAAGACGATTTTAGTGTCACCCTTTTAATGAAGAAACTCCACTGAACAGTGTGGAATAACAGCTTTATTATGTCATGTGATGACAAAATTCTGTGAGCAGTTTTTTGCTTGCTGTAAAACTTCCCCTGAAAAGTATGCAGTTAACTTGTCCCTCATGAGAGTGTGAGACAGTAGCTTTTTGATTATGACATGGCCTTCACAACATCCCTTGGCAACAAGTTCCACAGATTGACTGCGTTGTGTGAATAAGTACTTTCATTTGTTAGTTTTAAACCTGCTGCCTTTTAATTTCATTGTATGATGCCTGGTCTTTGTGTTATGTGAAGGCGTAAGTAACACTTCCTTATTCATTTTCTTCACACCATTCATGTTTTTGTACATCTCTATCATATCCCCCTTACTTGTCTCTTTTCCAAGCTGAAAAGTCCCAGTCTTTTTTTAATCTCTCCTCATATGGAAGCTGTTTCATACCCTTAATTATTTTTGTTGCCTTTTTTTACCTTTTCCAATTCTAATATATACTGTGACGGAGTCAGACCAGAAGGATATAGGAGAGTGCTGGAAGGCAGGTATATCAGCCTTAGGATGTGCAGGTCCTTGTTCCCTGGATAGCCAAACAAAGGCTACTCCACACCAATCAAGACACCTGGGGCCAATTAAGAACCTTCTAGAAAAGAGTAGAAACAGCTAGCCTAATTGGGACACCTGAAGCCAATCAGGGACTGGCTGAATCCAGATAAAAACCTCCCAGTTAGTCAGGTGGGCTGTGGGTGTCAGGAGCTGTGGAAGGAGGTTGTGCTGTTGATGAGACTGAGTGGTGGACAACATATCATCCAGAAGGAAGGAGGCCCTGAGGTAAGGGTGAAGTGGAATTTGAAGAAGCGGAGACTGCTGTGGGGAAGTAACCCAGGGAATTGAATTGTGCTTTGTGGATAAAAGGTCAGCCATCTTAGCTGATACTATTAGGGTCCCTGGGCTGGAGCCCGGAGTAGAGGGCGGGCCCGGGCTCCCCCCCCCCGTTTTTCCATCTTCCATACTGGCCTGTGATGAAGGTAACTCACTAGGTGGTGACTCTTGCCAATTATACTGTGAAAGGGAGGTCCCTCTGGGGCCTAGATGAGTTTCTGAGGCCCCTAAATCTGCCAGGAAGCGCAGGACCCACAAGTACAAACTTGGAGCTCTGTCACAATACATTTTGAGATGGGGGTAACCAAAACTGCATGCTGAATTCAAAATACTGGATTTATGTAATGGCATTGATATTTTCTGTCTTTCTATTTCTCTCTCTCTCTGGATGGTTCCTAACATTCTGTTCGCTTTTTTTGGCTGCCACTGCTCCTTGAATGCATGTTTTCAGAGAACTATCAGGTGTGTCTCGAAGATCTTTTGTGAGTGGTAACAGTAATTTAGACCCCATCATTTTATGCATAGTTGGGATTATTCCAGTTATTTGAATCATCCCGTCAGGTTTCAGCAATACCAGTTAAATTAAATTTATGTTCATAAATGAGCAATTCCAATTCTGTTAGTTACTTGGGCTCCTGCTATTAGTGCATAGGCAACTCAAGCATTTTTTCTCTGCATGCCCTTTGTTTCTTAATTAATTTTGTTCTCAGTATCTCGATTTTGTACCTGCTGCTTGCTCATATTTTCTTCCATTTAGCCCTCTCTTGACTACTTTAACTAGCCTGTTGAACAGGCCTGTAAAGGCCCACCTCGAGTGTCATGACACATTTTGATTCGGTTCTGCAGATATATTTGTTCATGCGTTCCAGCTGCATAAGGAATGTTAAATGAACTGAGCAAAATCAGTGGGGCTAGCTGCTATTATCGGCAGGATTCATATACGGGTCGTTCATTCTGGCACCTCAAGTAGTGCTGAGTTAAAGGCTGATCTTGTTAGAATTAGCTATCATTTTATGAGCATTAACTGATAACTCGGCACTGTCAGTTGAGAGCCACAATTTAATTTTGTGATGGCTGCATTTTTGACATGCTTGTGCTAAAATGTAATTAAAAGAGAGTTGATTTTAAACATTTTCTTGAATATATATCTACGTAATTATTTTAAGTTTGTTGTATTTGGTACCATTGTGTTTGAGGAGGAAAAAGGCTTTCAAAGGATACCTAAGTCTACCCATTTCTGATGACATTATACTAGCAAAATTTCCACCAATCGGAGGACCTGGAGCTGGGAAAGTAGCGGATCTTTCTTGTCATGATACACAGGGTGACACCACTGAAATGATGATTCTGTAGATTTTTATGGATCAAATAACACCACCTTTATCTTCCTGTCATTAACTTGCTCTCAGACTGAATTGCCTGCGGCTAGGAGTTGGAGCCCCCTGTGTGTCTGGTGCCAGTGGTCCTCTCTCTCATGTTTAGCACTTACTATCTATATTAGTGTAAATAGAGTAGTGTTAGTAGATAGCATACTAGTTTTAATTATTCTTTTATTCTTGATGAGACTTTCCTTTGATATTTTTATCAAAGCCTCCAGCATTAGCTTTGAAATTCAGAAGTCCCTGGCCTTCAAGCATTGTCCTTGCAGGGCTGTTATGAGCAAGAGATGCTTACATCAGATGCCTCATATTCTTCAGAGAGGTCCATGTGAGAGAGAAATGTAGCATCTGCATGTCATTCAAGAAGAGGAGACAGAAATAAAAGAAAGTAGTGTTTGAGGGACTACTTTATTGAACAATCAATGCATCCAACCCTTGATCTAGCCCAGACAGGAGTTGTCAGAGCTGAGTATATACTGATTAGAAGTGCCCCATAAGCTCTGCATCTGTTTTCCCTGACAATGATGCAAAGTCTCCTAGATTACATGAGGAGAAGAGATGTCACCTTCATTAGGATCTTCTCACAAGGTTCCAAAGACTGTTTAGTTCTTTGGGACGAAAACTTGAATTAAGATCCAAGAAGGGCTACTCAAGCACTTGAGACGAGGGTCATCATCACTCCTTGCACAAATCATCTCGTGAGGCCTGTGGTACCAAAGTCAGAGTGAGGACTGTGGATCAGCTCTCCCTGCTACTGTCTGAAGTGAGACATGACTTATTGATGCAGTTGATTTCAGTCATGACAGTCAGTGCTGTTTAGACCAGTACCTGCAACAAAGTTACTTATTCTATCATCATGAAATTCCTTTAATTTTCATCTTTCCCACCTCACAAATAGGCCCATTTCCACTTGGTTTGCTTTTGCTTAAGAAAGCCAGATAGCAGCAGGAGCTAGAAAATAAGATGGTGAGCTAGAATGCCAGGAGAACAAGGCAGCAGCCATGGACCAGGGAACCAGGAATATGGAGCCAGTTTTAAGTTCATCTTTCCCTGGCTCACATGCTGGGGAGGAAGGTTTTGAGCCAGACTGCCTGGGCAACATTATTAGACCAGGGTAGGCAACCTATGGCATAGGTGCCAATGGCAGCATGTGAGTCGATTTTCAGTGGCACGCACTCTGCCCAGGTTGTGGCCACCGGTCTGCGGGGCTCTGCATTTTAATTTAATTTTTAAATTAAGTTTTTTAAACATTTTAAAAACCTTATTTACGTTACATACAACAATAGTTTAGTTCTATATTATAGACTTAGAGACTTTCTAAAAATGTTAAAATGTTTCACTGGCACTTGAAACCTTAAATTAGAGTGAATAAATGAAGACTTGGCACACCACTTCTGAAAGGTTGCTGACCCATGCGTTAGACACAGGAGAGAAAGGAACTGGATACCAGAGACAACACTGGGAAAGATACACCATGATGGAGTGAATCTGAAAAGGGAAAAAAGATCTAACCAAAATAAAATGAGTAGTAAGTTAAATAGTAATCTGTTAAATAGTTGATTGAAAGTTTGTCACAAGTAAATACAGTGGATAGCTGTTTGTTACCTTGAATTACAAAGGGAGTGGCTTGGAGAGGAATAGGAAACAAGTATTTTTCACTCTTGCTGTTAGTTTTAGTCTTTAAACTAGAAAGCATTGGGTAGGTTTTTCAAGCTGTGTTAATAAACACAATATACACATTTTAAAGAAAAGCACATTTTAGACACCAGATAAACAGCTACCTGTATAACATCTTTCTAACTAGTGTTTTGTAATGGCTAATCATCATGTCATGGTACCTTCAATATTTTATACATTAGTTTGATACACTTCTTTAAAATTTACTTCTAGACAGACTACATGCTGATATCAGTGTCATTTGACACACCAGTTAAAGTTGTCATCTTTGTACCAGGTTGTTGGTGGTTTCACCCGTCATGGCATATGTGCATTTACAAAAGGATGTTTGAGAGTGAAAACAAAACTTTGACAAGGGAAGGTGTTGCTCAGTTTCTGGAGCTTTATGAAACAAAACGCCTTCCAAATTCACCAGGATTTTCAGAGGTAAGGGCATTCCCCTAACCTTCCTGTCTCCCTCCCAGCTATTTTCCAGGATAAATAGATATTTTAACCTGAACGTTTCCTAAATTGATTACCTAAATCATGAGTTGTTAGACAAATTCTGTAAAACCATATTGAAGTATAGCTATATCGATAGGAATGACATTATTTAGAAGTGATCTCAGGGCTAAGATTATTTGGTCAAAGAAAGAGTGCCCATTGCAGTATTCCTTATTTTAGGGACCAGTGCAGTCTAATCTTCATTAGTTGAATCCCAGTTAACTGGGACTGTCCTTATATGAAGGTTGCTGATGTTCCAGTTCTATAGAGCTCCTCAGCTTTTTCAGAACTGGAGCTGTTGAGCACCTCAGTTCAGCAGAACTATCTGGCTATGAAGGAGATTACTGAGGAGGTTTTGAAGTCTATGCTCAGCATTTCACTACTCAAAGGACTAGGGTGACCAAATGTCCCAATTTTATAGGGACAGTCCTGATTTTTGGGTCTTTTTCTTCTCTGGCTCCTATTACCACCCACCCCGTCCTGATTTTTCACATTTGCTGTCTGGTCACCCTACTAAGGACAGACTTTGAAGCCTGATGTTCATCTCCCCTTATTGCGGGAAGGTTCAGATATCCCTAGAGATGGTTGAATAATCCAGTTTTTTTTACTGTATCTCATTTAATAAATTATGAAAAAAAGTCTGTCTTACTATATAATAAATATTGTAGGTGATAAAACTACACTCTCGACTTTACTATTGTAACAGCATATTGCATTGCATAGATTTAGTAGTTAGCTTACATCTCACAGGGTATGAATGATCTATTTTGTACTCCATCCAGCCCCACTCCCAGGAAACATCTTGCGGGTACCTCAAAATCCAAAATTTCTGATTTGTACAATTAAGGTCAATCTCTCGTTAAAGTGACACCAACTTGATCTATAGTCGGTTTGAAAAATTGGTTAAAAATAGCTACAATTACAATACATGCCTCTGAGTCCTCCTGCCAATGTTATGGTTCTAATCTTTTTTTTCCCTTATTTTGTAACAAATAGTTTTCTTCCTTTTTGTTTTACGAAAAACAGACCCAAATGAAAAATAGATAAGGAATTGTAGTAGAGGAACTGACTATACACCACATGCTGTGAAATGTACAAAGGGAATTTTTTTTCTTTTTCAGTTATAGCACTCTTAAAAAGTTACTTATGAATAGTGACCTGCCAAATTCATGGTCCAGTTTGGTCAATTTAACTCTCATAGGATTTTAAAAATAATAAATTTAATGGTTTCAGATATTTAAATCTGAAATTTCACGGTATTGTAACTAAGGGATTTCCAACCCAAAAGAGGGCAAGTGGGGGTGTTGGAAGGCCATGGTACAGTGGTCGTGGTATTGCCACCCTTCTATGCTGCTGCCTTAAGAGCTGGACAGGTGCCGGCTGGGGCGCCCTGCTCTAAAGGCAGCGCCACCACCACCAGGAGTGCAGAAGTAAAGCACTATTGCCAGTGGTAGTGCTGCCTGTAGAGTTGAGCTCCCGGCCGGGAGCCACTGCTCTCTAGCTGCCCAACTCTGTGAAATCTGGTCTCCCCTACAATAGCCAGATTTCATGGGGTAGATCAGATTTCATAGCCCATGATGCACTTTTCACAGCCGTGAATTTGGTAGGGCCCTACTTATGCAGTAGTGGGAAACCAGGTGGTTGGTTGGTTTGTTTTTGTTTTGTTTTTTAAAGTTGGTTGTTTTTACTTAACATTTTTACTAGTGATCAGTGAAGAGTCACTCTCTTCCTCCTTTCAACTTCAGTGTGCAACTAACATTAATGCCTTTCTCGTTCCTTGAATCAGTTTACATCCTCTCCTCAATAACCCAATTTCTGTACCAAATAAGCAAACCACTGCTCTGTTAGTGGTGGTGTTCTTGCAAAAATGACTGACTGTACAAAGCTCACTGCTTAATCCCCCGCTGCTGTAGGTTAGTAATGATATGTCTCTCTCATTAGTAGGAACCCTTTCTCTATATTGTTTATCACAAGTAAAATAAATCTACTTAGTGCGTGTATAAAATGTCATTATTGGTTTTAATGTACATTTAATTTTTCTCTCTCCAGTTTATTATTGGACCATTAATGGATGCACTTTCAGAAAGTTCTCTCTATAGCAGGTAAACCATTGGTTATTTAGTTTAGTAATTATTAAACAATGGGCTGTTATATTTGATGGAAGATATCGATTGATATCACTTTAAACATATCAGTCAAGCAAGGAGAACCAGTTGACATTTTTTAGACCAGTGGTGTCCAATAGAAATTTGATGCTAGTCACACTTGTGGTTTTGAATTTTTCTTATTCGCCACATTATAAAAAAGAATTAAAAAACATACTACACATATGCACTAGTACCTCTCGCTATTACACGGCACACACACACATCCGCTGTTGTCTCTTGCACTATATCCTAGCCACATTAACAAGCTGTATATCAAAGCACGCAGCTTATCTTCTGGTACTGCTGTCATCAATACACAAACACATTGCTCATGCATTAACCACAATTTAATAGCCTATTCGCCACGTGTGGTTAGTGGCAAATATATTGGACACCGCTGTTTTAGACTTTCAAAAGGCCTTGGACAAGAACAAGAACTTTTAAAAAAACCCTACTTTGTCATGGGCAAGAGGTAACATATTGTCATGGATCAAAAACTGACTAAGAGAACGGAACATAGCATAAGAATAAATGGTCAGTTTTCATCCTTATAGAAGTTTAATGGTGGAATCCCTCAAGGTTCTTTATTAAGTCTGATATTCTTTACTGTATTTGTTAATGGTCTGGAAAGGGGGATGAGCAAGTTGTCAGGTAGCAAAATTTACAGAAGACACAAAGTTATTTAGTTTAATCAAATCTAGAGAAGGCCTGGAGGAAATTCAGAAGGAATGGACCAACCTAGATGAATGGGCAACATGTCAAGTGAAATTCAGTGATCATAAATGTAAAGTGATACACACCCAAGGGGAAAAAATAATTAACCATATATCTCATAGGGTTCTAAATGAACTATATCAACTCAAGAAAAAAAATTGGCTTCGCTGTGGACAGCTCAGTGAAGACTTTGGCTTGGTGTGTAGCCATGGTCTAAAAAGCAAACGGCGTTAGAATATATAGGGAACAAACAGTGAATAATATGAAAAAAAAAATACCACCATTGTATAAATAACTGGTACATCCTCATTGGAAAAAAGTGTAATTCTGACCACCCTATCTCTGAAAGGATACAGCAGAAGTAGAGGGCTCAAAGAGGGCGATAAAAAGGGCATTGAAAAATTCTAATGTGAAGAGAGAGTGAAAGTATTGGGGTTGTTTATCTTGGAAAGGAGAAATAAGCGTGGACGTGATAAAAGTATATAAAATAATACAGTGAAGATAGGGAGCTTGTGTTCACTGTGTCTCATTGCACAAGAACAAGGGAACAGTCAATGAAGTCAAAAGGTGGCAAATTCAAAACTGATAACATTTCTATGTAATTAGACTTTGGAATGCTTTGGAACAGGATATCTTGGAGGCTAAGAATCTATTGTGGCCTCTCTTGTTCAATGTGTATATGAGGCTGCTAGAGTAAGTGGTGAGGAGACGGGTGTAGTGCACCTGGTATGCTGATGACATCCAGCTCTAGGTTCCTGTCACATTCGACCCAGCCAGATCAGCGGAATTCATTAGCCAATGCCCTAGATGAACCTGGAGTTTGAATAAGTATTAGCTACTGTACAAACTCAACCCAGAATAGACATAGGATGTCTACACTAGAAATTTTACAGTGGCACAGCTTCTATTGGCCTAGCCATATCTACACTGGGACTTAGTTACAGCTTAATTACATAGGACAGGAAGTGACATTTTTCACAGTGCTGAGTGATGTAGTTAAGTCACCCTAAATCCATTGTGCAGACCAGTCCTGGGATAATGGTGGGTTGGGGAGAGCAGCTGGAAGAGTTGGTAGAATTTACATCTGCCAGAGGTAGGATTTGTTTGCCTTCTGAGCACTCTGCAAAACCCATCTTGTTCCCCTCTTTGTCAAGGCTGATCAGGGTGGCGGTTGAAGTGGAAATATTTATGGGCAGTCCTTTGTCTGTATTTTTCTTAAAGAGACGAGGTGGATGAAGTAATATCTTTATGGTCTCTCTCACCAACAGAAGCTGGTCCAATAAAAGATATTACTTCACCCACCTTGTCTCTCTAATATCCTGGGACCAATATGTATTCAACGGCAGCATATATTTTTCTTGTAATTTTTAACATGTGGGATAGGCACTCAGAGCACTGGATAAGTGAATATAGGTGTGTATTAAAAAGTTAGAGAAATAGAGATTGGATATTCTTGGTATCCACACAAATGTCCAGTTATAAATAGAATCAGAGAGGTAGCCATGTTAGTCTGGAATTGCAGAAGTGACAAAGAGTCCTGTGGCACCTTAAAGACTAACTAAAGTATTGAAGCATAAGCTTTCGTGGGCTAATACCCACTTCATCGGATGCATCCGACGAAGTGCGTATTAGATGCCACAGGACTCTTTGTGGTATTAGGTGCCAATACCTCTTTGTGGTGTTAGGTGCCACAGGACTCTTTGTCACTTCAGTTATAAATAGTTAATCCTGATATGTTTTGGGAAGGATATAAAACCTCATGTTTCAGGTCTTTAAACCTGAGCTATTTGGGATTAAGATGAAATCTTCATTGAGATTATATTATCCCACATTTGATACTAGAGGGTTTCTTGCATCTTTCTGGGAATCATCTGATGTTGTCAGAAATAGGAGACTGGACTAGATGGACCATAGTTCTGATTCAGCATGGCATTTGTGGTATTTCAGTTTCAATATTTACATTTTCAATACCCTTTAGAAGTATCCAAAGCACTTTAAAACAAACAATTCTTCATACTGAAACACTTTACTTTGATTGGCTGTTTGCATTCTAATGAGTTAGACAGTTAGGTAATGTTTTTGATTAATTTGTTTTATAAGGGGCTTTGAGATCCCTCCCTATAAAATGCAGTTAACGTGCATAATGTTAATTTTATTCTTTTTAACCAAACAGATCACCAGGCCAGTTGATAGGAGCTTGTCCTCCTTTAGGGATGAAGTTACAGAAGTTTTTGTCTACTTACCTCACGCTCCTTCCAGAAGAAGAAAGAAGTATGTTTTAATTAATTTTTTTTGTTTGAAAGACAAGGAAATTAAGGGTCATGGATCCATTTCCAGTATCAAATGTAAATGTTTACCTGGCCATTTTCTCCCTGCTAGTGTACTGCACCTGTCATAGACTGAATCACAAGAGCTCTTCTTAGTCTATCTTTGATTTTGAAAATGTTTTCTTACAAAAAATTCTTTTTCTTTGAGTATGTATCAGTATGGATCCCACTGAAGGTGTACTTGTGCCCAATGCACATGAGATCTCAAATTTTTGAGCAAGTGTATCTGTTGGAGCTGTGTATGTGCCTTGTGTGCCCATGTGAAGGCATGAAAGGAAGAACAGTTGTAACATCTCTTCTGTTCTCTTTTGCTATCTGTGCCAGCAAGACAAAGCCTGAAGAGTGTCTAACTTGCTAGTTTGTAGCTCAGACTAACTTCTTCAGAACCATTTCTTATCTCTTGTTGTCAAGTGCCATGATCTGATCTGACTTGCCTGGACCAAATTTTGCTGGTCAGATCCTATATGCCCTTTCTCTGTACATCCTCACCATGTATAGATCCTTTTACCCCTTCCCTCCCACCTAACATGGTTCATCAACATGTTGCACTTGAAAACTGCAGGCTTCAAGCCCTGTCCATCCTGCAATGGACTATTCCCTCCGAAGGATGGAGATAGTAGGTATCTCTGTTCCCTGGGCGAATTGCACATTCTAAACAGATGATCAATACGGGTGTGCAAGTAACAAAAGACAAGGCTGAAACTCCACCTTTTGGAACAGTTCATAAAGGAAACAAGTTCCAAAATCCTACTAATGAACAATAATGAATAATAATCCTACTAGTGTTATCCAGTGACCCATTGAGCAGTCAGGCATCGCCTAAGACTGAGGCAAAAAAGAGCCAACGAAAGAAGCCGACCTCAACAAGAATATCTAATCAGGCACCAACAACTCCCATGTTGAAGTCAGACACTGAAAGAGGCAGCTCTAAGCTCTAAGGCAGATGCTCAAGAAGTAGATCTGTGTCCTCCCATAAGGACAGACAGCAAGGCCTTCAGAGACAAATTCTTCATGCCCTGCAGACTGTCAAGGACCAGAGAGAGGGAGCAACCTGTGACACAGCAGACTCTTCTGGAACCAATTCTGATGCTATGACAGTGTTATCTTTGGTGTTGACCCTGGCCTCTGAGCATGAGACTGGGGCAAAACCAGGTCCTGTTACAAGTGCTGAGACACCTACCAGCACCAGTATGGACCTTAGAGCTGAGAGCACCTTTCATGTTGGTGCTGCATCTAGAGGAAGTCTGCTCTTCATTGCAGGCATTGAGAAGCAAGTCTTCATAATTGAGAAAGAAGTCTCTTTCTCCAGTGGCATCCCTGACTAGGCCTCTTATGTCTGAATATCAGGAGGAGCCAGATCCAGGTGCAGATCAATATCAGTGCCCCATCTTGCCACAAAGGGATCTCTTACCTATGTTGCCAGGTGACTTTAGAAAGGCATTTGACATAGTCCCACATTACATTCTCTAAAGCAACCAAGGGAACTATGTTCTAGGTGAAAATACTGTAGGGTGAGTGCATAGCTGATTGACAAACACATACTCAAATAATAGTTTTAAATGGTTCACTGTCAAGCTGGGAGCATTTATCAATTGGGATCTTGCAGGAGTCTGTCCTGGGTCTGGTATTACATGTGCACCTTCTCCAGGGTCCAGGCACCAGGCATGGCTCCACTAATTAGGTGTGTGGCCCTTCATTTTCTTTGAGGTTTGAGAACCTCTGGTCTAGATAATACTTAGTCCTGCCATGAATGCAGGGAACTGGACTAGATGACCTCTCGAGGTCCCTTCCAGTCCTAGGATTCTGTGATTTACAAAAATATTCAGCACCCAGCAATTCCCATTGAGAACAATAGAGAAATAGCTTTCCTCTCCCTCTCAGTGATGGAATTTTTGTTCTCAGTGTCTGATGTGTGTACACATCATATGGTTATTTCTCAGCTGTGCAGCATATTGTTCTGGATTACAGTCTTAGTGGTCAGTCATAATGCAGGGATTTGTATAGTTGACGTAGTGTTATTTTTTCAGTGACAGTACTTCAAACATACAGTTCTCTCTGTGATAATTCTTCTGAACCCAAAACCACTCAGAGCAGAATTATCACAGAGAGAACTGTATGTTTGAAGTACTGTGGCACCGCAATTTTTTGTTAGGCCTTTAAGGTACCACAGGACTCTGTCAATTTTGAAGCTGTTTTCCAGAAATGCAGAAAGCGCTTCAGCCTCATGCTTCCTTTAGCAGGAACCAAAAACGTCAGACGTTTACAAGAAAGAGAAGGGCAAAATAAATCAAAAGTAAAAAGAAAACACTTTAAAAATGCTTAAGAACCTACTGACTAACTTTCCTTCTCTTGAGCCCTGCATTTTTATGATTTTATGATTCATGCTCAGTCCTTCTATTGAAGTAATTGGCAAATACTTCCAGTGACTTCAAGATATTTTTCACTGATTTCAGTGGGATGGACTCCAATCTCGCTCTTGGATCACACAGATCAGATTTCAAAATCAGAGACTAGGATTGAGCTATTTCTCTTACTCCAAGTCCCTTCCTTGTCTCCACAATAAGCATTGTATATTAGAGTTTTTAGTTTCTCTTGTTTTCTTGCACATAGTAAATCTTCTTTCCCACTTCAGTTTTGAAATAGTGTTACAAATGCATGGCAGATATTTGCAGGAGAAGGAGGAGTCTTGCTGACCTGTTGGGAGGAAAAAGGAGATAGGGAAAGGAGATAAGAGGGAGGAAAGAAGGCAAATGAGGAAGAGAAAAGGAGGTAGGAGGAAGGACCAAAATGTATTATTTTTGAAAGCAATTTATCTTTCAGCAATTAAGTGGCCCATTTTGTTTTCTCCAGTTTGTTCTTTCATTTAAAAATATGAAATATTAAATTTCCTATAGCACAGTGGCATAGTTAAAAGAGAAGAAATGGATGGGCAATAAGCTTCTGTAGAAAGTTGTATTTCAGTAACTATAGACGGAAAAGACTTTATTTTAAATAGTCATCTTACACTTGTGCAGTTTGCAGTTTCCCTGAAACTTACTGTCCTTTCTGTGGATGTGCAGTGCTACAAGCACCATCAGTTAAAGTATACAACTGAAAACCATTATAACGGGGGTCGGCAACCTTTCAGAAGTGGTGTGCCGAGTCTTCATTTATTTACTCTAATTTAGGGTTTCGTGTGCCATTTTTAGAAGGTCTTTCTGTAAGTTTATAATATATAACTAACCTATTGTATGTAAAGTAAATAAGGTTTTTTAAATGTTCAAAAGCTTCATTTAAAATTAAATTTAAATGTAGAGCCCTCCAGAACAGTGGCCAGGACCTGGGCAGCGTGAGTGCCACTGAAGATCAGCTCGCGTGCCGCCTTCAGCACCGGTGCTATAGGTTGCCTACCCCTGCATTATAAAATAGTTAATTTAAAACCAAATTAAATATTAAGATTGAAACCAAATAGTAGTAGACCATCCTTGCTATTTAAGGGCTTGATTTTGGCTTTCTTGCTCAAGCGATGTAGAACTGAGCCTGAATCTTCATCATGAAAGCACCAGGACTCTTTCCCTCTCCCTGCACCTCCATCATTTAAATGGTTTCAAAACAGCAAGGAATGGATTCTGGCTATACAAAACAGAAATTTGCATTGAAAATGTTCCTTTATTAGTTAAGAGATTCTTTCAAAATACAGTAGTTTCAATATTGTAGTATTTCATCTGATTTACAAAATATTTTTTTTTCCGGTTGCTCTTATTTAAAGGTAGTTTCCTGTTAAAGTTTATTCAGAAGATGACAAGTAGGCACTGGTGTGCTGTTCCCATTTTGTTTCTGTCTATGGCACTGGCATATATTCCATCTTATAAAGCATTCGGTACAGAAGGACTTCATGCTCTAAGGTAACACTTCAGCAGTTTTATGTTCCTTGCTTAAGCACAAGTTCTGGGAGACTAATAAAACAATTCTGGGGAATGCATAGCAGAGTCTGACTCTTTTTGGGAAAATTTAAATAATCAAATGTAGTAGACTGAAAGCTTAAACTTGTAAAGAAACTTTTTTCTCTATCCTTCCCCACTCTCTTTTACTATGGTCCAATAGAGAAGTTTTCACTTTTTACAAAGCAATCACTCTATATCTGACCTATTAGTCCTTATCCTCAAAGGAAGCCTGCACAATACTTTCAAAAGATGAGCCTGGGAGCTTAAATTTATAACTTTACTAAACACTAAAAATCATGGACTGACTAGAAACACTGGATTTATGCCTTATTACAGGGGTAGGCAACCTATGGCAGGCGTGCCAAAGGCGGCACGCGAGCTGATTTTCAGGAGCACTCACACTGCCCAGGTGGTGGCCACTGGTCTGGGGGGCTCTGCATTTTAATTTAATTTTAATTTTAAATGAAGCTTCTTAAACATTTTATTTACTTTACATACAACAATAGTTTAGTTCTATATTATAGACTTATAGAAAGAGACCTTCTATAAATGTTAACATGTATTACTGGCACGCAAAACCTTAAATTCGAGTGAATAAATGAAGAGTTGGCACACCACTTCTGAAGGGTTGCTGACCCCTGCCTTATTACAGCAATCTGAACCCACTGACAACCTCTTCCAGCTGCTGCTCCCTCTGCTCTTCCTTTCTTCCCTGTGTTTGGAGAGGGGTTTAATGAGACACTTCACCTTACATGATCCCTTGAAATCTGTGTTAACAGTTTATGCTACACAATAAGTTCAAATCTTGTATTTGGCAGTGACACTTTGAGTTAGGCTATATCTACATTTACAAGCTTACAGTGGCATAGCTGTGCCTATACAGCTGTGCCACTATAAGGGCTTCTCTACAGTGGCAATTAACAGTGCTGCAACTTTCTCACTCAGGGGTATGACAAAACACCCCCCTGAGCACAAGTTGCAGTGCTGTAAAGTGCCGGTATAAGCAGAGCCCCAGCTCTGGTAGCTACACCTGTCATGGACGTGGGGTTTTTAGAGCGCTGCGACCGCACAAGGCATGTTAAAGTGCTGCCAGTGTAGACTAGCCCTAAGATTGTTCAAGTAGCTGCGTTATGCTGATGGGAGAGAGCTCTCCTGTCGACCTAATAAAACCAGCTCAATAAGTGGCAGTATCTGTGTTGACAGGAGAGTGTGTTGATTGGTGCTTATGCTGGCAAAACTGTCGCTTGAGGTGGGTGTTTTTTTCCCCACACCTCTGAGCAACAAAATTTTTGTGGCAGTACTAGTGTTGTCTTGGCCTTAGTTTCCTTAGTTTCTTTACTTAGTAAAGAAAAGCTCTTTGAAAGCTCAAAAGTTTGTCTTTCTTACCAACAGAAATTGGTCCAGTAAAAGATATTACCTCATCCACCTGGTCTGTCTAATATTCTGGGACCACCATGGGTATAACTACAGGACATACGTACTAGTACCAATTTTTGTGTTCTTCAGAGGCGCTGATTCAGTAAAGAGACATCTTCATTATGCAAGATCTTTTGCATATTCTTAGTATCTAAGAATATAAGCACAGGAGTAAATTAAGCAGCATTAAACAGGTGTAGCGAATAGTATTCTGATTAAAGAACACATTTAAAGTGAATGTGAGGGACAAACTGAAATTTGTGGCAAATTTTTCTCCCATGTTGGTCTTGGTTGTTCCCTACTGGATCTGCCAAGCTCTAGTGGCAGAAAGTCTGCCTTGAGAGAGAGTGGCAGCAGGCACAACCCCTTGGTAAGCCCTGACACAGGACCGTTTTTGCAGCTACTTACCACAACCCACATAGCACATGAGATTCACTGGGAAGGGGTTATGGTCAGGGCACAAGAATGATGCGCTAGTTCAATGCATTTCCTGGCTTCCTTTGCTACTAAAGATCTTATGGAAAACCCTCTGGAATGTAAAGCTACTCTCTGGTGAACTTCCAAGTGAAAGCAATATTTCAAATGGTGCTTACTCTCTTTTAGGGGGTGAATTCCCCTCTTTGGGTAAAGCTATCTCTGCTTGCTTAGAGGGGATACAGTTTGCACTCCGACCCACCCAATGGGGGTAAATTAACACATAGACTGCAATTTTTAGTTTTTAGGGAAAACTTTTGTTTTGATTTAATGGGAGAGTTCTTCTGTGGGTGATAGTGCCTTTAACTATGTGTTTAACATTAGAAGGTTCTTTTGCAGTACTCATGGCAATATTACATTATCATTAATTATGTAGGCTTTGATCATGAATTTATAGGTAAAGTTAAATCAGTATTCATTTTAAAAGGCGCTCTAAATGTTTATTAACATGGCCAAAACCTAGATAGTAAATTTTGAGTACAATTTGAATTTTTCATGGTGGTTTGAAAATTGGGTTGATTCAGAGAGAATAATTCCACAATCATCCCTTTTTGAAGGTTTTCAATGGATTTTTTTCATCTTTCTTAGATTCTCTTTTGCAGGACATCTAAGACATTGGGCTCTTTGCTTTGCTCCATGTGCTGCTGCTTATGTGCTGATTAATGCAGTATCAATTACAAATGCATAGTGCTTGTGTTTGTCATGACTTTTCACTTTTTCTCCATAAACAGAGAAAGAAATGCACCAAGATGAACCCACCATATTTAGCACTGATGATGTAATACATCCACTCTGAAATCATCTTTGGGTGGGTGAGAGAGGAAGGTCAATCAGCCTATCCAACCACCAAATACTCCTGTAACCTGGGAGAAATTCTGTGAGCTGGGCAAGAGATAACCATAAGCCCCATGCAGCTCCCCACTCTTATCGTTGACCAAAGGCATGAATGTGGATCCTAGAATGTAGATAATTAAGTGCTGCCACTGCATTTGGCAAACAAGTTAATAGCAGAAATAGGATTCTAATGTGGTAGACCCAGATCTTAGCTATTTGGCTGCATTGTCTTTCAGATACAATCATCAAATCACATTCAGTCTCTAACTGCTCAGCCTCATGCTTCTCTCAGAGTTAGAGAAAAGAACCCTGGATTCTCCGAATAGTGTCCTTAGGGTGTTCCATTTCAGGTGTGCACGTGCCGCACGAGCCCTTGATTGGAGATTTTCAGTTAGCAGTGTCCTTTTGGCCTGCATGTGTGCCCTGTGCTGCCTTGTGCCAGACACCGAGGCTAAACAGGGGTATGCAGGCAAATCACCTCAGCTCCTTCTCAACTGCTCTGGCCTCAGATGGAGCCCTAGCGTGTCCGATTTGAGCATGCATTGATTTTTCTAATATTTTATAATGGGTAAAATAGTTAATTGTTAGAATCGTTATAGTTCATTTAGATACGTAGTGAGAGGATTGTTTTACTCCTCATTCCCCTCAAAGAGAGAGTTTTTGGTTGGTTTATTTTTTTGTGGCAGGGAATGCCTGGCTCTCCAGGTTTCAGATGAGGTCTCTTCTGCTATACCTGTGAGTGATGGCCTTAAAGTGTGTCCATTGCTTGGAGGAGTTCCACGTCTCCCAGTAGCTCAACTTCTGCCTGGCCCTCAAGTCGAGGGCAAGGAAAAAGAGGGAGATTAAACAGACTGCTAATGATGAAACGCTCCCTTTGGCCAGCTTCTGAATTAGGTAGGGAGACCCCTCTCTCCCTGCCCCATACCCTCTCCCCTTCCCCCCAAGATGGGGAAGGCTTCCCAGAAGAGGAGTGCGCTTAAGGAGCCAGCTCCAAAAAGTCCAGGTGAGATCCACAGTCTCTGAAGCTTCAACCTCTTGACTTGATACCACTGAGTTGAAGGACTCCTCTTCCAGTACTAGTGGGACCAGAAAGTCCCAGAACATGAAGGAGAGACATGGCTCTAGTAGGGCCTGGGTACCTTCTACCAGCAAGGAGGGGAAGTATAGACACTTGGGACTGGCACCACTAAGTTCAACATAGCTGTCAGTAGCCATACACGTGGCACACTCAGCACTGAGCAAGCAGCGGTGTTCGATACCATCAGCATCTATTTCAGTACATCAATCATCAGCTTCACCATTCAAACCAATGGCAACCCGTTCACTGTTGCATTTATCTATTAAGACAGTATTTTTAGTAGCCATTACATTGGCCCGTAGAGTTGGGGAGATTGGAGCCTTAATGGTGGATTATTCCCCCCCCCAGTGTTCTTTAAGGACAAGATCTCTTTGCATCTACACCCTAAATTCTCACCTAAGTTTATATCGGAATTCCACATTAATCAGTCCATCTGTCAATGTTATTCCTAAAGCCAAATAGTTCTTTACAGGAATCCAGTTTACATACCGTAGATGTTAGAAGGGCATTGGCCTTCTACTTAGATAGGGCCAAGCAATTTAGGAAGTCACCTAGGCTCTTCATTTCCTTCATGGAGATATCTGCATGGTCCTCGAGCTCTACTCAGAGACTGCTAGGATGGAAATCTGGCTGTATTATCACTTGTTATAATGCTGCAGGCGTTCATCCTCTCCAAAGGGTGATAGCACATTCAGCCAAATTATAGGCGTTATCTACAGAATTAACAAAGAGTGTACCTGTCTCTAAAGTATGTAGGACTGCTACATGGGCTTCAGTACATATATTTTTGAAACATTACTCTCTGATCCATGCGGTCAAATCCGTTGTGGCACTTGGTTCTGCAGTACTGTCTTCAGTTTTGGACTGTTCCAAAGCTCCCTCTTCCATCTAGGGATATTGCTTCTAAGTAATCTGAAGTAGCGAATCTATAAGAACACTACTCAAAGAAGAGGTTACGCCTTTGTGCTGGAACTGCAGTTATTCAAGATGTGTGTCAAAATGTAGATATTTTACATTTCAGTCATTTGTCAGCTCCTCTTCCTTGCTTGATCCTCGAACCTACACCAACCTCGTATAAAAAGAACTAGGAAATAAACACAAAAAACTTAGTTTATAACAGAGTTGTGTCAGGACACACTCAACCAACTCAAAATCTGAAACACATTAAATGAAAAACTAAGGGAAAAGTCTCTGGCATTCACATTGCCTACAACACTTCATCAATCTGTAAAGCTTTTGTCTTCAACGGATACTGAAAAGCAGTGCTTATCCCAACATAATCAACTTTGACTTCTAGCACAAAATCTTATTGATGACCTCAGCAATGGTAAAGGAGTAATTTCCCAAATGCATGGAATGTGTGACAGGCAGATGTGCCAGTCTGACGATACAGGAGCATATGAGATCACTGTTAAGTTTTTGTGATAGAGTGAGAATTTCATGAACTCTGGGTACATATTGCTTTTCAATATCTGATAGAGATGTAAGTGAAGGAAAGCTTTCTAGATTGTTGGGAGTGTTGTACCAACAGTATTGTAGGCAATGTGAATGTGACATGGAGGAGAGACTTCCCTTAGCTTTTCATTTCCATGCTTTTCAGATTTTGAGTTGGTGGAGTTTGTCCTTATGCAGCCTTAATTGTCACTAAACAAAGCTTTTTGTGTTTATTTAGAATCATAACCCATCTTGTTTTCGATTATATGCTCTTCAGTGCAGGAATTATATCATCTTGTGTGTTTAGAAAGTGCAGTGCGCATTCTGAGTGCTCCTGCATTCTTAATATATTGAGAACTACAGTTAGATATGTATTTTAAGAGCTACTTATCTGTTTATAATTTAAGATGCATATTTATCCATTTGCAGAGATGTCCTGCAGTGCACTATGATCACACATCAGATTTTGTTGCGGGGAGCTGCTCAGTGTTTTCTTCTTCAAACAGCTATGCATTTGACAGATGTGGTAAGTTCCTCTTTTTTTCCTAATGTTATATTTTATTTTTTCGAGATAATGCTCTCAAATAGAACTTGGAGCAGCTGATTTTGCTGAATTTATAGTTTTGCCAAAGTCCATTCTAAAAATGTGCTTGAGTGATGTAGGTCTATATGCAGTTATACTAATAATTCTTTTAACTTTGTTTTTCATATGAAACAACTTGATCCATTTTGTTTAGTATTTCATTTGCAGTACTTTGATGATGATAATTGTATTACTGAAATGCCTAGAATCCTTAGTCATAGACGTAAGATCCTGTTGTGCTAGATGCCATACTTATTTAACTATTAAAATTTAATATTAGAGACTTTTAAAACAACATAAAATATTTTAAAATTGTATTTATAGTGTTTAAAATATCACTTTCATTTTAAAATCTTGATTATAAATTGTCTTATTCTCAAATTATTTTATGGGACTGAAATTTCTCATGCTTACTGTTGAATCAGAAGGAAATCCTTCCCCTTTGTCTCCCCTATAATGTCAAAAGAGTTTGGGCACTTTTAAGCTATAAAATGTGGTTCAAAAATATTCAAATGATTTTGGTGCTTTGGATAGCTCAGAAAACTTTCTTTTTAAACTTTAAACTTGACATCAAACAAGGACTGATGCTTTTATCTTGTTTGAAGAAATTCAGAAAATTCCTGGATAAAAACTATATTTAACTGCAGTTAAGGCTGAATACATATCAGTAACTTAAGGGTATAAGTATTACAGGTATGTTGTAATTGTTGCCAAAAAGGGGCAATAGAAACCCAGGAAATCCATAGTTAATGTTAAACTTAAAAGGAAATCCAAATGTAAGTAGAAACTGCTTCTCCTCGCCTTCAAGACTCTGTTCCTGTTGCTTACCTGCTCTTGTTTCTCCTCCTGCCTCTTCTAGCATTAGATAAGTGATGCTAATCCTGACTCCCTGTTGTTCAACCCTCTGATAAATGTTTCTCTTCCTTTTTCACTTATACCAGTAATGTGTGTGTTGTCCTTGAACTGATCTATAAAGCCCTCTCCTTAGGACTCAGTTCTTTTCTGAAGCCTACAAGACATTGGCCATCTAATAGTGGATAGGCTGATGGCGTAATTGAGTTCAATTTATATGTTTTAATTAATAAAAAAACCACCCTGATGTATATAAAACCTACATCAAAGCTTCTCTTTTTTGTATTTTCCACCCCATTTTCTTCTGTCTGCTAATATAGCTGCTTACCTTTTCTCTTTGCTGTCTCAGATTTTGCTGTGGCTGACCATGAGCTGATCTGAGCAGGGCTTCCTGTGAAAGACAGCAACAGAAGAATTAGTCAAGGATTTCTAAATATCTAAAATTAATACAACAAAGGTTGTCCATTTACACATCCTGCCCCTTACTTTAAAAAAAAAAAAAAAAAAAAAAAAAAAAAGCCATCAGTGAATACCTCGCTTCAAGTCATTCATTTGCCTTCAGTGACATCTCTAAAGGGCTACATCAGACTGTAGGAAAATGAACAGTGTCCCCTAATTAAGTTAGGAACTGAAAAAAGGCAAAAATGAAAATCTCTGGAAAGTTCATATCCTCGTGGTAATAAATTGGGGGTGGGAGGGAAAAGATTATCTTATTGAAACATTTGCCAGATGAAAGCAAATACTTCTCAGTTTCACAATAAAATATTATGTGTGTGTATGTGTGCTGGGGACTAATGAACCTTAAATAATGTCTTTAGGAGAAAGTGTCACTTCCAGAGATTTCAAGTTTTCTCATGGCTCTTAGACCAAAGGAGTCCTTAAGCAGAGGGACTATACTGTGGATGGAGGTGAGAACTGAAACTGCTGCTGGTTTTGTGTTACAGAATATTCTGTGGTAGACTATACTGATCTGTTGGTATTAACTATAGCTAATGTTTTAATTCTCTTATACTTTATGCATGTGAACAAATTTTCAGTCCCTTTTGCACTGGCACATCTGAAGCTTTTGACACCGAGTGCTAAATGATTTGTGCTTTGTATCTGTACCTTGTAACACGTAACACTAAGGAAGGAGGAGATTAATTTTAATCCTCAACCTGCTATTCAGCAAGTTTAGTCAGAAGATGTTTAATATGCATGTCCATTGTGTGAGAAGGTAAGGAAGAAGGGGAAGGTTCTTTTTTTCCTTTCTCCTGTAGAACACCTGAATTTTGCACAAGAGCAGCTTTCTCCTGAGGGCAGAGCTGCTTTTTCACTTCAAAGCAGCATAAGAGCTGGAGCTGAGTTCGTACTGGACTTGTATGCCCTGCTTTGCCACAGCATTCTCCAGAGAAAGAGCATGAGCTAATTTGTAACTTTTGTGTTTAGCCATATCCTAGTTCAAATCAGAATCAGTTCTTTCATGCAGACTTTTGGTGCCTAAATCTTTGTTCTATAAGAGACTTCCAGGCATCCACAGTACCACCCTGCTTTCTCCCTTGCCATTCCCTTGGGGGTTAAGGCAACAGTTTGGGGAGCCGGTACTGGTGTCTGTAATCTTTTCCATCAGAGATCTATGCGTACTGCATTAGATTAGTGGTAACTTTATGGAGAGAAACTGAAGCAGGACTTTTTGAGATATTCAGAGTCACGAGTTGGGCATCTCTACCTCTCCTTTTATTAATGATACATGATGGATGTAATATCCTCAGCTGAAGCTGCCCTTCAAGAAGTTATTCTTATATTGTATGTTTTTTCTTTTCTTCCTTTTTTGGTACTTTCCTCCCCCACCTTTTTTCCCTACTACTTGCTGTTTTTCAGAAATTACAAAGTTAGCGCAGAGTGGATTTGATTTAAACCGGGGGTCAGCAATCTTTCAGAAGTGGTGTGCCAAGCCTTCATTTATTCACTTTAATGTAAGGTTTCGTATGCCAGTAATACATTTTTAGAAGGCCTCTATAAGTCTATATATTATATAACTAAGCTATTGTTGTATGTAAAGTAAAGAAGGTTTTCAAAATGTTTAAGAAACTTCATTTAAAATTAAATTTTAAAAGGTGATCTTGTGCCACTGGCCCGCTCAACCCATTGCTGGCCTAGGGTTCCATTCACCTAGGCCAGCAGCAGGCTCAGCGGGGCCTGCAGCTGGGACCCTGGCTGGCAAGGGACTGGCAGCCGGGACCCCAGACTGACAGTGGGCTGAGCGGGGCCAGCAGCCGGGTTCTTGGCTGCCAACCCCGCTCAGCCCGCTGCCAGTCTGGGGTCCCGGCCCTGCCCACATGAGAAGGGTACCTACCTTCTCTCTGGTTCTAGCCCATTCTCTTTGTCTCTCTCTACACTGGGGGTGGGGGTGCAATAAGCACAGGGCTGGGGGTGAAGGCGCAGGCTGGGACTTCGGGTGCAGGGTCTGGCCAGAAGCTAGAATGGGGAAGGGGGCTTGGGGTTGGGGCAGGAGGCTTGGGTGTGGAGTGCTTACCTGGGGCAGCTCCCAGGTGGTGCAAGGGGTGCAGGTGGGAATGTGAGAGAGGGGGTGCAGGAGCTCTTGTTTGGTGCTCAAGGTGGATGTGGCGGGGGTGGAAGAGTCAGGGGATGGAGTGTGAGGGGGCTGGGTATGTGTGGGGGTGCAGGAGTCAGGACTGGGATGTGAGGGGGTACAGGGGTCAGGGCAGACGGCTGGGGGATGTGGGCTGGGGTAATGGGGGTGCTCCCAGCCCCCTGCTCTGAGCGGCTCACGGCAGAGGGCTGGAAGGGATATGCCCTGATTCCACTCTCTTTCCCCAAGGCCCCATCCCTGAAGCTGCGAGCGTGCTGTGGCTCCGCTCCTCCTCCTCATCCTCCCTCATCTGGGTGATCGGCTGTTAAGCGGCAGGGAGGAAGAGGAATGCAGCAGGCTGGGGGATGAATTGGGGGGCGGGGGGAGCTTAGCTGCTGGTGGAGCCTGCCCTGCAGCAGGAACCGGCAGGACCAAACGTCTGCCCCCGTAGGAGAGAGCAGAGGGCGGAGGCGCCATGGTAAATCCGGTACTGCAGGGCAGGCAGCAGCATGCCATTAAAAATCGGCTCATGTGCCGTCTTTGGCATGCATGCCGCAGGTTGCCGACCCCTGATTTAAACACTAGTCAGGAAGACTCGATTTAATCGTGGATTTCTACATAAATGTACATTCTTGTTGGTTGTTATAACCTTAATACATATTCTTTACAACTCAGAGATAGATGTAGGTTTCATTTTTAGAAAGTACACACTGTACATTTTTAAATAGTGATTTATTTTGAAAACTTTTCAGATTAGTTTTACAGCTATATCAGAAAATGAATGATTGGTTATTTTATTTACCAAAGGTTAATTGAAGCAGATATTTATGAAGCCATTGGGAGGTGAACTATCTCCAATTCAACAGGTTAATCATTAATATTTGGAGGATTTTCTTGCCATGCTGTATTAGGAGGAGAACATCACTAGACAGAAGTTTAAATTATTTTAGTTAACTAAAACAATTTTATGTTTTCTGAATTTTTTCTTCAACAGCAAACATATATTTTAACAAAACAGTCGAATTTTTGAATTTAGTTTTACATTCAAGTATTTTAAAATCAGGTTTGTTTTTGTTAAAATTGTTTTTAACTAAAATAGATAAATGAAATATTAAAAAAAATTAAATCGACTATATCAGCCAGGTCAACACAAGGAACATAAAATATTGGCTTCTGCAGCTAACTCAGTTATCTTCACCTTCATTTTCCTTTTCGTACATAATCTGGAAAAGAAAAGTTTTCCTGCTTTTTCAGGACCCAAACGATTTCTCAATTTGGAATGAATTGGTCCAAAGGAAGAAAATATTCTTTCTACACCAGCAGAAAAAGCTACTGTTGTTAAAAGTGAGATTATCACTTCAACAGTCTCTGAATCCAAGTGCTTAAGTGACTTCCACCAGTTCACTGGTGTGACTTTCTTTAAAACATCATCAGCAAACATATATTTCTTGAAGGGTTCACCCTTAGCACTGAAGTTTATTATAGTTGGTATTATGGACGGATGATAGTTGGATGTATGGGCAGGTCTACACTACTCGCTGGATAGGCAGGTAGCGATCGATCTTTCAGGGGTCGATTTATCACATCTAGTCTAGATGTGATAAATTGATCCCTGAGCACTCTCCCGTCGACTCCAGATCTCCACTTCCACGAGAGGCGCAGGCGGAGTTGATGGGGGAGCAGCAGCTGTCGACTCACCACTGTGAAGACGATGGTGTAAGTTGACATATATATGTCGACTTCAGCTACGCTATTCCTATAGCTGAAGTTGCGTATCTTAGGTTGATTTCCCCACCCCACCCCCCCCACACACACACACTTTCCACCCCAGTGTAGACCAGGGCTCAGTGTCACAGCCAACTCCTCTTCTTCAGTAGTTAAGGTTTAACCGTGTACTGAGTATTGAGAATATTTGCAAGAAAATGAGCTGGAAATAGTGCTTGTCCCATTAGTTTTTTTAATGCTTCTAATTTAACTCTGTCATTGCATATTTCTCTTTTTAAGATCTTACTCAGTTCCTTCCAGATTTCAACAACATCAGCAATAAAACAGCTATTTCCCTGCATTTTGTTCAAGGCTACAGAAATAGGCTTCAGGATACTCAGCATGTGTTCAACATTTCTCTTAAGCCCAATGTTGAGAACTTTGACTGTGATAGTGCCATCTATTTTTTCACAATTTTGTTCACAAACTATCATCAGATTAGGCCAGTTCTTGATATAGTGTTCAAAACAGTCCACTACTGAGTTCCATCGCATGTCTTGTGGGAGAGTTAACTTGGTTCCTCCCACTTTTTTCAGAGCAGCTACCGCGAAGAGGTTGTTATGGATGTATTTTGCAATTTCAACAACATTAGCCTTTATTTCTGGAACCCTGAAGTCTGTGGCTAGGATGTGCATCAAATAAGCACTGCAACTGTATTTTATTAGCTTGGGACTCTCTTCTAAATTTCTTCTCATCTTGGATACATTTGCAGCATTGTCTGTGACCAATTTTAATTTTTTTCCCACAGTTTAATTTTTACTGCTGCTACTTGTAAGTATTTTGCTGTGTGTGCATTTCCTGATGTATCAATTGTTTCTGTAAGGAAGATATTCCTTTCTTCTGTTGTCACACAAGCACATACAACAGGATCATTGTGGACATTGCTCCACCCATCAAGACTCAGGTTAACAATTTTGCACACTGCTCAATTTCTCTTTCATACACTTTATCCAGCAATTTGCCTGCGACATCTTCTCTCTTGGATGGACTGTATCCTGGACTTAATGACTGAACCATGTTAATGAAGTGTGGATTCTCAATCATACGGAAAGGAGAGTGTATTGCATAAACAAACCAGGCAATTTTTTCATCAGTTACCTCTTTTTGTAATCTGCTGGTCCTTATCACAAACTTATCTATGGTTGTTTCTGAATGATGGAGATTTTTTTTTTTCTTTTTTCTATGGGTGATATACTGTGGCTATATGATATACATGATGTGACTGAAACACTGTCATTGGCAGATAACTCTGAAACTACAGAAAATGATGCTGATCTTGAAGGTGGATAGTCTTCAGAATCCTGCATTTTGAGGATGGATTCTCCTAAACAAAATAAGTCAATGCAGTTATTAGTTATTATCATACTGCTCATTTAGTATTACTCATTGCATTCACTGACACTCAGTACTACTTTAAAGATGAAATTCTAAAATAAGATCTGCCTATTTCAGCTATTTATTTTTTATTACAACTTCATTTAAAATATGGTACCATAGAGTAACAACTATATTTTTGCCAAACATGAGAATTAAAGAATAGTCCTAAAGGAAGACATGCAGTCCTTAAGAAAGAAGTATGAAATAAAAAAGGTTACCAACCTGAAGATTCTGGATGTTCAGACATGGTGCTTTCATCATCATCAGCACAGCTTCCTCCTGAGAAGGAACACTGCTCGTAATGTTGTTTCATTCGGGCAAACAGGCCTTGCATTTCTTTGTTGCACTGTTTGCATTTTGCACGCATGCCTGTCTTACCCACAGGTAGAGGAACTTCATTAAAATATTCCCAAACTGAGTATCTTTTATGGCCTGCTGCCATTATAGGTTTTTCTTTCTAGTGAGAGAGTGGTATGGTAGATCTCAAATCAATGAAGGCTGTGCTCAGACCTCAGACTTTGGGAATATGCTGCTCAAACAGTTTCACTTTTGTTTCTACTGCCAGTCCCACCTTATCACATTTATCGCCAGACTACTTCTCCTTGTCCAGATTTATTCCGCCCCCGATAATCTTCTATTCATTGAACTTTTTAAAACTTTGAAATTTTAGAGAGAGGTAAGGGATTGACTCTGTCTACACAGATTTGGAGAGGGACATTAGGGTTGAGGTCTGTTATTTCTCATGTCTATATATTATTTACTTATTTATTTAAAACATTTTTGCTGCTAACAAGCATGTTATCTCTGGAGAGACAAATCCACAGTTTGAGAACGGCAAAACTAAGCATCTCTGATGGTATCTTCCAGACTGAGCACTGAGTCCCATTGGGTAGATAGAAAGATTAACCTAAATAATCTACACAGAAGCCCCTGGAACCCCATAAGATTGGGTCTCAATCCATTGGAACTCATTTACCAAACTTTTTTTAAATATTACATGAATATATTGTCTCCATACTATAGAATTAGAATTTATAATCCCAATTTATGATGAGATATTTTTGAGGAGAAAAACTTATTTAAATAAAAAAACTGATTTTTTTTTTTAATTTTTATTTTTTTAAAAAAAAATCATTGATTTTTATCCACCCTGGTTAGTGGATCTAGCATTTGTTTGCTGGAGTAATAAACTGTTTTTGTCTTATCTTTAAATTTGCCTTCTCTTCAGAATGATTATCTGCTGTACATGTCTTTGCTTTTTCATAGTTTTTGAAGTATTTTCTGAGGCAGTGGGTGTCTGGAGCCTCTTAAAGGGCCAGTATTTGGGTGCCAAAGAATTGCATAAGAATTGCCTCTGTTTTTCGTATATGTGGCAAAACCCATCATTTACAAGAATAACAGAACTCCATTCCCAAAGAAGACAAATTTGCATGTAAGATTAAATTTTTCCTTTCCATTGTGAATTTTAACTCTCAAAATACAGATATATCACAGCCTTTAAATGTGTACATTCAGCCATGGAATTAGAAATTTAAGTGAAAAAGCATATAAGTAGTAATCTTTGAACTTCAGAACATTCTGGCTGAATAAGTAGATATAGCTGCATGTGATGGCACAGCAGGTTAATGAAGTAATGACTATGCTCAGCATCTGTTCTTCTCTTGTTATGAGTACCAAAAGCTTAAACAAGTACAGGATGGTTTTATAAAATACTGCAAATTATTGAAAGTGGATTAATACGTACACTAACACACCCACTTCTAGAGAATTTGTGTATTAGATTGTGTTGGATTACTTATTTTCTTCTATATAACCTAAGTTGGCAGAAGTATTTAAATAGTAACATTTATTTCATTTAGCTTTGTGATTGGCTATATACTCATGACAGCTGCTTCAGAAAGTCCATAAACTGCCAAGTTGAGCATCAAGAAAGATCTTCATTAAGTGTATATGTACATACTCTTGTGGAAGATTACCTTAAGGCACCTGCATCCAAAAGTAAGTTCAGTTAATCTTTATGAATTAATAGCTCCTAAATGCAAAAACCAGAGTTACTGATTTAACAAGCTTAATGTCTTAAAGTCAAATTAGTAAAATTAAAGATTTTTATACAACATTAACCGTGTTACATTGCAGAACCATATCTAGTTCATGGTATTGTTTTGTTAATGCTTAATAAAAAGCATTTGCATTTAACAAAGAAAACAGGAATAGAAAATACAGTATTGCAGAAAAAAATTAAACTTTTGGGATTAGCTGCTTGATTTGCAACTTCGGTGTTGCATTAGCACTAGTATTTTTGTGCATTTAAGTTCCTCCTTTACTTTTTTGCCAGTCTCCATTTAGGAATGGAAAATGATATGGAACTGTTCAAGTTGCACAGTTTACAAAATCCATAGCTTACACTAACAGAATTTATAAATTACATACTCTGGACTAACATTTGTGGAGAGACAAATGTGTTGTGTTGTACTTTTAGTTTGGAGCTAAAAAGCTTTCTGCACATGCTGTCTGCAAGCAATTAGGATTTTTGAACTTAGTCTTCACCTTGTTCAGCAGATGAATTTGTAAATTCGTATAGCACAAGAGGTATGCAGTTTAATAAATGCATGTATATCATGTGAGCACAAAGCTAAATTCTGAACAGAATTTTCTACTTTTGCCTCACAGCCACATTTCAAATATTCATAATTCTTTTTAAGAATTTTCTTTCAAACATATCTATTTATGGAGCTTTGATTTTTAAGTAGCACTTATCACAGTAGTATTGCACATGTAGCAAGGCACACACTGCTTGAAGAAGTTTATAATACAACATGTGATGTTTCAGTAGTCAGTCATTTTTTAGTTATCCCTTTACAGGATACCAAAAATTGGGGTCACGGTTTGATTTTGGTGAATATCATCAGAAACGTTGTGGTATCAATAGAAAATTAGTTTTCCAAATCCTATTTTTCTTATGATCAGAGATGTTGCAAACTCATTCTTTCATTTATCATTAATTAGGCTAAAATTGTTGCCAAATTCATTTGGAAATTTTGAAGGTTTACTCTTCCCTAAAAATTAGTTTGGCAGTTAACCTCCCTCCTTCCTGAAATGTGTGTTCAGGCCATTGCTTTGGAGTTATAAGTCAAATAACTGAAAAAACTGCTTTTATAGAATAGATTCCTGTTAATATACTTGAATTGCAGCTCAGTTTATAAGAAGCTTGATGAGCAGATTATGCTGTCAGGTATGGAACTGCTTGTGCGCTGGAACACTAAAACGTGTCTCACTTTCTGAATTCTCAGGGCTAAAAGTCCAAAATTCTTTCTAAAATGATAGCTCTTAAACTGTTGGGGTTTTTGGGGTTTTTTTTTTTTGTAGCAGATAATTGGTGTAAGATTGGTGTAAATGTTTTGTGTCCGTATAAGTGATCAATTAGGAGAAAAACTTCAGTTTAACTTCATGCTTTTTTTCTCTTTTGACAGAGTGAGTTTCATTCTGTATGAAACTTTTGACTGGTAGAAACACATGCTGGGATTTTCAAAGGAGTCTACGTAGGTTGAATTTCAATGGGATTCACCTGACTCCCTTAAGCTCCTTTGAGACTCCCAGCCTCCCTTTACAAAGTACGTTTTAAAAAAGTTCATCAGGATTTACTGCTAAAGAACCTAAAAGGTTTTTTAACCAAAAAACTGGTAGATGCTCTCTTATGTAGTAGGTAGAGGATGAAAATGAACCTGGCTTAATGTAAATTTATATACAAGAATGCAAAGTGTTGATTATTCATATTTATATTGATATTTTGTATATTGAATTCATGAATCATTTGTGTTTCTCTGCCTGCTGTTAATAGGATTGGAAACCTACATTAACAGTTAAAATTATTATTCTGTGATTTTTTAAAAAAAAAAAAAAATGAAAAATTTAAATTCTCTTTAATCAGGAGAAAACTGCTTTATGCCTGACGGGTTTGAAGCTAAGCTTGTTGCTACAATGATTCTGTTGGCTGCAGATGTGGAGGAGATGAAGAATAAACACAGGCAAGTAGGCATCTCATCAAATTTTTCTTTTAGGCCTGTTTCAAAGCCCACTGAAGCCAGTAGAAAGACTCCAGTTGACTTCAGTGGCTTTGGATCATTTCATAGTCAGGTGCCTTAGAACTTGTCTTATAAAATTTTGAAGAGTGCCTAAATAACTTTGGAGCCTAAGTCTTAGATTTTCAAGTGACTTAGACACATAAGAAAAGTTCACAGAATATTTGTTTTTAATTTTTATTCTGTGCAGCAAAAAAAGCAACAGTGAACGGGATGAACTAAAGTCTTTCTTGGACCCTCTTCTGAATGTTTTGTTGAAACTTGGCACTAATGCTTACATACCAACGCTGAAAACTGATAAAAGTCTGCAGCTACTGTTCAAGCTGTTACAGACCTGTTTGTTAAAACAGGCCAGTTCACAAGATGGTTAGTAATATCTTTAGTATATTGCATCCTATATATTTTATAATCAAACTAAACTTGTGGATATTTACAGTAAAGGGATATTGTCAAGTAATGTCTGTTCATAAACTTTTTTATGTACATTACTTATAATCAGAGGCATGCCCTCCAAATTAGAAACTGTGGGTCCAATCCTGCAGAGGCCCTTCTGCTTGTGAGTTGAGGACATAGAATGCTTCCAAGAACTTGGCATCCTTCAGGATTAGACCCACAGGTGTTTAGAACCTGGATAACATGAACATATTATAAATAACTATAAGCCCATTCTTTGGGAATTGAGCCTACAGAGTTCTTAGCAGTCTGTGGAATCTCCCAGGAGGCTGCTTTAATCTTGCAGAATTGAACTTCAAACTTCTTTTCTCCTTTTAAATGCTTTGATATATAGACACGTAAGAAAAGAAAAACCACTCTAGGTATGACCTGCTGTGTTTTTATGCTTCTCTGCTGCAGAGTAAAGCCAAGTAATAAACTTAATTGCCAGAGCTATGAACAGACCTATTTGCTGATGATTCACAAACAGGAAAATACAGTAAATGTACAAGTTGTGTTGACATGTTTACCGTTTAAAGAAAAGGGAGGGGGACACAATGTATTAAAAGGGGAAAACTGATACAAACAGATTCTGTTTTCAAGCTAGTACAGTGATGTTACTGATAGTGATGAGTGCTTTGTTTAAAAAAAGTACAAAATGTGCTTGATGTTCCTTTCAAAATGTGGTTGTGGTCAGAAAGGTGACACTATTATTAGCATTTTCTTGCTCAACAGATCTGCTACCAGTGTTTGAGTCTGCAGACTTTAGTGTTGAAAAATGACTTTATACTAATTATTACTCTTGATAACCTTTGAGGGCCAACAGAACTATGGGAGAGTTAGCTGGATTCTGTTCTGGGTTGTGGTTTATCAAGAAAAGTCCTAAGTTCCCTTTGCCGAATTGTTATTACAGTTATACATGAACCAACAGCATGCAAGGGGGAGTTATGGTGTAATAACTGTAAGAGTTTGATGTAGCAGCAAAATTACGATGTTTAACCTTGTGAAGAAACTAGAGATGTGCCATCCTATAAAAACAGTCAGCTGAGCCATTTTCAGCCATGTTAATAAACTGAGAACATTGATAATAAGCACAATATAATTTTGGAATATGTCCATATTGTTTCTGCCATTTGGCAGTTTTCTGTTTAAACTATGTTTTCAAAAATTAAATATCAGAGCAAGATTTGTCTGTTAAAGCTCCAGGAAGGGTACCAGGCTTTCTTCTGAGCTTGCTCTCTGGTGTAATTCTAAGGTGACACAGAAAACCTTGAAGAAATCCTCAAAGGTATTCTTTGAGAATCTCTGCTGGGAGCTCAACCTGTGCTTCATAGATATTTATTTCATAGCAGGTCCAGTCAGATAGACTGTGCTTTAATGCTTTGTTATCCTCCCTGTGTTCTGTTAACTCCCCATATGTTAGTGCACAAAGTGCTTTTTGTTCCATGTCTGTATTGATGTATTATCCATCTGACTTTCAGTGTATTGTGGTTTCCCTTGAAATATAGATTGAGGTATGTAGGTGGTAAAATACATTTTGCCACATTTACCCACTACAGCCCCATACAGTAGTAACATTCCTATGCCATTTTCTATGATTTAGTGCCATACAAGTGTATTGTGTGGCACTATGTTTTGTACATAGTTTATCGTAGTCTTCCCTAAGTAACAAATGCTATTTTCCATTATAATCCTGTGCTCTCATTTGCTCATAACTTTCTGAAAATAACCAAGCATGGAAGATTTCAATAACTAAAAAGTATCTACCTAAAGTTGAATTACCTTAGGAAGCTTCAAGAAACTCTCTTTTAGCTGTTGTGTATGCAGATGTGTTTAAGAAAAAAAACAAAAAACTTTTCCCTATGTACATTCCAAATTCAGCAGCTAATGTAAACTGACCATTCTAAATAGTCCTCATTGAGGAATAAGCTCATGACAAAGTTTGGGAAAAAGTAGGTTGGGACTTTAGTAATGTCTTGAACATTTGAGAATGGTCCAGCTCTTTATCTTTCATCTTTGCAAACTTCATTAAACTTTGATCACTCACAAGAAGGAATATAACCCACTTCAGTCTGCAACATGGACTCTGCAATGCTATGAAAGTACAAAGTATTTTAAATACCCTTATTTTAATCATTAAAAAGAGTAGATACAAGGCTAGATAGAAACAAGGAGCAGATCGATAGTTAGAACATGTCACTTTCACATGGTTGCTTTTCTGACTAGAACCCCACTTTAACTAGCTGTGCGTACAAATGAAATAGGTCTATCTTTATGTGTCTGTTGAGAGACATTGGGCCAGATTGTGACATTACTTCTATCCCTGAGTTGGTGCAGTAAAAAAGAGTTCTGACTCTAAGGAGGAAAGAGTTCCTTTCTCAGCTTCCTTCGTTTTTGTTTTAAGGGAGAAAGTATCTGCTACTGGCTATTGTAATAGCAAATTCTTCTCCCTCTGTGCCAGTTCAGCTGTGCTAACTGGCATATTGTGGGAACAGAGCCAGTGGCTGGGTTCATTTCCAGACTCTCTCTAGCTATTCCCTGGTTACCTTTGTGGAGGTAAAGGAGGGCTAGTGTCAGTGGTGCCTGCTCTTGTCCCCATTGCATACACTGGTGTTCCAGGTAGCTCAACCCTTTACTTTCCTGCATTGAGCAAGTGACAGTCTTGCTCATGGTGACATTTTTTGATGTGCATGCTCATTCTGCAGTTTGCATCCAACCATAAATGTGTATAAACAAGTGTTATATATATAATTTTCCCATACAAGCACACTAGTCCTCAGTGATGTATATGGTCATAGTAGTTTTGGTTTAAAACAGGAAAGATATATTATTTTTCACTCAACTTTAAAAGCAGTTGAAGGGATTTTGCTCCAGTTTTTCAGAACAAAAGTTATATTTGTGTAGAGGCTTGGTATGGAAAATTTCAGTACCAGTAATGAATATTTCACAAAGTTATGAACCTGTGAAAAATGAGTTAGAGTGGAACCTATTTTGCAGCCTTAACTTAAATTGTTGATTTAAGACCAAGAAACTTTTGTAGTAAAGGTCAAACAACACCACACACATAATTTGGGCATTAGAATACCATAATGCACTATAATAGTTTGAGAATCATTCTAATTACTTTAGGCCCTGATCCAGTAAAGCATTCCAGTATGTGCTTTAACTTTAAGCACTTGAAATAATCTCATTGACTTTGAGATCTCTCTGGTGTTTATTCAATCAGACTGATTTCTGATAAACATAGAAAGCAAACCAATGAACTGCAAGTTTATTTGGCCATTAAACTGAACCTCCCAGTTTATGAGATTTGATCTGGAACTCTGAATGTCCTCCAGATTTATTGATTAACACTTGAGAAGATTTGAGGGATTCTTAACATCAAGTTTTTATAAATTTTTAAGCAGCAGATCTTTGTGTGTGGCCTTTAAGATAAAATGTCTAAACCTAAAAAGACAATCATAAACATTTCTTGAAAACCCTGATATTCTGTGCACCATTTTATATCCCTGTAACCAAACAGATGCAGATCCCCTCAAAAAAGAGTAGAACCCCCTGAAATAGTGTAGTATACAATAAAATGAAGATCAGTCATTTATACTGAATGATCAGAGGCTTAAGAGATCTGCATATGCTTATTCCTGTATAGCTTGACCTTGCATGGTAGCCTGATTTAATCTACTTTGTATATCATGTGTATATACACAAAAAAAGTAGATTGTTTTAATAGTTTATTTGTTTTGTTTTCTGCATAGATGTGGTGTTAAGTTTTCTCTCTAATTCTGTTATGACTGCTGCAGAAAGTATTCTGGAATTTGTCCTCAGAAGACTCACTGCAAGTGAGTTGAATACTGTAAGTATTTACTGTAGATACTTGAAAGACTGTCTGATTTCTTGTTTTTTCAGTGCACTTCTGATAGTTAATCTGTTATACAGAGAATTGGCAATATTTGTACGTTTCCAAATGAAATATTTCAACACAGAAAATCATCTTGCATAGAAATACTTTAAACTCTTTTTATGGTTTTTGATAATAGCCTGCTGAGACAGATATCTGAAGTTTCTTCCGTTAAAGGGAATTCAGCAATGATTCGGTTTACCTCAGTCATCAAACTGACTTGAAATTTGGCACAGTCGGAACAGTTCACTACATTAATTGTCACTGCTCTGGTTTAGAGAAATCATATATGGAGTACTGAACTGCTGGTTTTGAGAGAAAGTTACTTGGCAATTTGTTTTTATAGTACTAGTCAACATTTTATTTTCTCTCTCCTTCTTTACTGTTTTTAGTTTATGGCTAGTAAAAATGTAAACAGTTTTTCCTGTTGTAGTCTCACTGGGAGTCCTAAAATGAAATGCGAGAGGTGCTGGTGGTATTTGACTTCTTAAAAAAATTGCTAATGACTAGTTTACTCCTGGGGGAATTCTGCGCTACTGCAGAATGCTGAATTCCCTTTTTTCCCTGCAGACTTTCTAGCTGCCACTAAGGGCCGCTGGAGCGCCCAGCCTGACATGGCTGGCAGTTGCATGCTCTTTGATCCTCATTCTCCCAGGATGGGAGAGAGCTTGGGAGACCCCGCCAGCTCTAGCAAAGGGTGAGGAAGGGCAGGGGGCTGCAGTATAGAAGCTGGGTGGAGTAAAGACTTTGATGGGGCTGATATCTGGGTTGGGGGCTGCCCCAGAGCTGGGTTCTGTGGGGAGTGGGAGCTGGTGTCTGGGGGTTTCCCTGCACCTGGTCTCTTTGTAGGAGGGCTGGTGTGTAGGCTGGAGGGTTGCCTTGCGTGGCTGGCATCTGTGCAGGGGGGGCTGGTGTCTATTCTGGGGGGGTGCATTATAGCTTGGTTCTGGGAGGATGGGAGTGCAGATGTCTGGGCTGTAGGGACCCCACACAGCCCCCTCCAACATCCCCCAACTGGAACTGGGTTGTTGTAGGTCTTTAACTCTCTACTCCTGGGGGAATCTTTTTTGCTGCTGTCTGTATTGTTGCCATACTTGTTGACAGGTATTTTTAAATAAATTACCAAAATAATTTAAACTGGAATGATTATCTTATGTTGTTTTGACAATGAAAATATGTAGAATTTTAAAATATTGTGTGCAAATTTTTTTATTTTTTGGTGCAGAATTCCTCCAGGAGTACTAGTTCTATATGTTGGACTTGCACAGAGAGTTTTACACAGGAGCTTACAAGGTACACGCAAGGCAAAACTAGTGATAAACAGTTTGTGGGAGAAAGAGTGAAATGAGACATGGTGATGAGAAGAAAGGTAGTATTCCTGAAGGATGTGCGTTTTCAGGAGATGAGAGAGGGGCTTGTCAGACAGGGGAGGGTTGTTCAAAGCATAGAAGTTAGTATAACAGAAAGTACTAAGGTAGAGGATGAGAAAAGAGAGAAAGCAAAAACATGAGTAGGTTGGGAGAAGTGTGGGGAGCTGAATGGCAATAGAAGTGTAGGAGGAAATGAGATCAGAGATTTAAAGGCCTTGAAGGTGAGTACAAGGAGATGAGCACTGTGACAAGAGGAAGGTGACTTCAGCAGATGCAATTTGGGTAGACTAGATGGAGAGAAGTGAGAAGATAAGACAGAAAGGTTACTGTAGACAAGATAAGAGATAGTGAGATCATGGGCAAGGATTTTAGCAATAGTGGCTATGCAGAGGATAAAGGGAGAAAGATCCAGATTAAAAGAGCATTTAGCCGGCTTCTGGCAGTCAGAGGTTTAGGGTCACCCCAAGTTTGGGGTTGCTCAGAGCCATTGATGGACCTATCCTCCATTAAATTATATAGATCTTTTTTTGAACCTAGTTGTATTTGTGGTCATCATAACATCTCATGGCAAGGAGTTCCACAGTTAATTGTGCATTGTGTGAAAAAAGTATTTACTCTTGTTTGTATTATACCTGTTGCCTTTTACTTTCATTGGGTGACCATTGGTTTTGGTATTGTGGGAAAGGATAAATAACACTTTTTTTCCATACCATTCATGGTTTTATAGACCTCTATCATATCACCTCTTAATTGTCTCTTTTCTAAGCTGGACAGTCCTAATCTATTTAATCTTTCCTCTCTCCTCAAGCCATTCCAATGCCCATGATCATCTTTGTTGCTCTTCTCTGAACCTTGTCCAGTTCCACTATATTCTTTGAGCTGGGGCGACCAAAACTGAACATGGTGTTCAAGGTGTGGGTGCACTATGGATTTATATAGTGGCATTATGATATTTTCTGTCTTATTTTCTGTCCCTTTCCTAATAGTTCCTAAAGAAGAGGAGGTGTTACCTCTCCGGGATTAGAGAAGGCAGTAAAGTTCATGAAAGTACACAGTGGGTGAAGAGAGGAGAAAAAGAAGGTGGTGTTGGTATGATGTGGTGTGGAGTAGAAGTAAGCGAAGGGGAGCACAGAAGCTAGAAGCCAGAGAACAAGCAGAGACGACATAGTGGGAAAGTGAAATAGGGCTGGGGAGAAGTGTGTACGCTATTTTCTTAGAACTCTGTGGTGAGACATCTGCAGAAAAAGAAAAAGCAGTGGTCCAGTTATCAAACAGCTGATTTTGCACTGATAGCTTGAAATGATATATGGACCCACAGGAAGAAGGGCAGAGCCTGTGGTCAAATGGAGAGCAAAGGAAGTTTCTAGTAAAAGAGAAGACTGGAGATTCCTTTCATAGTACCAAAGTTGCTGTTGGTTACTCCAAGGACCCTGGGGTGGAGTGGGAGAACCTGACAGGAAGAGAGAGAAGAAAGTGTGTTTAGCCTCAAGAAGAAAAGGCTGTTCAACTGTAGTTGCTGCTGCTCCTGCCTTTTTCTAGCTGTCTTGTTTTCAATTTAATGTTTTTCCTCTTTAGTCACTCTACTTACCTTCTTCATTTCAGGTTTCAGATCTGGATCGTTGTAATTTATACTTAGCATTATTGTTAGAGTTGGTGAATTTGTGCTCAAAAGCTGGCTGGAAAAAGGGTCCCTCCATTTGGAATTTCATCTCTTCTTTGATAAATGCCTCTATTCAAAATCTGCAGGAAATGGGAAATGACCAGGTAATTTTACAAGGGATAAATGGCATAAATATATGATATAAATATTAATATATTACTTTACGGAAAACTCATTTGTGTACAGTAATTCATCTGCAGTGTTGTATTGCAGTGAAACAGTGTTTCCCAAAGGACATTTTTAGTACTTTGGTGCTGTAGTGCTTTCACTGTATACAGCTGCTATATAGCTGTATTTTTCTCAAATAAAATTGTTAGTGTAGTGCTCAGACTTTTTCCTAAAATATAGAAAAATGTTAGGTAGCTTTGAAAATAAAATTAAAACCCCATCCCTCAAATGTTAGTATTAATACAACATTAAATTTGCAAGGTCAAGAAATTTCAAAAGCTAACATTTTCTGTTGCAGTATTCATTCCTCCATGTTTTATATCCTACAGTTATATATGTGTTGTATGTAGAGTAATGTGTTAATAATTTCATTTTTCAAGAGAGAGAGAAATATATTAGATGTGAAACATGGCTGAATTCATAGTGCTTCAGGAACTTTAACTTTTGAAATTTCTGGATTTGAGTTCTTGATCTAGAAGCATTCATTTTGGGGAGATTTAATTTCCTCTGTGTGTGTGTTTCTTGCTCCCTTTTAAGTGAGTGGAAGTTTAATGATTACTAGAGTGGGAGCAAAATGTCTTTAACTGAGCTGTGAATGCATGCACAGTACATCTTTAAGTTGGTATGTATAAGTTTAAGGAATATCCACTATAGAATATGCATTCATCTCTTTCTTAAGTCAAAATATTTTTGTTCCCTGAGCAAAGCAAAGATACTAGTTCAAAAAAGGGGGAGGATTATATTCATGCCAAATCTGTATCTGTTTTTACTTTACGGTAGCTCTATTTTTTGAAAGGATAGAATTTTAAAATGGAAAAAATGTTATTTTCCGCCTTGACAAAGGGAAAATGGATTGACAGATTTTGCTCTCTTTTTTTTTTTTTTTTGAGTATAAATCACCTGTTATCTTCAGTACACAAAGTGAATGTTTTGGTGACTTGTGTAAAAACAGAATTGTATGTTTGAAACTGTTTCTCAACCTTAATTTTAGTGGCATTGATAAGCACCCTCTAATATTCCGATCCTATCCTTGTCAGAATAAATCAGTAGGCTCAAAGAAGTAAAGAAATTAAATCATACATTGAGGGCAGAACAAGAGATAAAACACACTAGCTTTGTTTTTGCATGACTAGATGGAAAAACAAGTTAATTTTTTCAGCTATTTGGGATTTTATCATAATTATCATGTTATCAAACAAAAATGACATTTGTGGGTTAGTAGCATATTGTAACAGTATATTGAGGCCTGACTCAGTAATTATTCCCAGGTCAATACTTTAGCTGAATCAGAAGGGGGTTTACTTGAATAATGAGTGTTTGAATAGAGGCTCTATGTTAGTTATGTGTTGTTGAAAGATTGCAGCTAATTCTTACAGCCATTCTTCACAGAGGCGGTGAACAGAAGTTAGACACATTTTCTGTGTTTCTGATAGGAGGAGACATTCAGAAAACAATCTGTTATAATATTGAATTTTGTACATTGCTGTACACATTGACAGTGCTCAGTAATTTTTTATATAATCTACTGTCCCTCTTCCTCCCTCCTGCACACTTTTTCCTGTATAACTTTACACACAAATTAATATATTTTGATGGGGAGTGAGCTGCATTTTATACTATAGTAGATCACGTAGTGTCTTTTGCTTGCTCTGTTTCTCAGACACAACAATTCCCCTTTAGTTGAAGTGATCGTTGTTGCCTTTTAGACTGTTTTAACTACTCTCTCTACTGCCCTGGGAGGACTCTGGATACATGTGCCTGAATTTGACCTTTTTTTTCAGATTTCCATAAATAATAGAATTCAAACTTATAATTTGTGAGGAATTTGATTTGGGGAAAATTATTCTTGTGACAGCTATAGATTTGAATATTTGCTTAATGCTAAGTTTGTGACATAAAATAGAAAATATGAAATTCAGACTGACCTTAGTTGCCGTTCAGCCTTAACTGTACTGGCACAAGTGCTGTAATATACTAGAATGAAGTTAATTTCTTACCATTTTCATTATTAGTAAAAATACATAAGATGATTTCTGCTTACTCAGTTAACAATGAATGTCATGTCATAGTCATGAACTACATAGTCATTAACATAGAACTACAGGGCTGGTGCTGATAAAGGAATGCTTGAATTTTGTAAGATATACCACACACACAGACACATTTTTCCCTGCATTTTACTTTCTAATCAGATTTTCAGGGGATTCGATATGTATCAGTATATTATTCATAATTTATTAATGGAAATTTTAGTATGTTATACTGTTGATTGATTGATTTTTTTAAATTTTTAATTACTAGGAACCAAAGCTTGGAGAACAGATTCAAAAAGTAGTTAGTATGGCCTCACTAACTGCGGTTTGTGAGATTATTGATCAGAAACCTGAACTGCAACTTAAATCTCTACATGCTGTTGAAACCCTAAAAGGTTTTATTTCCTCTGTTCAACTTAATCAAGTATTAAAGAAGCCTTCTTACATTGAGGAAAAAAATAGGTATGTCTATGCTACAGTTCAAGTTACTCTCTCTATATCTTTAATTCAGAGTAAAGTAACTCTAAGATAACTCTTTTGGTAATTTTTGACAAGATACAAGTTTCATAAGTGATAACTTAATGAATTCAGGATGTCTTAATAGCTAAATGAGTCTTTTTACTCTTCAGATCCAGAATATGGTGGAAGCGAAATTGATTTGCTCATCCTAGCCCTTTCTGTAGTAGACAGGGAATTAGGACTCAATTGAGTCTTACTGAAGTGAATAGATATCTTTCCACTGAATTTAATGGGAGTTAAATTGGCATTTAGACTTTTGATTCTAATCTGCTTTCTGTTAAGACATTACATTATGGCCTATAGTTTGTATGTAAAGAAACTGAAATATTAATATGGACTTAAAAGTATTTTCTCTGTTACAGTTTATTTGAAGAATCAACATCTTCTCAAGGATGGGGGAAAGTCGTTGCAAGCTATGTACATGACCAGTGGGTTTGCCTTCATTTTATTTTAAATAAGTATCATAAATGTATACCATTGTCAAATGATGAGACTCTGGAACTATCTTTGCTTGCAGTCCAAAGGCCAGTAAGAACTCTACAGTCTGCACTGGAAGCTCTAACTCTTTTGCCTTCTGACCAGGTTTTACCTGTGTTTCATTGCATGAAAGTACTTGTTCCCAAGGTAAGAGACAAAAGCAAACCTATGGTCAATCACAATAATGAATTTTTTTCCCCACAGAAATTAAACACTGCTTTCCTTCCCTTTATTTTCAGCTTCTGGACTCATCTGAATCTCTCTGCATAGATGCATTTGATCTGGCTTGGAAAGTTATATCCTCTTTGAGCAACACACAGCTAATATTTTGGTCTAATTTAAAAGCCTTTGTTCAGTTTGTGTTTGACCCTAAAGTTCTTGCTGTTGCTGCAAGTAGCAAGGGTCAAGCATATTCAAAAATAAAGGAGGTAAGTGTTAGTGTTCTTTTTTGTAAATGTATGTAAATTCTTGAGTGGAAGACATCTTTTCTTAATAGCTGAGAGAGGAAAAAATCATCTATCTCAATGAATTTTTCTCCTCACAAAAGATCCTGTATTGAGAGCTCTAGAACCAAAGTCATTTTTGTTTATCTTCAGAATCAGTACTTGATTCTACTTGATCCAGGCTTGATTCTACTTTAGTAAGCCATTCTGAGAAGAAGTCATAATTAAAACTCTGTTTCAAATTATATATTATATAAAATACAGCTGAACTGTTACCATTCTAAATCCCTGTTTTTAGAGGCTTACCACTTTTTGGAAGCATTTTTAATTTGGGCCTGAAATTTCTTACACTTAGGCCCCTTTGGGCTGAGCGTATTTATGGTTTTGAGGTGGGGTTTTTGGAAAAGTTTAAAATCTGTTCAGCTACTTGAAATGTCAGAGCAGTGGCAAAGAAAGGTGGTTTCATAGTTAATGCATAGAGTGAGTAACCATTTCTTGTATACAAGGCAAGACTTTTTTCATCAATATTTTTAGTAAAAGTCATGAACAGGTCATGGATAATAAAGAAAAATTCATGGAAGCCCATGACCTATCCCTGACTTTTACTAAAAATATCCATCACAAAAGGGGGAGCTGCTAGGCAGTTGTGGGGGCCTGGCTGGGTGTTACAGGGGCCCCCACTACCCACAAGGGCTTAAGAGTTTCAGGGTCCCCATTCCCCACAGTTCTGAGGTGTGGGGTCCCCAGCTACCAAAGGCCAGGAGCTGTGGAGGCTGGCCAGGACTGTGGGGTCCCCTCATGGCCACTCTGTCCCCCAGTGCCTGTGCTGGCAAGGAGCTGTGAGGTACCCTGCATCTACAGCGGACAGGAGCTGCAGGAATCCACCCAGAGCAGTGGGGAGCTGCAGGGACCCCACTGGCGAAAGTGGCCAGGGGCATCTGGGTTCCCACTGCTGCCTCTGGCAGCCAGTAGCTGCCCGGTACCCCCACCGCCTCAGAGGTTAGGGCTCCTGTTGTCTTGGGTGGCGGGGGTACCCTGAAGCTCCTAGTCACTCTGGGGCAGGGCGGGGGCCTGCAGCTCCCAGTCATCTGTGGGCTAAAGTCATGGAGGTTTTCAGAAGTCACAGATTCCGTGACTTCCGCAATCTCCGTGATAAAATTGTAGCCTTACTTACATATTGAAGTAAATGTACATAATAGGTGAATTGTTGCCCAGACACTGGTCCTCAGAATTAGAGAACTGTAACTGGCTCCAAGACACCCTCACTTCCACTATGTTGAGCAAATCTCTGACTTGAGAATCAAGCCCAACATATAGGAGCAATACTGCAAATATACTTAAATAATCTAGAGACAAGGTAGATGAGGGAATATCTTGTCTTAGACCAACTGCTATATGAAAGGTGAATATAACTTCCAATAAAATAAGTTACCTCACCTCTGCCTTGTCTCTGTAATTTCCTGGGACAATACAGCTACAATAAGACTTAAATAATCTAGATATTTTGTTGGGAGTTAGGATTTTGACCTTTTTTTTTTTCTCCTCCTCAGATCATACTCAAGCTAGTTGAACTGTCTACTACAAGAACAGGAGTCTTTAATACAGTGCTTAGTTATTGCTGTCAGTCATGGTTATTTCCTACATCTGATGACACAGGTGCTTTAGAGAATCCCTTCTCAAATGCTGGAAATTACAGTGAATTTATCACGGAGGCCTGTGTCTTTGGAACTGTATTTAGGCGAGATCAAAGGTATAAAATACTCTGCATTTAATTAGATTTTCATTATGTGTGTGTGATTTATATTTGTTAGGATTTTGTGCTCTGTAGCTACTTGGCTTAGTTTTTTGAGATTATTAATTAATGTAGAAGTGGTGAACTGTGTCACATCTGTTTTTCATATTTTATTCACTTAATTGTGTTTTCTCTCTTCCTCTTTTGAATAACTTTTCATATGCGAAGACTCATTCAGGATGTCCATGCCTTTGTAGAAAATCTTGGCGATGAATGTGCAGCAAATGTTGTCACAGAAAGGTATGTTTTTAATATTTAACATGTATGGTAGCTGCATCCTTCCTTGTTGTTAGGGGTTGGAATTATATTATTTGTATGTTCTTCAAAGCCAAACTCTTATGAACATGTTCATAAACTCTATCCTAAACTGGTCAATCACACCTGTTTTAATTTATGTTCATATTCAGGGATTATCTAGATAATATTTAATCCTGCTATCAATGCAGGGGACTGGACTAGAAGACAAACCCCTGCGTGCATTTTTCATTTGCCATATAATGTGATAAAACGTGCATATTCTTTTAATGTGATACAAAGTATTTGTGCAAAATATACTAATCTTTAGGGGTGTCCTCTGACCCTACTCAAGTATCCAGCTTCTTTCTGTCTTCATATTTGCATGTAATAAAATGAAAATATCAAATTAATATTTTAGGTAATAAGTCTATTGTTTTTTTGTAATGTAAAGTTCAACTTAATATCTGAATTAGTTGATTCTCATTTTTGTGTTAATAAAATGTTTTATAGTACAAACAGAGATGACCATTATGTGCGAGTTTGTGCTGTCAAATTCCTATGCTTGTTGGATGGATCAAATACATTGCATAAGATGTTTATGGAAGACCTTGTCATCAAACTACTTGATAAAGTAAATTTTTATTTTTATTTAATATACATAATGTTGGTATCATACTAAGTTGAAATATAAGGTGCTCACAGTTCAAAGGGGTATTATAGAAGGGTCAATATATATATTTTTTTAAAGCATCTCTAGCATTGACTTCCTTGTCCAATAAATAATATCTTTTTATCACCACAAACCTGTCATCATGATTTGAATATTCCTGGCTATATTTTATTGCTTGAGGATGAGATTAAAGTTTATTCAGCCGGCACTGAGGAAGTAACAGTGGCAAATCTCAAGTTTCTTACTCCATTTGTGCTGGGCTGTTTTTTCATTGCATATGTTCAAAACATAAGCTTCATTGTCTTGAGAATTTTTATTTGGCTTGGTGGTCTCGAAAATGCTGGGTTTCCCTTGCCTTCTACTGTGTTGTCTAATATCTTTCATGTCCAATAAACTCTAGGCTATTTGTAAGCATTTCTGAGAGGTTTGGCTTATAAAAATAAAGAGTTTTGGATGATTGAAGATTGGGCCTTCCACCCTCCGCTACCCTATAGTTCTATCCCCCAGTCCTCCATAGCTGCCATCAGAGGATCACTGTCCATACATAGGGAGATCCTCCGGGGGCATTTAAGCTCCTAAGGCAATCCCTGTCTTGTGTCTGGTGTAGGACCTTGATCCAGGGCTTCCATGCACTGCAGCAGTCCCTGGCTACTGAGACATTACCTTAGGGCTGTTGGCAGCTGATCTAATTTAGAGTAGACTTCAAGCTGCTCTATGTTCTGCTAGGTGACTAGACTAGCACACAGCTGGTTCAAGATCAGAACAGCGCAAATATGACTGAAAGCCAGCTTGGTAGCTCCAGATATGAGTTTTGCTGTGCAATCCTTGGGGTGTTATTTTGGACTATCACTTGTTTTATCTTACAGCTTTGTAAAATTGTCATATAAACTATAATTCCAGATGAATTTCAGAGAGTAGTTATCAGTAGTTCAAAGTCAAGCTGCGGGTCTCTCAGGGATCAGTTCTGGTCCGATTCTGTTCAGTATCTTCATAAATGATTTTAATAAAGGCATAGAGAGTACACTTAGAAAATTTTGTAGATGACACCTAGCTGGGAGGGTTTGCAAATGCTTTGGAGGATAGGATTAAAATTCAAAATGATCTGGAGAAATGATCTGAAGTAAATAGGTTGGAATCCAATAAAGACAGATGCAAAGTATTCCACTTAGGAAGGAACAATCAACTGTACATGTACCAAATGAGAATTGACTGCCTAAGGAAGGAATACTGCAGAAAAGTATCTTGGGTCACAGTGGATCAGCAGCTACATATGAGTCAACAGTGTAACAACACTGTTGCAAAAAAAGCAAACATCACTCAGGTATGTATTAGCCGGAGTGTTGTAAACAAGACATGAGATGTAATTCTTCAGTTCTACTCTGCATTAATAAAGTCTCAGCTGGAGTATTGTGTCCTGTTCCGGGTGCCACATTTCTGGAAAGATGTGAACAAATTGGAGGCAGTCCAGAGAAGAGCAACAAAAATGATGAGAGGTCTAGAAAACATGACTGATGAGGGCAGAATGAAAAAATACGGTTTGTTTAGTCCTGGAGAAGAGACGATTGAGGGAAGGCATGATCATAATTTTCAAGTACATAAAAGATTGTTACAAAGAGGAGGGTGAAAAATTGTTCTCATTAACCTCTGAGGATTGCACAAGAAGCAATGGGCTTAAATTTTAGCAAGGGTGGCTTAGGTTGGACATTGGGGAAAAATTCCTATGAGGGTATTAAGCACTAGAATAAATTGCTAGGGAGGTTGTGGAATCGCCATCATTGGAGATTTTTAAGAGCAGGTTTGACAAACACGTGTCAGAGATGGTTTAGGTAATACTTAGTCCTGCTTTGAGTTCAGGGGACTGGTCTAGAAGACCTCTTGAAGTCCCTTTCAATCCTATGATTCCATTAACAAATTACTTATCTACCGATTCCGTATATGGCAGGGACATCCAAACCCACTTCTTTCTTCCATTCCCGACCTTCCTTTATCCCCCACAATTACTAGAGTAAAAACTATCTTAATATTAATTCAGATTATTTTAAAATATTTTGTCTGTAATCCTGCCTCTTTTTATATTTGCTTGGCATGAACATTCCTGCAGTTGACCTAGATGTCAAAGTTGCATGTGAGTATTTTTACAAATCAAGAGCCAGATTCTCAGCTAGTGGAAATCTACGTAACTACAGATGTTGGTGAAGATGTTTCAACTTCTTCCAGCTGAGACATCTGACCTCAGATTTTTAAATTTATGCTGAAAGTACTGGTTTGCTCATCCATAAAATACTTGTTTAGCTTGCTTGTAACTCAATCCCTGTGCATTTTATCATTGTGGACTTAGCTGCAGAATCCAACATTTGCCACAGTATTGTGCCCCATAATCTAAGCGTCAAATAAAAAAAATCCTATTGCTTACTTGTGTGAAAAAAATGTAAATCAACTGTAGCCAATGCAGTGTTGTCTTCCTTTCCTGGGGATAGGCTGAAACACTAGTTCTGAGATATATTAATCGCCCTATTCATTTCAATGGTGGTTAAATATAAAATCTAAAGATGTTAGTTTAGGCTGGGATTTTCAAAAGAGCCTAAGGGAATTAGGTGTTGAATTCCCATTGAAACTCAAAGGAAGGTAAGCATTTAACTCCCTATAGGTCTCTTGAAAAGCCCAGCCTTAAGTGTCAATGTTGTTAACTATTTCACTGCTGATCATTTTCATGAGAAATGTCCAGCTAATGTATTTACCTCACAGTAATAAACTTTCTCCTTCCCTGTGTCAGAAACTTTGGCAGTTCCCCACCCAGCTGCCAAAGCCACCACCTTCCCCATAGACAACTTCTGCAGAGCAGTTATGCATTGTGAATTCAGAAATGTTTGGAAACTTAAAAGCTGCAAATGGGAGCACAGTATAAAATTAAATGTAATATCAAAATAAATAATACGCAGGCTACTGCTCTGGTTGTATTCTGTATTTTCATATTTCATTCAATGAGTTTTACATTTTATAGAAGATTAAACGAACTTGCTGCAGATTCGAAGGACCCTTGTGCCAGAATTTAAATCCCATTCGGCAGAGGGATTGCTTGTATTTATTTGGTCTTTCTTCAGATAACATAAGAGTTGAACAGACAGGTCTCTTCTTTTGACATACTGCCACAGTTGCAGTCAGCACAGGCACGTGACCTGGATTCCCCTTGCTATAAAAGAGAAGGGCTGCTGTTGGAGGATCTCAAGACTCTGGAACTTGCTCCTTCCCAAAATCTGAAAGAGCCCAAATTTTATGACCATCTGAACATGCAGAAAACCCACTTATTTGACACACAGGCATTGGGAAGAAAGTTGGGGGCATTAAAGGGGTGGGGGCGGTTTCTTTGATTTATTGACTGACTGAATTTATTTTGTTTGAATATTTAATGCTGCTGGATGGTAGTCTTTACATAACCAATAGTGGGCCTCTGTGTCAACTTCTAGTGGCTGAACCGCATATAGGTTTATGAGATTTGAGCTAACAGAGGTGGGTCTTTCAGCTCAGACAGTAGAGGCTGCTCGTGCTTTTAGGTTCACAGATGTCACAGGTTCAGTCCCTACTGCCAATGACCCACTCAGGGTATGTCTATACAGCAACTAGACTGAGGCTGGCCTGTGCAAGCTGACTTGGGCTCATAGCGCTTAAGCTTTGGGGCTGTTTCATTGTTGTGTAATCTTATGGGCATGGACTGGAGCTCTAGGACCCTGCAGGGAGGGAAGGTCCCAGAGCTTAGGCTCTAGTCTGAGCCTGGAAGTTTACTACACAGCAATGAAACAGCCCCACAGCCTGAGCCTGGTGAGGCCGAGTCAGTTGGTACAGACCAGCCATGGGTTTTTCTTTGCTGTGTAGGCATACCCTAAGGGACACATTACAATTCTGTTGCGAGTTTAATGACATGAGTTTAATCTCTAGGGTGCTTAAAGATTTCATATAGGCATTCTTTATTTTTTTAAATCTAAAGTAAAACAAAATGAACAAACAAAACCATAAATAAATTATGAATGTGTTCATGTTGTGCTATTAACATGTGAATTGAACTTCCAGAGTACTACACACACATACACACATTGAGGAAATACTTTGTCAAATATTTTGGTCAGTAGGAAGGAGAATATGAAGGAAAATACCTGCCTGATCTAAAGTTAAATTAGTGTGTGTTGTATTGACAGCTGCTTAATACTTGATTTATTTGACCTATTTTCTGTCATACAAACATGTTTCTATTGCTGAATTCCAATTTGTATCTGTTGACTAGAACTGCAGTTACAAGCTGAGCCAAACTCCAGAACTGAATTGTTGTGGTGTTTATAGTATAATCAAAACGTTAATCCCAAATTTCAATTTGGACACTAAGTTAGAGGATATGTTTCTTCATTTGGATATTCATATCTGTAAGCACAAGTTTGTATAGAATAAGTATTAAACTAAATGTCAATTTGAGTGCCGTAATTTAGGCAATCTAATTTGAAAACTGGGATCCATGTTTCTGTTGCATTTTCTGTTAATTTCTTGTGCTGTAGGTGCTGTTTTTAGATAATCTTTTGGACACATTCTTTCGAGTTAATGAAGTCTCATCTCAACACACAAGATTTGTATGCTTGTACATTAAGATAAGAATGACCTTCTAATTTTACTTGGGGTATCCTTGCTAAATTTAGTTACTTTTTGTGTGTGGATTTCAAAATGTAATTCTAAACAAAAATACATTTCAGACTAATACTTGAAGAGCTATTGAAGAGACCGCTTATACCTAGTTTAATCAATTTTGTAAATTTTAAAAGTTTAAAAGACATGTTACGTGTATTTTAAATTTCTTTTCAGGATGAATTGGTGTCCAAATCTAGAACACGCTATTATGTGAACTCTTTACAACACAGAATTAAAAATCGGTTGTGGCAAACACTGCTAGTTATTTTTCCAAAACTTGATCAGGTATTACCTTTATTACATAATTGCTTTTATTTTTAATTGAATCTATTTATGTAATAGGAATTTTGTTAAGCAAAATTGAATATATTAAATGTAGTAGGCAATTTCATAAATATTTGATCTGTATTTGTACTTGCTGCTCAAAAGTCCAGTGTAATATAAATTTCATTCTTGCAACATGAAAGCTCATGTAAGATATATTTTGTCTCTAGAAATTTTAGTTGGAACACCTATCTACATTACAATAGATTTGATTGTTAATTTATTTACATAAAGGCTGACTGATACAATTATCTGTATGTGCTGTCTTAATGCTGGATCCTGCAAATGGATCCACATAGGTGCACCCCTGTGCCTGCATGAAGCCCAACTGATTTCAGTAGGTGTGGGATGTGAATAGATTGGATCCATTTGTAAGATTTAATCCTTAAATTCTGTATAGCCAACACCTAGATACTATAGTGCAGGTGTAGCTAACCTGTGGCACCGGAGCCACATGCGGCTCTTCAGAAGTGAATGTGCGGCTTTTGAACAAGCACCGACTCCGGGGCTGGAGCTACAGGTGCCAACTTTCTAATGTGCCAGGGGGTGCTCACTGTTCAATCCTGGCTCTGCCCCCACTCCACTCCTTCCTGCCCACTTCCCTGAGCCTGCTTTGCCCTCACTCCTCCCCATCCAAGCCTCCTGTACGCCATGAAACAGCTGATTAGGAGGTGTGGGGAGGAATGGGGAGGTGCTGATCGGTGTGGGGAGGCGCTGGGCAGAGCTGATGAGGGGCTGCTGATGTATTACTGTGGTTCTTTGGCAATGTACATTGGTAAATTCTGGCTCCTTCTCAGGCTCAGGTTGGCCACCCTTTGCATCCTTAAATATCATGGACAGATTGCTGATTCTAGTTTTTCATTTACTAAATATGTTACTATTTAAAATATTCAGAATATTTAGGATTTATGTTTCTAAACCTGTGGTGCTTGTTTGAATTTCATTTATTTTTCTTCCTAATGGAATCTTTTTTGCATTTTTTGGATAATCTGTCATAATGCACTTAAAAACACAGTGCCTGGCATTATAAGAAGCCATTGAAAGAATTGTAAGGTGCTATATTCATTCTTTAGAAGAGCTAGAGTGATGACCTAAATTCTGGCACAGCAATATAACTTTTAATAATATAGAAGTTCAAAAGATACTCTCTCTCCTTATTCCCACTTCATATGACTGACTTATATAAAACAGTTGTTTTGAAAATAAGGTATTTTGTTAATACAGCTATAATTTTTTTAAAAAACCACAGCACTTCCTTGCTACCTCTCAATGAAAAATAAAGGACCACCTTCTGCTGTGTGTTGAGGTTAACATATTTGGCAGGTTAGGTTAGGGGGACTAAAGCAAAAGTTTGACAGCATATTTCTTTTTGTTCCCAGATATTTCACCATTCCCCTACAGAGCAGAGTTTTCCCCACAGTGGTGAACATGTTGCATATATATATTAAATGTATCTATTAAATATTGTTGCTTTGATTGTTCTAAAGTGTTTCAAACAAGATTTGAGGAACAAATGACAGTAAAGTTTTTGGGTTTTGTAGTTTAGCAAGATTTTGAAATGTATTGATGAAACTTTAGATGACTAATCAATGTGTGTGTGGGGGGGTTAATTTTATTTTGCTCAGAATTTTTTGACTGGGACTCTTGACAAGATTTTTCAGGCTGGATTTGGTAACAATCAAGCATCCATAAAATACTTAATAGAATGGATTATCATCTTGAGTCTACACAATTACCCCCAGTTTCTTGAAAAATTCTGGAATTGTTTCTGTTATGTAAGTAAGAATTTTGACATTCATTCTATGTCTAATTTGAACAAATATAAGATGTCTTCTCACATGCATCAGATCTAATATGGTATTTCTTGTGCACCCATAATTTTCCTTAAAGTCAGTAGGTGTTTTGAGTGCTTAAAGAACACAAGATCAAACCCACAGAATCTGATTCTGTGCGGCACTCTGATATGATACTGTGGTGTGAAAGGGGGCTGTAACCCGCATGGATGCCTCCAGTTTGGAAATCCCCATGCTCGCTGTGGTTCCCCAGGAAGACTAGTGTTGGTGTAACAGCCCAGTAACGCCCCTCCTGGTAGCCACCAGCATAGGGGCTTTCAGGGGTATGATGAGACATGGGATAGCGCCACAAAAAGTCATTGAAGGCACTGTAAATTAAAACAGCTGTAGGAATGCCTCTGCCTTACTGTGAGAGCCATGTCAGCCTTTAGACCAGCCCCAAATCTTGGAAGTACAAAGGTGTGAAAGTCATATTTGTTTCCCCATCTAAGTTGTGTCATCTGTGAAGTGCAGCACAGAATCTGGTTTCTAGCATGCATGGGTCATATAAATTATATTTCCATTTATAAATTACAGCTTCTAATGTGACTCTTTTGCTCAGCATCATGTTACACAGTTACAAGTGTTGGAGACAAATTTTGAATATTGTTCACTTTTGTCTTTCAAGATATTTTGCATTTTCATATGTTGCTAAAAAAAGTTCTTAAAATTCATCATCTTGAGGGGAGGAAAAACTTCCAAAGTCATTAAAGCAGTTAAAAAACAAAATGTACAAATAAAGTAAATATTTATTTTAATCTTGATGGTAGATCTATGGTAGAAGTGTTCAATAAATATTTCTGCTCTATATTTGGAAAGAAGTAGGATGATGCGCTTGTATCCTACAGCGATGAAGACATACTTTCTAGTCCATTCATCGCCAAAGGGGATGTTAGATAACCTCTATTAGCAATAAACACTTTTAAATTAGTAGACCCAAATAACTTGCATCCAAATTACCAGAGGAAGTAATAGATTCTACTTCCCTTGAAGTCTTCTTCAGATCCAGATTGGATGCCTTTCTATAAGATAAGCTTTAGCAAAATATATGTTATACTTTAGTCAAACACAAATTATTGGGCTCAAGACAGAGGTAACTGGATGAAATTTGGGGAGCTGTGATATACAGGATGTCAGACTAAGGGATCTAGTGATCTCTTCTGGCGTTAGACTCTGAATTATTAGCACTGCATATTGCTTACATCTGTGAAACATGATATAGTTCTTTTCCAGACTCCTTATTTGACAAAGTAGACTTAGGGAACGTTATTTTTTGGAATGTTTTTCAATTAATTTATTTTTTGAAATTGATCTTACTGGTAGAATATGAAAGGTACTGGAATGGCCACATAGGTAACCAAATCCTCCTTATTTTTCCCCAGTAACAGTAGCACAAGCTTTCCATGCTGTCTTGTCAATGTGCTTCAAACCTATTACTCAGCAACTACCACTGCAAGTAACAAAACAGTATAATTTCCTAGCTAGTTCAGCTCTTTTGCTACTCTTTGGAGAGGGACAAATTGTCTAGATAATTTTTTACCTAGAGCTAACTGAGAATGCAGCTTATTTCATATATATCATAGTATAGTTAATATTGGTTAAGAATATTTTATAATAATGAATCCAATATGAATAACTAAAACCATACTCTAGTACAAAATTGCTTAATTTTTTAAATAAGTGTTGCTAATGGAAACATGTTTTTCCAATATAATGGTCATAGTGGATACAAAGACTGCAGCTATAATTGGAGTCTATAGAACACTTAGAGAAATACAAGAAGGTACAGATATAACGTTTTTTCATTTATTACATTGTGTTCATTTCAGGGTGAAGATAAACTTAAAACTAGCATCTGTACATTTTTATCCGTGTTGTCTCACTTTGACATTATTCTTGAAAATACCTCTGAGAAGGTAAGTTCAAATTACAAAAAAACAGAACAAAAATTTAAAGAGATGCTCACAATTGTGTTATATAGGGATTTTAAAAAATTGTTTAATGGTTTCTTGGAATCTTGAAAATTTTTATTTCCCTAGTAATTTAGTCAGTCTCTCTCTTAAGTTGTCAAATGTTTTTCCTGTGCTCATTGTAACTGTGTCAGTTTGCCACTGGTTTAGATGACTTTTAGAGTCTTTTGTACAGGGTAAAAGTCCAAATGCACATAAAGATGAACCCTGCAAACCATTACTCATGTAAGTAATCCTGCTATCTTCAGTGGCTTGTTTGTATAAGTTGTCAGGATTGGGCTAATCAGTGTTAGACTATCAAAATTAAACAAAACTCTTCCCTTATTGTCCAGAATAATAAATTTAAGGAAGAAATCCCCAAAGGAAATCAGAGAAAAACAAAATCAGCCCTGAAGATGTGGTTGTGAAAGTTCTTTTTAATGTGTGTGTTTAGTGTGATTTTAATATCTGATTGTGCCTTTTCAGTTTTATGTTTTAATGTTTTAGATAGCATTATGTGAAGTTCAATTAAATTTCTGAGCCTAGCATTGCTATTTGCTGTACCCCATCCTTTTGTATTTCTTATGGAACAGAAACCTACACGCAGTGCTGCCTTCTGTCCTCATCTCTGTTTTGGACCACATGTAAAAGTAATTGTGCTTATTAAAGGAACATTGCCAACTTCAAAATCGCATCTATGTCTGAAAAACATTTACCTAATATTATTACAATTGGCATTTCAGATTACTGAGCTGAAACGGGTTGAAAAGGAAAAACATATTTTTTTTTCATTTTGGTCACTTTGTATATAGTCAGTTTTACTGACAATGCTCCCCTCCCCACTTCTCACCAATAATACATTGGTTTCCTACGGTTTGTGTGAGAACTTTCACACAGCAAGAGGTACATTTTTTAAAAAAAAAATAGGAAAAGGTGACTTTAAAAAGCACAATGGCAGGAGAACTTAGGGAAGGGTATAGTACCTGAGACTATTTTTAACTCAGTTTTTAAAACTGATTAGATTTCAAGTTGACATTGTCCATTTAACTAATTACTTGATGCAGACCTTCAGGAGAAGATGGCAGGCTCCTCCCATGGTGCCTCTCATACTTGTGAGGAGTTCCCCATAATCATTCACAAAGTGACCTCGTTGTCTTCGTTCAATACTCTCCTTTCCTGTGATGTTGACCAATATTGTCTTATTGTTTCCTGGTACTTCCTGTCTAGCTGAATGTATCCCTCTGTTGTCTTATACTTATGTTGCACATTCTTTTGGGCTGAGACTATCTTTTTTGTTCTATGTTTGTAAGCATCTAGCACAATGTGCTCCTGGCCCATGAGTAGGGCTTCTGGGTCCCATAATAACAGTAAATAATATTTTGGTCCGTTTACAAATGAAAGACAACATAAAGTTTAAACATTTATAGGTAAGAGTTGTATTTGTTTTTTAATAAGCCAATTAAACTAAACAGGAGCAAGGCACTCTCATTCTGGAATAAAAGTGTCCACATATGACGTTAATTCATTTCTGAATAACTACATGTACAGACGGAGTTTTGGTTCTGAGAGTTGTAAACTGTTCCATTCATGTGAATGGGTTGTGAAGTCTGAAACCTAAAGATTGCAGTTGAAATGAAACTGAGTTAGATATTGCAGTGCTGATCATTTTAGCAGAACACTAACTAATAGTCTGGGATTGTGAGATAAGAACATTTCCTATGCTCTCCAGGGGCAAAATGCTGTGATGAGTCAAAAATGTAAACTAAAGAATATTTTTCCCTCTCTAGAAACCAATTTTGAAGAAAGCCCTTGTTGTTGTTCTACAGTGGTGTTTCAACCACAATTTCAGTGTTCGACTTTATGCATTAGTAGCTCTCAAGAAAATCTGGGGCATGTGCAAAGCATTGTGTGTGGAAGAATTTGAAGCTTTGACGCCAGTTATTGAATCGAGTCTTCATCAAGTGGAAAACATGCATGGTGCAGGGTTAGTAAAATTCTTCTGATTTAGAATGCAGCTTTTCCATCTATCTTTGCTGGAATAATTTGTAGTGTCTAAGGACCTTCTTAAACCACTTGTCTAGTCTTGTCAAGTAGCACCTGATAATCTTTGTGATTTTGATGCATTTCATCTATTTAAGTAGAACACTTAGAAATGTAATTTAAAGACATCATCAGCAGATAAAATGAAATTATAGAAAACTTCCTTCCTTCTCTGTGTTTCAGAATTAAATGGTTTCATTTAATTTGAATCCTCAGTAGAAAGTTCTGCATTCATCTGATACTACAGCGTCTGTCTGAGAATGTGAGCAGACTATGTTATTCAGACTATCAGCACTGTAATGGGAGATGAGTTTAGTGGCTTGGGGAATAGGGCTCATAACTTTTTGTAGTCTGTCCTGAATTTTCTCATCTTGCCTCCCAGACTGAAAAACAAATAAAGCTTATTAGCTAATAAATCTACAGTAAATGTTTGTTTGTTCTCCTTGCATTGTGAATTGGGGCTAATGTGACAATGTAACATGTTTACAAAGTACTGGTGTTTAAATGTTTAATCTGAGAGAGTGATTTCCAGAAGATTTGCATTTCTTGGCTATATATAAAGAAATACCAGTACTTGTGTGCCCCCTGCATTTGGAGTTAAAGTAGAACCCCTATTTTATGAACAAATTGTGGATTGATGAGTTTGTAAAATTCAAAAGTTCCTAACATGGGACATCTCAAAATTACAGTAGGTATGGTGTATAAATTGCAGGATGTTGTACTGCATAGCATTCTTCTTGTCAATCAAACTACTGCAAAATGATTTTCAAAGCACTGAAGGCATTGGAATGGGAAGGGATGTTGACTTATTTTTCATCAACATTTCTCTCGTTATGTGACCTTTTGGTTTTTTTTGTGGAGGAAAAGTGGTTCGTATAAATGGCCATTCATAAGATTGGTGTTCATAAAATCGAGGTTCGCCTGTACTTGGCTAAAATGATCATTCACATAGGAGATCCATGTTTAAAGAGTAATGTTTACAGAGCACTACAAATTCCTTCCTGAGTGTGAGATCACATCACAAAACCTAGAGTGAACATGCTGACATGTTACTAACACTGCTAATAATCTGTTCATTTATCTCCCTACTCCACATCTAATCAAACGTGGGCAGACTTGGGTCTTTTAATCTGTGAAGACTTAAGACATTAGGATCCTCCTGCAAATATTTGTGGTATCATTGAAACCCAAAGAAATAAAATGATGAATGCAACTCACTGCACTGTTTTAGGTGTTTGTAATTTCACTAACCATGGCAAGAGAAAGAGAAGGTTGAAATAATAGAGAAATTGATTATCTGCTACTTTTGCAATGTATTTATTTGTAATTAGATCGACATGAATACTCCTCCTATTTGTTTAATTTTTCATTCATCTGTATTGTCACCATTCACAAGTCCTCTTATTCGGAGTTCCTGGGAGAACTTTTGTTCCCCTTCTCTAAAAGAGGGTATGATACCTTTCCCTATCAAACATAGTTATCTTAGTTACCATAATTCATAGAGATATGTTCCTTCCCAGTTCCTGGAAACACAAAGTGAATTTATTTCTAGTTCATTGTATTCATAAATATAAGTGGTGAATATACATATAAATTAGTCTTTTTCCATTAATATAATATATGCATTTAGAGTGGACTTCTTTACTGTCAGACTACAAGAAGTCAATATGTAGAATGTTTGTATATCTTACTGTGTTTTTGCAATGAATAGGAATGCTAGAAAGAATTGGCAACGAATCCAAGATCACTTTTTCTTTGCAACATTTCATCCCCTGAAGGATTACAGTCTAGAGGCAAGTACAAAATACTGTATATAATGGTCAATGATTTTTTCACTGCTTGCTGCTGTATTTGTAATTTGTATATTGAGAGATGATGAGAGATGATCAGTTGTAACTGGTTTTTGGATGTCATGAAAAATGACTTCATAATATGTTGGTGCATCTTAAAGTAAAACAAAAATATATTTGGACTCAAATGATTTTTAAAATTATTTTTTATAGCAATCATGGCTAGAAAACCAAATCAATTAAATAGAAAACCCAGGAATGTAGAAGTGTATTATAATTGTTACTGGTTAATCTGGAGGAAGCATACAAGTGAACTCCTTTCTAGTTGTATTTGTTGCTCGATCAATTGTTTGCAGTAGCTCAGTTGCAGCCAATACAACACACATGGGGAGCCATGACTTTTTTTTTTTATGAGCCACCTTCAGAACTTTCATTCCTGTCACTCTTGCACTTGTTCTATAATGTGCTGGTAAACTGCTTTTTGAAGTGGCTTAAACTTTGTCAGTTAAAAACAAAGATGCATTGAAGTCAGACACATCAGTTCCACCTTCAGCTCAGCTTCATTACTGTGGCTCAGAATAACTCGAAGCTGTGTGATTAGCAAAAGGGAAGAGAACATAAGGCAAAATAAAAGTGAAGATGAAAAACAAGAGTAGGGTAGCTAAAGCAGAGCAGAGGCAAGAATGAGGGAAAATGCACACCTATCTTGACAAAAACAGCACATCCTCTGAGAATTTGAAATTTGCTTGCAGTTGATTGAGGGGAAAAATGCCTGTTTTCAGATGTATTACACAAGAGTGATTTTGGAGCGTCTTCTGTACTTGAGCACCTCAACTGATGGCAGTCAGTGGCAGTATGGAACGTCTGCAGGAAGGCCAAGCCTTTTCACAGTCCATCGTCCTCGTTGATGGGTCATCAGCCCTGTCTGGAATTTCCATTGTTGTACCTGAAGTTTTAGCAGTTGGCGTCATCCAAAGCAGCATAGTTGAAATACAGATACATAGTCAATATTTCTAACTTCAGATACAGAAATGATACAGGCATACAAATTGGTTAATCACATTCAATAAATTATAATCTTTCCAATGATATCTTACAAGATCCATCTTGCATAAAGTACATTTCAGTTATGTCATATTCGTATCATAAGCATATTTTCTTAAAGAATATGGAGTGAAATGTCACAAAAGGATTTTGGTTTTTTTCAGACTTATACATTTTTCAGTTCCAAATATGTGAAGTTTAGTGATTGTACCAACACATGAGGGGAGTATAACATTCCACTGATTAAATAAAACTAACCATTGAAACTGAAAAAAGGTCTGGATTCCAATTTGTGGTTTTCTATTTTTTTCCTGATTTCCCCTCCCTTTTTCACCTCCCATGTTTTGTATTTAGGTTGGTTATGGCTTATTTTTAAGAGTTAACATCTTTTATTGTTTTTTTTTTATTTTGTTGAAATATGGGAATTAAAAAATTACTGCCCTTCAAAACTCTATGCTCTGAGGTATAAGTTTCCAGTGCGTGTCTGAGTTCCTTTGCTGCTTCTAGCTCCTTCAGCAAACAATTTTAAACATTAGAAAAGTTGTACATTTGGGGCATTTTCCAGCATAATATTTGTAAAGACCTTTTCTTAGATTGTTGTTATGGTAGGGTTTTATGGGTTTTATCCTTAAAACTGGAAAATGTTCATAATATTAAATATATGTTCCTGTATTGCATCAGGTGATGAGTATTCAGAGATGTATTAATCAGTAAGTTATAGCTTATGATAGATAAAATATTTGTAATAAATAATGCTGAAGTTAGTTTAGTATCTCTTTTGAAGTTTATTTTTTTCTGAGATTATCCTAAAAGTTCTTTGTTACATTGCAGACAATATTTTACACCCTTCCACGCCTTTCAGAACTTGTTGAAGATGAGTGGATCCCACTCTGTAAATTTACCAACTATGCTGACATTTCTTTGCCTGCAGCATTTCATTGGTTGCATTCTCGAACTGAACTTCTTAATCTAAAACCAAGTGACTGGTCTCAGCAAGATATGGGTAAAATATAAATTCATATATGTTTTGATATAAGATAAATTATTTGGGTTTGGTAGTAGCAATATGTTTTGTCAGTACTTGCTCTGCTAAACATAATTGTTAAAAAACTGCTGTAAAGCATATAGTTATGCTGTACTATTAGCATAATGTATAGAGATTGATGATAATATGTGACCCTTATAGTTTCAGAAGGGTATCGCTTTGGGGTCCTAGTAAACAGTGGTTACCAAACAGTTTCATTATCATGTCAGTATTTTACATCTCTAAATAATTAAAGCTAACACTTTTTTTAGGTTCAGATTTGATTGAAATGGATAACCAAACAGAATGGACAGATGTTCAAAAAAAGATCATCCCTTGGAAAAACAGTAGTCCTGATTTAGACCTGGAATTGGTTTTTCAGGACCGTGCATCTAAACTTGGTAAATCCAACAGTAGATTGATTGTAGTGGCCTCACTTATCGATAAACCCACCAATTTGGGAGGTAAGATTCAATGCATGTTTTGAATTTTTTATTTGAGCAGGTTATATTGACTTTTTGTGATTTAAATAGCTTATTTTATTCATGATTTAAATCAGTAAACAGGAAATCTTGATTTAAATAATCAATTTAAAGCTTATTTGCATTTGTACTTTTTATTTATCTTCCTAAAGAAAGATTGGTTCATATTGATTGGTATAATTTAGTATCTTTTTTTTTGGCTAACCAGAAAAATACACTAGATCAGTGTTTGCCAAACTTTTTTGGCCATGGAACGCTTTTTAGCCTGGTATATATTTACAGAACACTTATAATATTATTTTGTAGTCATTTGGTTTTCAAATAAAAAATGCGTTATTTATGCTTAAATATATTTTATTTTATAAATTATGGTCATTCAAAAAGAGTTGTAAACCAGGCTTTAAATTTTTTTTAATTTTAAATTTGGCATATTTGAAGACCCTTTTTTAATTACGATTCTTTCATGGAACACCTAGTCACATTGTGCGGAACACCAGTGTTCCGCGGAACACAGTTTGGGAAACCCTGCACTAGATAGACGTGATTTAAGCAGTCATGTAGCTCAAAGTATATTTATTCAGATTCTTAATCTTTACATTTTTTGTTGTTAGAATGGTGAAAAAATGACACATTTCTTATTTTTTAGGTTAATTTTTTACTTGTGATTTGTATTAAACTGCATTTGGACTGGAAATTGGAATTAAATTAAAAAATTATGAAAATGGTGTTTTCAAATTCTTTTTATTAGTTAAATAAAACTTAATAGTAAGTATTGGGGAGGGATAGCTCAGTGGTTTGAGCATTGGCCTGCTAAACCCAGGGTTGTGAGTTCAATCCTTGAGGGGGCCTTTTAGATTTAACTGGGGATTGGTCCTGCTTTGAGCAGGGGGTTGGACTAGATGATCTCCTGAGGTCCCTTCCAACCTTGATTTTCTATGATCCTAAAGTGACAAAGCTATTAGCTGAGAAGACTAACACTTCCAAACGTGATATTCTATGATCCTAAAGGGACAAAGTTATTAACCAAGACCAATGCTTCCCTTCACACATTAAAAGATCCAGAGCCACTCTTCAATCCCTCAGGAGATATACACCTGGGTACAAAAGAAAATATAGTCTTCAGCCACCAGTCAAGCCCCACTCATCACAATATTCATCTCAATAGTCAGCACAGATATCATATGCACCCCAGATGGAAGATGTCAGGATCACAGCCCACTTCCTCTCAACCCTCCACCTCAAAGCAACAATTTTAACGATTGGTCGAGGTGCCTGTAGAACATTCTCATTGTTATCTCATGCTGGAAAACCACACCTATTCCTTCAGAGACCATCTCACCCTATTCCACAGCACCTGGGAACAGATAATGTCTGACAAATGGTGCCGGAGATCAACAGGGATGGATACTCTATCCATTTCTCCTCCCTTCCCTATCCCTCTTCAGAGAGCCTTTTCACAAGTGCCTGCTATGTCAAAAGATAAACCATTTCCTCAGAGAGCCAGTGCATACAATTCTAAGAGGCAGAGGCTTGTACTCGTTTACTTCCAGTTACCCAAGATAAAAGAGGGTTGGAGACCCATACTGGAATGCAGAGTGCTCATAGGCCTGCCTTTTCTGCAATTATTAGTAATAATTCTACCATTTCCATCTAGTAATGAACTAATACCATTTTGAGTATTCTGTTTATTCCTAATATAGTTACAAAACTCTTTATTCTTAATGCTGTTGTTCAGAGATTTCTCCTGGTGTCATTTGTGTTTTATGTAACCTAAAACTCATACATATATGCCGATCCACTGCACTGTAACGTCATTGGAAGTAAATACTGCAGAGTACTTTGTAGGATATGGTGGTAAAGGTGGAATTGATTTGTTTTTTATTTATTTCTAACCTATTGATAGCTTATAGAAGGCATTTTCCTTTTTCTGCTGATATTGTGAGAGTCATGATTTGGAACATACATGAAAAGCACTTGGAAATAACCTCGTTGACTAAAACTAAAGGGCTAGAAAGGCAAATGTTTATATTGCTGGAGATTATTTGTTTATCTTCTCTTTTTCATATGCTTTAATATCTTAGTTTTGTTTAAAGTAATCTTTATATTTTAAATCTTGTGCTTATTTGTAGGTTTGTGTCGTACAAGTGAAATATTTGGGGCATCTGCTTTAGTTGTTGGCAGTCTTCATTATATAAATGATAAGCAATTTCAACATCTCAGTGTTTCTGCAGAACAGTGGCTTCCTCTTGTCGAGGTGGGTGGACAGGGTGGGTGGGTGTTAGCTGCTTATTTAAAAGGAGCACTGTACGTTTAAAATTCATTCAAACTGATGCCCTCTAAAAATCAAGTTTTTTTCTTTCCTGAAAATTAACTGCTTTACCCATTTGGCACAAGTACCTACTTCTCTGTTTTATGCTAGAATCAAGGTATTTTTGCATTAGCCTGCTGCTTTTGAAAATCCTTGTAGCAGTTTTTAAAAGGTTCGTTTGTTGATTATTTTTTGTGTTAATGAAACTGATTGTACTAGTTGCCTCTTGTTTTATAGCATAATCTCACTGTAGTATTTTACAGCTGATGGTGGTACGCTGAAATTTAAAATTTGTTTGTAAAACCTAAGTGATTTATTTAAATGTTATTAATCTCATCTTGTTTAGCCCATTTCTTTAGGGACATGATGAGAATAATTAATCACACAGTTTGCCTGAAACTAATTTACAAGGTAGATTTCAGTGCCTTTTCTATAGTTTATCAAAATCAGGGCATCTTGCCTCAGACTGTAGGTCTAACGCTCAGCACTACATGCAAGCCTGTAGTTTTTTGTATAGATATTAGGGCTGTCAATTAATTGCAGTTAACTCATACGATTAACTCAACAAAATTAATCGCAGTTAAAAAAATATTAATGGTAGTTTGAAAACACTGTTGAACAATAGAATACCAAATGAAATTTATTAAATATTTTGGTTGTTTTTCTACATTTTCATATATATTCTGTGTTGTAATTGAAATCAAAGTGAATATTATTTTTTATTTCAAATACTTACACTGTAAAAATGATAAACAAAAGAAATAGTATTTTTCAGTTCACCTCAGACAAGTATGTAGGGCAATCTGTCATGGAAGTGCAACTTACAAATATAGAATTTATTTTTTTTACATAATTGCACTCAAAACATTGTAAAACTTTAGCGCCTACAAGTCCATTCAGTCCTACTTCTTGTTCAGCCAATCGCTTGGACAAACAAGTTTGTTTACGTTTACAGAAGATAATGCTGCCCGGTTCTTATTTACAATGTCACCAGAAAGTGAGAACAGGCATTCACATGACACTTTTCTAGCTGGCATTGCAAGGTATTTACATGCCAGATATGGTAAACATTAATACGCCCCTTCACACTTCGGCCACCATTCCAGAGAACATGCTTCCATGCTTATGCTCATTACAAAAAATAATGTGTTAATTAAATTTGTGACTGAACTTCTTGGGGGAGAATTGTATGTCCCCTGCTCTGTTTTACCCACATTCTGCCATATCTTTCATGTTATAGCAGGCTCGGAGAATGATCCAGAACATGTTTTTCATTTTAAGAACACTTTCACTGCAGATTTGACAAAGCGCAAAGAAGGTACCATTGTGAGATTTCTAAAGATAAAGCATTCAACCTAAGGTTTAAGAATATGAAGTGCCTTTCAAAATCTGATCGGGACGGGGTCTGGTGCTTTCAGAAGTCTTAAAAGATTAACACTCCGATGTGGAAACTACAGAACCTGAACCACCAAAAAATAAAATCGACCTGCTGGTGGCATCTCACTCAGATGATGATCATGCGTTGGTCTGCACTGCTTTGGAGTGTTATCAAGCAGAACCCATCATCAACATGAACATATGTCCCCTGGAATGGTAGTTGAAGCATGGAGGGACATATGAATCTTTAGTGCATCTGGCACGTAAATATCTTGTGACCCTGGCTACAACAGTGCCTGGAGAACAACACCCGTTCTCACTTTCAGGTGACATTGTAAACAAGAAGTGGGCAGCATTATCTCCTGTAAATTTAAACAAACTTGTTTGTCTGAGTGATTGGCTGAACAAGAAGTAGAACTGAAGCTATTTGCAGGCTCTACAATTTTACATTGTTTTATTTTTTGAATGCAGTTTTGTTCTACATAATGCTACATTGGTAAGTTCAGCTTTCATGATAAAGAGATTGCTCTACAGTATTTATATTACATAAGTTGAAAAATAGTATTTGTGGGAGCGGTTTACAGTGCAAATACTTGATATTTATTTTTGATTTCAAGTGAGCATGGTACACGTATTCTGTGTTGTAATTGAAATCAATATACTTTCAAATGCATACTACATAGAAAGAGAGCCCACGTACACATTAGGTAATCACCAGAGAGTTCCAGAAAAGGATTCTAGGGTAAATACTAATAATTTCCCATTTTGTTGTATGCAAAAAGGATTTTTTCCTATATAGACAAGGGAATAAATCTGAAGCTTAAGATTTTGTTTGGTTTTGCTCGTCAGAATAATAAGGCTAGCACAGTTCTCAGGAAATTTTCAGCTGTCTGTCAGGATTACAAAGATGATTAGTATTTCCAATGAGTAGAACAACATTATTTTTGCAGTGGCCTCTGCATATTCCCAGTTATGAAATGCCTTTCTGTACTCCCTAGTACTGCTAAACTTTGAGAACCATCTAAAAAAGAAATATCCACTGTAGCATGCCTCTTTGCAGCAGTGAACGTTTGGAGGAGTTGTTACAAGTAGTCTTGTGGTGCCCAGCCATCTCAGTTCCTTTCTTTCTGTGACTAGTTGTGAGGAAAAAAAAGGCCTTCACTCTGTGTCAAAAGGACCTTTCTTGGTTTTACTGAAAAATCTCCTGTTAACTTGTTATAGTTAATACATTATAAATAGTTCATTTTAGGCTCTTTCTGTGCATTTGCCTGATTTAGATTTCCAGAGTGTCTCAGTCTCTGTCCCTTAAATCTTCTCTGTAGAGCCCTGCGTGGATACAAAGTTTATATCCACAGATATAAAGCGGATATCCACGGAGCTGCAGTGCTCTACCAGGAATTGTAGCAGCAAAAGCAGCAGAATGTGGGGCTGGTTCACAGGAGCCAGCATCCAACCCAGACAGCTCTTCCAGCGTGGCCATATGGTCCCCAGCCCTGGCCACTGGGGCGTGCTCCAGGCTCACTGGCATCTGTCCCTAGGGTTGCCAACTTTCTAACTGCACAAAACTGAACGCCCTTGCCCGACCCCTTCTCTGAGGCCCTGCCTCCACTCACTCCATAACCCCTCCCTCTGTCGCTCACTCTGCCTCACCCTCACTGGGCTGGGACAGGGAGTTGGAGTGCGGGTGGGGGTGTGGGCTCTAGAATGGAGCCAAAAATGAGGGGTTCAGGGTAAAGGAGGGGGCTCTGGGTGGGGTGTTGGGGTGCAGGCTCTGGGGTGGGCAAAGTATGAGGAGTTTGGGGTACAGGAGGGGGCTTCAAGCTGGGGGATGGAACCAAGGGGTTTGGACTGTGGGAGAAGGCACTGGGCTGAGGCAGAGGTTGGGTTGCGGGAGGGGGTGATGACTCTGTCTGGGTGTGGGCTCCAGGGTGGGGCCTGAAATGAGGAGTTCAGTGTGTGGGAGGGGGCTCTTGGCTGAGGCAGGGGTTGGAGTACAGGTCTGAGAGGGAGTTTGGGTGTGGGAGGGGGCTCAGGGCTAAGGCTGGGATGCAGGAGAGGGTGAGGGGTGCAAGCTCTGGGTGATGCTTACCTTTAGAATCTCCCCAGAAACAGAAACATGGTCCTAGGCGGAGGCACGGCCAGGCAGCTCCGTGCGCTTCCTCCGCCTACAGGCACTGCCCCAGAAGCTCCCATTCACCGTGGTTCCTGGCTAATGAGAGCTGCAGAGCTGGTGCTTGGGGCAGGGGCAGTATGCAGAGCCCCCCGGTTGTGTCTTCACCTAGGAGCCAAGGGACATGTTGCCACTTCCAGGGAGCCACATGGAGCCATGTAGAGAGCCTGCCAGCCCCACCAACCTGACTTAATGGCCCAGTCAGCAGTTCTGACCGGAGCCACCAGGGTGCCTTTTCGACCAAGTGTGCCGGTCAAAAACTGGTCACCTGGCAATCTAGCTGTCCCCGGTCAAGCTAGTGTGCAAGATGCAGACCTGTGTGTGGAAGGGACTCCTGTCTGGGAGTATGCGAGCTGCTTGCACACACTAGCGTGACCAGGGACAGCTGCTGATGAGCCGGGGGGCCTGCCCCAGTAGGCAGGGCTAAAGTCAAGCTCTTTATGATGAAAGCTAACTCCTTAGGGTTTAAGGCATGCCCCTCCTGTGCTGCTTCTATGCCCCTCAATGGTGGATACTCTTTTTCCAGTTGGACTTAAGTCTGGAGATGCCCACATAAAGTTACTGCTTCTGAAATGCTCTGAGACACCTTTCTTGGGCATGGAGGAGGATGTAGCTAAGGCCTAGTCTTCCCTCCAGTCCCTTTTGGCTGGTGTCCCCTGGAGCCTGGATTCCACCTTGAGCTCCAGGGCTACGATGTCTGAGATCCCATTTGTCAACTTCAGTCCATGTGTTGACTTCTTCAAGCAGATTTAGGAAGGAGCATCACACCAAAGATGAGCCTACACGTGAAGGTCTCCCCTTCCAGGACCTTTAGACTGAGACCCAAGGATTGACATGTGTTTAGCTGCAAAGCTTAAGATGAATCTATGGGCAGCCAGTAGTCTCAGATGAGTCCCTCTGATTACTTGCCATGAAAAAAATTGCTCGTATTGGCTAAATCCACTTACTGCCTTTTCTCCGACACACCCTTTTGGCACTCTTGGTAGCCAGCATGTCAGTATTCTTGTTTTCGGTACCTTTTGCCTATTTTGCACCAACTGACCTGTCTGTAGGCCTGGTACTTGGCCTATGCTTTATGTCAACAGACAGGGTGGGGCCAGGTCATCTCTGCTGTGTCAGGCCATTTGGCTGTTGACTTGGTGCATATTTGTCACTGGTTCATATCACTAGCCCTTGCAGACATTCAGACAGAACTTGCTAGTAGATCACCTCAGCAGGCAGTTCTCAGACAACCACCTGTGGTCAGTCAAGGACCCGGTGTTGCGGAGCATCTTTTGCAAGGGGAGATACCAATCAATAGCATATTTGCTACAGACCAGACCAAGAAATCCCAAGTGTTCTGCCCCAGAGACGGCTCCAGGCTAGGCCCCCATCAGATGCTTTTCTTATCCTCTGTACACAGGGACTGATATATGCTTTGCCCCTGGTTCCTGTGAGACGGAGGGTCCTGAGGAAAATGAGGCAAGATGCTGGACTGATGATCATGATGGGCCAGGCAGTTCTCGTTTTCAGATCTGATGAACCATTCAATGCAGATCCCAATCTCTTACCTGCTAAGTCTGACATGGTCTCACAAAACATCCCGGAAGGCTAGATCCACCCCTAGACCCAGTGTTCTTATGTCTGACAGCCTGCATACTGGCTGACTGATGTACACCATAAGATGTTCTGAGGTTCAGAACATTCTGCTCCAAAGCAGAAAACCCTCAACTAGAATAACTTCTAAAACCAAGTGGTGGTTTTCTGTTTAGACATCTGAGCACTGGTGTCTCCCCTAACACCCATTTTGACAATACAGAACCATGTACTATCACAGAAACATTCTAGACTTTTTGTCAGTCCCATATGTACCTACCTAGCAATAACATCTCTATTCTGGGGCTTTCTGTTAGCTCCATAAAGATCTACCTAGCAGGAAAATCTGCATGTCAGACCACACTGTATTTTCTCACCCTATACTGGCTATATTCCTTAAGGACTTTATTCATGCTTTTTTACCCAATTCAGAAGCCTGTCCTGGAAACCTCCCTCTTGGGATCTTAGTATAGTATTAACAAGGTTGATTGCTTCCCCCAGTTTGAACCTTGTATACCAGCTATCACTGAAGACTGCCCTTCTAGTAGCCAGTACATCAGCTCAGGTAGGGAAGATTCAGTCTTTCATGGGGGACTTCCCCTTATATACGCAATTTTATAAGGATGGGCTTATTCTGAGGCCTCATCCCAAGTTCTTGCCCAAAGTGGTTTTGGAATTCTATATGAGCCAGTTTATTCATCTAAGTCTTGTCACCTCAGTTCCTGAGCATTTGTTGCTGTAAGTTGATATTTGTGTAGTCCCAGTGGGTGCTGTTTTTCTAGCAGGTTCTCAAAGATTAGCTATGCCAGGAGATTGGAATATGAAATGGCAAAACTCTCAGAGAACCATGGCTATTGATACATAATCTTTCCTTTATCCACTACATTGTCTAGCAACAGTTCCATTCTTTTACTGACTTCCTCCTAAAAAGGGTGTTTATAATGAGGCATTGTAAACATAAGCTGGGGCAACACCAGAGATCCTGCACTTGATCTGCAGTGACACTCCCATATGATACAATCGTGTATGGATCCAGTAAAACGTATGATCTGTGTTATACGAATATCTATGAAGCTGAAAGCCCTATTTCTGTATATTACCAGTCTGAAAAAAAATCTTAAAATTTGTTTAAAATGTTAATTTTTTTGTTCTGTAGATTGTTCTATTCTCGACTTTAGAAATGTGTAAAAGTTTTTTGGGGTAATATATTTTTATATACAAAATATTTAAATATTTGTATGTTTTCCTCCTATTCTTAACATGCAGGTGAAACCATCTCAGCTTGTTAATTATTTACAGCAGAAGAAAACTGAAGGCTACACTATCATAGGTGTGGAGCAAACTGCTAAAAGTTTTGACTTGACCGAATACTGCTTTCCAGAGAAATCCTTGTTATTGCTGGGGTAAGTTACTGACAACCTGTATCTGTAGTTTCCATACGGTGGTCCATCAAGCTACCCTTCCTGGTGAGCAGCAATTTGATTTGAAAATCACACAATATTGGTGGAAGGAAAGAAGAGAGATGGTATATAACAGTGTGTTTCTTCCACTTGGTATAAAAGATTTAAAATATAGAAACCCCTGGATCAAATATCTGTCTTTAAAGAGGGCTTTATATCTCTGGTCTCTATGGCTCACCTCAAGGCATCACACCATGACACTGTTCCTTGGCTAGGGCTTCTAGATGGGACTTTAGAGCCCAATAATGCTAATTCATTTGCTCAGCCACACGAATCACTGCAGAGCAGAGAATGCCGTCATCTCTCATGAGCTGAATACAGTGTTAATGTAGAGCTTTATAGATATTGCCTTGCCAATGAGCTAAAGTTAAACCCAGTAACAAGTCTATCACATGACAGTATAGTAATAAATGCCCTGAGTGTCTCTTGTAATGTGACAGCCTCTTTCATTCACCCTTCTTTTCCACACCTATGTTGCACACTTTGGTTTACCCAGTTTATCTTCAGCATAACTATGTGATGTTATTTTCAGTGACCTCATTCAGAAGGGGGTACAGTCTGTGTAAGCAGTACTTACTCAGGTGCTGTCACTGGAAATAGCAGACCTGTATGCCCATGGACCAGTGTGGTAATGTTTAAGATATTCACAAGTATTTAAGTGACTGGATATCCCCTAGCTAGCCCATCCCTGGAAACACAGAAGTCTCTCCAGGATCAGACTTTCTATTTCTACATGAAAGTAAAGAAATTGATCCCTTGCTTTTTGTTGCTTTTATTTCTGCACTAATGGGGAATTAATACTATCAGTATTAATCAGTAATTGTTACATGTGAAGCATCCCTTCTATTGAGTGTGCTGTTATAATTCAGCATCTTCCATTTCTGAGTGATTTAAGTTTTTGTGACAGAGTAACTAATACCATTGGCTAAAGCTACAGGAAGAGATTAGTGCAACCTTTGCTACAGTTCTATTAAACTTCTGTCTTGTTCTGCAATATTCATGCTATATCAGCAGGGATCCTAGTTTTCCATGATAAAAAAAACAAAATTCTGATTAAAAAAACATAATCCACACTTTTCTGTGATTAAAATGTTTTAGGTTTTTTTTGGTGTGCTCATCAGTGATATGTATGAAGAAGTAAACATCAGCTGCATGGATAAGAAACTTATTCCATGATGGGTGGAGCTGGCAGCAATTAGTGTTGCAAGTGGTGTTTGCTACTATAGCTCATTTGTTGTTTTTTCTGTTGTGGGACACTTGGGTTTCTCCAGACAGGTGCATATTGGAGACAGTGTGAAGTGATATTTCTTCTATTTCTCCTTTTTTACGTAAAAGATTTACTTTAATTTCCTCCTTATTAGAAATGAGCATGAGGGAATCCCAGCAAACCTGATTCAGCATCTGGATGTTTGTGTGGAAATTCCTCAGCAGGGTATAATTCGATCACTGAATGTTCATGTAAGTGGAGCACTGCTGATTTGGGAGTATACAAAGCAACAACTGATCAAGCAAAAACAACTGAAATAACTGCAAGAGTCTTGTGCCTTATTTGTAATGCAGCTGGATGACTTTTTATGATGCTGTAAAATATGTTTTTAAATACACGGAATAATTAGACTCAGGGTGAGTGATGGTGTTTTAAAATTTTGCATGTCATACAATGATGTGTAGTACAAAAATTGTTTTTATATGCCTTAACTTTATTATCTGATTGTATACAACTGTTTTATTGGTAATAAATAGTCTGGTTTGTATTGGTTATGTATGTGTGGTTCTCTTATTGCAGTGGATGCAACCAGAGTTAATGGACTCTTCTCCCCTCGAACACGCAACTCACTGATATTTAACTGCTTCATACAGTGTATTTCAAAATGTAGGATATTTACGATAGCAGTCAGTCTGGTGACAACAGCTGTAGTTGAGGTTAAAATGGTTTTAATTTTATCACCCATACTCACAACTAACACCCTTGTGTAGTCTGTGGTAAAATACTTGAAGTTTTCTGCAGCTTCTGGGTATAGACGACCTGAAATTCTGCAACTGTCATAGGTGAATTTAAAAACTGACATTAAGTATGAAATATTTATTATTATTCCTTCATGATGGTCATTTTCATATTCAGTTTTTTACTCTCCCTAAATTTTCAATGTACTTCAGATTTTGAATTGATAACATTTTTAGAAGTGAAGCTGAAGTTTTGGCAGAGAACCAATCAGGGTCTTTTACATCAGGAAATGGGGAAGTTGTTCAGGAGCATGGGATCAATCACTTTTATACATATGTTAGTGAACATTTTCAACACACAGGTTTTAAACACACCTAAACAATGTTTGCTGAGCCCACTAAACTTTATGCTTGGTAATTTATCAGGGTGAATTGTTCAGGTGTAGGGCCCTGTCCTAATACACAACGCTTTCTTAAGCCTTGTTCACTGACAATTTGGAAAATGCTATTATTAAAGGAGCTGCTATTTTGCTTAAGGACTACCTCATGTTAAACAAACCTTTACTGAAGCAAATCCACTGTGAATAATACAGGAGTAGTTATCTTTGCCACCAAATTATTGCAAACAGGGACATAAGAAATCATACCTGTAGCATTGTATTTTTCAAATACAGTAACTCCTCACTTAACTTTGTAGTTATGTTCCTGAAAAATGCAACTTTAAGCAAAATGATGTTAAGCGAATCCAATTTCCCCATAAGAATTAATGTAAATGGGGAAGGGTTAGATTCTAGGGAAATTTTTTTCACCAGACAAAAGACTGTGTGTGTATATATATTAGACAGTATAAGTTTTAAACAATTTAATACTGGTACACAACGATGCTTGTGAAGCTTGGTTGAGGTGGTGAAGTCAGGGTGGGACATTTCCCAGGAAATGCCTTACTGCTAAGTGATGAACTAGCAATTGGCTGAGCCCTCAAGGGTTAACTCATTGTTAACATAGCTTCACACTCTACAAGGCAGCAGGAATGGAGGGAGAGGAGACAGACAGACATACACACCGTGTGTGTGTGTGAGGGAGAGAGATGCATTTCCCCTTTAAGTACAGTGCCTTGTTAATTAGATCAGCAGGGAGCTGATGGGGGATGCTGCCAGTCCACGCTGGTTCAAAGCCCCCAGCAGCTAGCTGCAATGGGCTACTCTTCCTGCAAGCAGTAGACAAAGCAGGCGGTTGCCAAATGATGATGTTAGAAGGGAATCAGTGCACAACTTTAAACGAGTTTCCAAATTCATCAGCAATGAAACGTTAACCGGGCTGACTAAGTGAGGAGTTACTACTCTGTTAGTAACATACTAATGATTGAGAAACTGTTCACTTACATTAGTAGCATAAGAATCTCAACTATAATTGTGCAGATATTTATAAAAATACAGAAATGAAGACTAGTTACATAAGAAATGAGATGCAGTGGTTATTTATACTGCTTGATCATTATCTAAAACCTGGCCATACAGTAAGAGAGCAGAAATTAATTTGATTCACAAAATTTTCAAATAATTAGCATAGTGTAGCTGCTCACTCACTGACACATTATCCCCATAGAGGAGGGAAGATGCAGGAGCTTTTTAGAAAAGTTAGTTCACGTGCACAGAAAACCTTGTCAGGTTTGAAAACAGTTTATTAATCTCCCTAAAATACACATTTATAATTCAGTGCAATAATTTCTGGGAAACACTGCTTTTCATCCTAGTTACACAATAAAAAATTTAGGTATAGGAAAAATTATATACCATAATTCTTTGATATACACTCTTACAGACAGTCACTGTCTTTTTCGTTTAATTACTGATCTCACATAAGAGACATTGCAACAAGAAAAGCAGCATGAATTTCTAGAGATACAGTAAGTTACCAGTTACTTTTAACTCAAGTTCTTGTCACATTTCAGTACTTCTCTTCCATAAGATTATTCTTTCATTGATTGTATTTCATAAATTGATGTGTAGCTATAACTTTTCTGTAGTCCCAGGAGGCTGATATTCTCCTGCTTGAAGCTGTTCTTTGTATTTTAAAAAGTCTCTTCTTTTGTCAAAGTATTTTACCTGTTTTAAAAAGAAATCACTTTATGTTCATCAAAGAAAACTGGTGTAGTATAGGACTCCAGCATGAAAAGTTCTTATTTACAAATCATCTAACAGGACTGGGAAAAGAACAGTCTTGATCATTATTTAAATATACACACTTGACCAAGCTTATACTGACAAGTTGTGTATGTTAATGGTTTAGAATGTGAACTGAGTCATTGGAACAGAAAAAATGGGATGTAGTACATACAGTAGTAATATATTGGTGTCATGCAACTGCAAGCCCAGCTCCTATTACATGAGCATTCTGGCCTTGAAATCTGTGTTCACTTGTGCAATATTATCCATTAATTTCCCTGTTTCTGGGAGTTGACCGGACATTTCCCAAATACCTTTCCAGTGGTACATCAACATAACTTAAGGTGACATCTACTTCAATTATCTGACTAGGCAGTCTTCTCGATTTAATACACATTCTTGTTTTTTCAGTGTACCACTCCAATAAACAAATACCCAAGCTTTAAGAGTATCTACAGTAGTAATGCTTTGCTCACTGTGCCGCAGAAGTTAACTATTTGTAGAGCACTGCTTACATTTGTGTTTATGCCAATGTACAAATATTCTGGATAGTTACATAACTGGGAAAAATAAAGGGAAGCAATGTTTGTTAAACAAAAAACAATATTACTGTAAGGTATTAAGGCAGTCCTTGAGAATATTTATATGAACTAATTTATTTGCAGAAGAAATTTGTTTTTGATACAACTGTCAGGTTGCATCTTATGACTGGTGAAAAGCTATTAGCACTCACCCATTGCTGTGGACACCTAGATTCAAAAGAACATCTAAGCTTCTGACACCTAGATGCATCTTCCATATTTTCATCTAAGCATTTCCAATATTCATCCCTGGCTCCCCAGCAAGCCTTCCTTTCCTCCATTGATGGTGCTGACATTTTTATTACTGGCAAAATAAAATAAAATTGTAAATGTCTTCTCCCTGACACACACTTTGATCTGTCTATGACCTCAAGTTCACTCACACACAAATGTTGCACTGGTTAGTGAAAAATGTCCAAGAACTGGCAAGAGGCGAACCTTTGTTTGTAATGGCTTCAATAAGCCACAGCAAACTGTGGAGAACTAAATCAAATGAATTTTATTGTTACATGTCTCAGATGTACAGCATCTGCATAACCATACAAGAAGTTACTGCCACCAACATTTAATTTTAAAAAGAAGGCAGGTGCTTCACCTCAGCCAGCTTCCACTTACAGGAACCAGAAAGAGTCTGCACTTTAACAGAATACCAACACAAATTACAACTCTGGGCCTACTCTCCCTTTTAAATGGCACTAGGAAACACCAAACCACACTTTAAATCAGTGTCATGATCTGACCATCTGTGCTAAGGCTCCCCTTTTCCTAGTCCTTGTTACAGTTTAATAACAGGAATCTGAAGTTATTTTCACAGGCCCCAAACTGACAGTAACTCTGACTGGGTGGTGAAAATGAAGCAGGGGCTAAAGTGGGGGAGAGTGGTAGGGAAACCCCAGGTGTGTCTGTGGGGCAGGAACCTACAGGATGTGCTTGGGACTTAGAGCAGGCGTGAGCAAACGACAGTCTGCGGGTCACATCCAGCCTGTGGGACCATAGTGTCCGACCCATGAGCTCCCAGCCGGGGAGGCTACCCACATCCCATCCCACCTCCGCATCACCAGAGCCACACCACCATGCGAGCAGCACTCTGACCTGCCGACACCACTGTAGCAGCATGGCTGGCTCCGGTGGGGCCTGAATTCCTGCCACTGTGAGCGGCATGGTAAGGGGGCAGGGCTGCGAGCTCTGGCAGGGCAGACATGCTGCTCTGAGCGGCAAGTAAAGGAGCGGGGGGGTTTGGATAAGGGTGCAGGTGGCACTTGGATGGGGCAGTTAGGGAATGGGGGAGGTTGGATAGGTGTGGGAGTCCCAGGGGTCTGTTAGGGAGCAGGAGTGTGGTTAGTAAGGTTAGCATTCGTCCAGATTCTCCCAGACATGTCTGGCTTTTTTGGTTAAAAATAGCATGGGGGGGGGGGAGATAAATATCTAAAAGTGTGCAGGATTTCCTCCCCATGCAGAGCACGGCTGACCAGATTCAGCCACTCGCATGGGGCTCTGGCAGCTGTAGAGCTGAGCTCCTCCCCTCCCCTCCCCTCCTCCCTTGCTCTCCTGCAGCCTCAGCTTGCTGTCCTGGCCCTCGTATCGGGGCCTCTGGCAGCTGTAGAGCTCCCCCTCTCCTGCTCCCCAGTGCACCAGTCTGCAGCACTCTGTGGCAGCGGGGACCGGGCTGTGCACTCTGCAGGGGAGTACGGCATCATGTGGGGCTCTGCACGGAGCCCAACACACTGTTTTGGGTGGCACAGGAAAGGGGTCCAGGGATTGGATAAGGGGCAGGAGGTTTCTGGAGGGGGCAGTCAAGGGACAGGGAGTAGGGGCTGTTGGATGGGTTGGGAGTTCTGGGGAGCCTGTCAGGGGGCGGGGATGTGGACAGGGGTCGGGGCAGTCAAGGGACAGGGAGTAGGGGGGGTTGGATGGGTCAGGCGTTCTGGGGAGGCTGTCAGAGAGCAGGGCTGTGAAGCGGAGTTGGGGAAGTGAAGGTTCAGGGAGATTGGATGAGTCAGGGAGTCTGGGGGGGTCCGTCAGGGGGCACAGAGTGGTTGGATATGGCATGGGAGTCCCAGGGGGGTCTGTCTGGGGGGGCAGGGGTGTGGATAATGGTCAGGGCAGTCAAGGGACAGGTAGGGGGTAGAGTCCTGGGGGGGTAGTTAGGGTGGGTGGGGTCCCAGGAGGAGGCAGTCAGGGGACAAGGGGCGGGGGTGGAGGTTCTGAGGGGGGGCAGTCAGGGGCAGGAAGTGGGAGGGAGTGGATGGGGGCAGGGCGGGGCTAGGGTGCCCCCCGTGTCCTCTTCTTTGATTGCTGAAATATGGTAACCGTAGTGATAGGGATCAGGACAGTCAGGGGGAGGAGTCTTGGGAGGCAGTTACGACAGGGGGTTCTCAGGAGGGGGAAGTAAGAGGACAGGGAGCAGCAGCGGGTGGAATGGAGGGTGGGTCCCAGGGGGGCAATTAGGGATGGGGGGTGTCTCTGGAGGGGGCAATGAGCGTACAAGGAGCGGGGGGGGTTGGATGGGTCGATGATGCTGAGGGGGGGCAGGAAGTGAGTGGGGGTCGGATAAGGGCGGGGTCAGGCTGTTTGGGGAGGCACCGCCTTCCCTACCCAGCCCACAGCACAACTTTGAACCCCAACGTGACCCTCGGGCTAAAAGGTCTCCCCCGCCCCGCCCCGCCCCGCCCCGCCGCGCGCACGAGTTCCGGGCAAGCCCCAAACTCGGGCCCGTCTCCTCCGGCAGAGCCGGACGGGGCGATTCTGGCACCGGCCCCACTCACCCGCCCCCGCCGCGTCCCTCCGGCATCCGCACACCCGAGGCCGTCACCCCCAGACCGGCTCCAGAACCAGAGAGCCGGAAATGACGGTAGCAAAGGCGACACAAGGGAGGGAATCGAGCTGTCTTGTGCGCATGCGCAATGGCGATGGGCCTGCCGTTTTCGCGTTGCTAGGAGACGCTCGCGCTCCTAGCAGGGCCGCGGGCCGCTGCCGTAAGCGCGGGATGCTGAAGTGCCGCGGGGGCGGGGCGCTGCTGGGGCCCGGGGCGGGATCTATCTGGACCAGGCACAAAAATATCGCGGTTCTTAGGCGAGGGGGTGGAGCCTGAGCCCGGTGAGCGCTGCGGGCTCCCCCGCGGCCAGCCGGGGCGGTAGGTGTCAGGCCACGCCCCGCAGGTGCACAGCTCAGGCTGCGGCGCCAGGAGGGGCGTGGCCTGCGGGTGGGGGAGGGGGTTGAAGTGTGGCTCCGGATCGACTCCTCTGACGAGCGGCTCGGTGGGCGCCGTTTATACACCGCGTAACGCCCGATCCGGCCGGTGCGGAGCCAGGCAAATGTCGCCGCACCCGCGAGGCGGGGCTGGTCTGGGAGTTTTCACAGTCAGCGCCCCTAGCAGCGGGACGTGTCCCCGCGGGATCTGGCCACAGCCCGGCCTGGGCATATGGGGGGCCAAGCCGGGGGGCCGTAGACACGGGGTAGGACCACAGCGACGGGGGTGTATTTTTACTGTGGCAACCTGGTTAGCTAGCAGCTCAGAGCGACGAGCTGTGGGAACAAGAACGAAACCCCTGCGACCAGCGTTTCCCGTGTCCACACTGGAGGGATGCGCCCCTCTGCTCTGAAATGTGGCAAAGGCAGACGGATAACCAGGCTCTGCCACAGTCAAGGGCCAGCTTGGTAAATTTCATGGTCATAGAGTTTAAAAAAACCTTGAATTTCACAGTTTCAGATACACGGGACCCTCGCTATAACCCGGGGTTCGGGATCCGCGCAGTCCCGCACTAATGTGGGGACCCTGTTAGTGCAGGGGACGTGTTGCTATGGATCCCAGTTCAAATATCTAGCATATTTAAATTTGGGATCCATGGCAACAACTGAGCTGTACACGAATCCGCACTATAGTGACGTGGGCTATAGCGAGGGTCCGATGTACTTCAATCTTAAATTTCATGGTATTAACTGTATGGGTCCCGACCCAAAAGTGGGTCATGGGGGAGGGTTGAAAGGTTATTGTAGGAGGGTCACGGTATTGCTGCCCTTACTTCCGCACTCCTTTCAGTGCTGGGTGGCCGGAGGGTGGCAGCTGCTGACCAAGAACTCAGCTCTGAGGACAGTGCTGACGCCAGCAGCAGCAGAGATGCAAGGGTGGCAATACCATACCATCCTCTCCTTACTTCTGCGCCGCTGCTCGCGGAGGCACTACCTTTAAAGCTGGGCAGCCAGAGAGCTGCGACTTCTGGCCGGGTGCCCAGCTCTGAGGGCAGCACTGCCACCAGCAGTAGTGCAGAAATACAGGTGGCAGTACCATACCACGCCACCCTTCAGCACTGCTGCTGACGGAAATGCAGCCTTCTGGGACAGGTGCCTGGCCAGCAGCCACTGCTCTCCGGCTGCCCAGCTCTGCAAGCAGTGCAGAAGTAAGGGTGGCAATACCGCAACACCCCCTACAATAGCCAGATTTCACAGGGGAGACCAGCTTTCATGGTCTGCAACATGCTTTTCATGGTCGTGATTTGTTAGGGCCCTACCAATAAATATGGCTGCATGTAGGGGCTAGGGACCACCCCTTCCTGCAATTTTCTACCACCACACATACACGGGCAGTGGAACAAGAGTCTCTGCTTCTGATGGAAGTTTGGGGAGTTTTTCTAAGTCCTCTTCCACCACCATCTTCCCCTTTCAAAAAGGAAATGGCATTTTTACTTATTGAAAGCAAAATACAGCGTTGTAGTTCTGTTCTTGAAAAATGCAACTTTAAGCGAAACGATGTTAAGCGAATTCAGTTTCCCTAGAATGGAGGATGTGTGTGTTAGGTTTCGGGGAAAATTTTTCTGCCATATAAAAGGCATTATATACATATACAGGGCTGAGTTATAGCGCTATTGTTAATCCACCTCCACATGGGGAATAAGGGCTGTAGCGCAGCTGCTGTAGCGCTACAGCAAGAATGTGGACACCCACTGCGCATTAATTGGCCTCCAGCCCGTCCCATAATTCCCGTTTGAGCCACTCTGGTCATCACTTGCAAACTCTTTTGTCCTGTCCTCAGGTGACCACACGTCAGACCCGCCCTTTAAAGTTCCAGGGAAATCTGAAAATCCCCTTCCTGTTTGCTCCAGCCAAGCGTGGCGTGCTCTCAGGGAATCTTTGCAGGTGATCATTCTCATTGATCTGATTGATTGCGTGGCGTGCTCTCAGGGAATCGTTGCAGGTGATCATTCTGATTGATCATCATGACTCCACGTGCCATGCCTTCTCGTGATAGGCGATCCCCAGCATGGAGCAATAGCGAGGTGCTGGACCTCATCAGCTGTTGGGGGGGAAGAGGCTGTTCAGTCTCAGCTGCAGTCTAGCCACAGGAATTTTGATACCTATGGGCAGATATCACGGGCATTGGCGGAAAGAGGCCATGAGCGGGACACTCTGCAGTGCTGTGTTAAGGGAAAGGAGCTTAGGAATGCGTATCGCAAAGCCCACGAGGCAAACGGCCGCTCCGGGGCAGCCCCAGTGACTTGCAGATTTTATAAGGAGCTGCACGCGATACTTGGTGGTGATCCCACGGTCACTCCATCGACCACCACGGACACTTCCCAGCCCACCAATGAAGAGGGGGGTGAGGAGGAGGACGAAGAGCAGGAGGATGAAGAAGAGGAGGAGGATGAGGACGAGGCGGCAGCTACCCAGGGCACGGAGTCGTCCCTGGATGCATGCAGCCAGGAGCTCTTCTCAAGCCAGGAGGGCAGCCAGCCACAGCGTCCGGTATTTGCAGGGGCCAGCTCAGCAGCGGATTGTGGAGGTAAAGCTGCTTTTCTATGGGGAAGGCAGGCAGCTTGGGGTGGAAAGGGATGCTTGCCTACATGTGGAATAGTGCATTGATGTAGTCTATCACCTCGCGGTAGTCATCATCAGTAATCTCTTCAAAGGTCTCAATAAGAGCGCTTGCAATGCGCCTGCGCAGGTTTCCCGGGAGAGCCAGCATGGCCCCCGTCCCGGTCATGGTCACTAGTCCCCACCACTGTGCTACAATGGGTGGGGGTAGCATTGCTGCACATAGGCAAGCTGCATATGGCCCTGGGCGGAAGCCGCATCTCATTAAAATCCCTTCCCTTTGTTCCTCAGTGGCTCGAAGCAATGAGCTATCTTCCAGGACAGACACTTACGGAGAATGTTGAAACAGTGTTCAGAGTAGGGCTCCTGCCACTTCCCGGCACTCCACCCCACCCCCCACCACAGCTTTTCAGGGCAGGGAAGAACTCCTTTCCCCTGCCTGCTGCTCAGAGTAGGGCTCCTGCAACTTACCGGCACTCCCCACCCCCTCCCCCGGCACAGCTTTTCTGGGGCGGGGAAAAAATCATTTCCCTTGCCTCTGGAGTGCACTCACCATGGCAGGGGCTCCGTTGCTGTATCTGTGCTCTCTGCGGGACAGGCAAACGGGGAATGCGGGGGAATCATAGGCATGTCTGCTCTTTACAGGGGAACCACTGTTAAATGTATCTTTTTATTTTAGAAGGATCGTCCTTGAGCCCTGTGCCATCGCTCTTATCAACAGCTGAGAGGCTGAGGTGACTGAGGAAGCGGCCACGAAGGAGCAAAGAGGATCTTGTACAGCAAGTAATGCAACAGGCTGTAACGGAGAATCGAGTTGCACAGAGGTGGAGGGAGGACCAGAGCAAGTTGAGGGAGAAGGTGCGGCAGGAGAATGCGACTCACTGCCGGAAAAGCACCGATAGGCTGCTCTCATTACTGCAGCTTCAATTGGAGACTATGCAGCGGATTGCCACCCTTCAGGAGAAGCAGCATCGCGCTCTCCACCCCAATTATCATTTGCCTCAAAACCTTTCCCCTTCTGTGCCTCAGTACCCTCCAGGCCACTATCATCAGCTATATGGTTATCACTATCCACAGCTGCCTCCAACCCCTCTGTCTTCACCGAACAACCCCCAAACCCTGGACCATTATCCACTGTAGTCAACCCCTAATAACATGCCTTACTGCCCTCCGCAAATGGGGTTCGGGGGAACATGGCCACTGTGAGGGCACTGGAGACTCAGAGACCCGGACATATTCCGATCTCTGACTGACCCCATGCCACCCCCATTGCACCTCCCCCGGCTTCCCCCTCACACGCATCACAATATTTTCTTTCAGCAACCAAAGTACCTGTTCAATAAATGAATTGTCTTCTTAATAAATGGGTTTCTTTATTAAGTGTACATACATTATTACAGGCTACAGAAAAGCAAATGCCTGTTCCTATTAAAAGAATGCTCCCTCCCTCCGTCTGCACCTCACTTTAGAACTGGCTTTCAGCCTCAAAATGCTCCCTCAAGGCTTCCCTGATCCTAACAGCCTCGCGCTGGTCCCCTCCAAGAACCCTGCTCTCTGGCTGGGCGTATGTGGCCTCCAGGCGTTGAACCTCTGAGGACCATGCCTGAGTGAAGCCTTCGCCCTTCCGCTCACAAAGATTATGTAGGGCACAGCATGCAGAAATAACCGTGGAGATACTACCCTCGGCCAAGTCTAGCCTCCCATAAAGACAGCGCCAGCGCGCCTTGAGACGTCCAAAAGCACACTCCACAGTCATTCGACACCGGCTGAGCCTGTAGTTGAACCTTTCCTGAGTGCTGTCCAGGCTCCCTGTGTAGGGTTTCATGATCCAGGGCATTAAAGGGTAAGCGGGGTCGCCAAGAATCACTATGGGCATTTCCACTTCCCCCACAGGGATCCTCTGGTCTGGGAAAAAAGTCCCGGCTTGCAGCTTCGTGAACAGGCCGGTGTTGCGGAAGATGCGTGCGTCATGCACCTTGCCAGACCAGCCCGCGTTAATGTCAGTAAAACGCCCACGGTGATCCACAAGCGCCTGGAGAACCATGGAGAAGTACCCCTTTCGGTTAACACACTCGTCTGCTAGGTGGGCGGGCGCCAGAATAGGTATATGGGTCCCATCTATTGCCCCTCCACAGTTAGGGATACCCATTTCTTCAAAGCCAGCAACAATGTCATGCACGTTACCCAGAGTCACGATTTTTTGTAGCAGGATGCGATTAATGGCCCTGCACACTTGCATCAGCACAACTCCAACGGTCGACTTTCCAACCCCCCAAACTGGTTGGCCACCGATCGGTAGCTGTCTGGGGTAGCCAGCTTCCAAATCGCGATAGCCACCCACTTCTCCACCAGGCAGGCAGCTCTCAGTCTAGTGTCCTTGCGCCGCAGGGCAGGGGCGAGTTCAGCACACAGTCCCATGAAAGTGGCTTTTCTCATTTGAAAGTTCTGCAGCCACTGCTCTGTCGTCCCAGACTTGCATGACGATGCGATCCCATCACTCAGTGCTCGTTTCCCGTGCCCAGAAGCGGCGTTCAACAGCTGTGAGCATGTCCGTTAATGAGACAAGAAGCTTCGTGTCAAAAGCATTCGCCGCTTCGATCTTGTCTTCAGACTCATCACTGTCATCCTGCACGTCAAGGATTAACTCCACTGCACACAGAGATGTGCTGGCGACAGTCGTCAGCATGTTCCACAGCAGTTCTGGATTCATTGTGGCACACGATGGTGGAAAATGGAGCGCGCTTTGCTGCAACTGTTGAAAGATGGCGCCGGAGGTGGAAGGAAACACAGGGATTGCTGGGATATGCCAAAAAGCATCATGGGTACTTGAAACAGGCTGCAGAATGCCCCGCAAGTGACACCCCCCACCCCCACCACAAGTCATTGCACTAGATCGGGAAGAGGTGTACTGTGGGATACATGCCCTAATGCGCTGCTCTTAATGCCGCATTAAATGCCGCAAATGTGGCCATGCTATAACGCTGGAGCATCTCATTGTGGACATACAATAGCGCTATTCATATTACTGTATAAGGGGACCGCTATACCCAATAGCGCTATAATCTTGTAAGTGTAATCATGCCCACAGTATAAGATTTAAACAATTTAATACTCTACTCAGCAATGATGATTGTGAAGCTTGGCTGAGGTGGTGGAGTCAGAGTGTGAAAGTGTGTGGATTGTTCAGCTGCTCCTCTTGCGGTTTTTTTCCCCCAAAGTGCTGGGAGGGGTGCTCAACTGCTGGCTCTGCCCCAGGCCCATCCCCCCCACTTTACCCCTTCCCCCAAGGCTCCACCCTTGCCCCGCCTCTTCCTGTCCCTGCTCCACCCCTCTCCACCTCTTTCCACCCCTGCTCCACCGGAGCATGCTGCGTCCTCGCTTCTTCCCCATCCCCTCCCAGAGCATTCTGAATGCTACGAAACAGCTGATTGGTGTAGGTGGAAGGCATGGGGAGGGAGGAGGGAGTTGCTGATCTGTGGGGCTGCTGGGGGGGGTAGGAGGCACTAGGAGGGTGGAGGGGAGCTGATAGTGGGGCTGCTGTTCCACGCTGGTTCCAAGGCCCTATGGCCAAACAATGTTATAAGCAAACATTACACCACTTTAAATAAGTATGTTCTCTAATAGATCAGCTAAGTAACAATGAAACAGTGTTAACTGGGATGATGTTAAGTGAGGAGTCACTGTACCCAATATTCCTGGGCTCCTTCTGACCAGGGGGTTTCTTGGAGTTCACCCTTCCTAACCCCTTCATCTCCCATGCAGAAGTGGGGATTATTGCTCAGACAGACCTGTCCCCCAGCCCCAATTCAGGCCATGTCTGATGGGTTGGGGTCATTTTGCCCCCAAATATCTCCCCTGCTCCTCCCCACTCCACCTGGGGTCACATGGCACAGCCACTGCTCCTCAGTCACCGTGAAAGATGGTACAGAGGAGGATTAGGTCCCTCACCTGCCCTTTCCACACTCGGGCTGGTGATGGCAGCAATCAGAGCCTCAGGCTGCAACAGCAGTGTCCATCCTCTAGCTTCCACCCAACATGCTCTGAAAGAAGCCAGGGAATACACCTTATGAGTCAGCATGACTTGCAGGGGCATGGCTATAGACAGAGAACTCTTAAGGCTTTTCCATGCCCATGAAGCATGTGTTTGGGACACAGGAAGTACAAGCCACATGGCAAGAGGAATATAAAGGGCAGCTGCATCATCTCCATTTTGTCATCATCCTGTGTTTTACTTTTGAAGTAACTTTTCTACAAACTGAAGTTCTGAATAAAGGACTGAATGACCCATCCAAGCAGCGGATGTGTTCAGGAGGGATTTTCAAGCCAGCAAACTCACCAATATTGCTAAGAATCTGCTATATGGTGTCATAAGTGTGAAGTAGCCTAGAATTATTGTTTACCTGTAAGGGGTTAAGCTAAAGGTAACCTGAGAGGTGAACAACTGACCAATGAGAAATTCCTCAGGAGACAAAGGATTTTAAGTTTCAGTTTCTCTCTGGGTCTCTCTCTGTTCACGGACCTGTTTCTTGGACTTTGGGAACAGGCCACTTTTGGATAGCATCCACCTTGGCCTGTAGAGGATTGATAGTTCCTTGACCCACCTGGTGGCCAAGGTAAGTCACTCTGTTGAGGCCTATTTGACACCTTTTAGCCTTAACAGTTAGTCCTGCCTCTTGTATGCGTTCAAAGACCTTTCGGAGATGTTCTAGGTGCTCCGCCCAGGAGTCAGAAAATATGGCCACATCATCAAGGTAGGCAACTGCAGATTCTCCCAATCCCACTAGGAGACTATCTACAAGTCTTTGGAAGGTAGCGGGTGCATTTTGCAGTCTGAAAGGGAGCACATTAAACTCATACAGCCCTACGTGCGTAATGAAGGCTGACTTTTCCTTGGCAGATTCCTCTAACGGTACTTGCCAGTACCCCTTGGTTAAGTCTAAGGTGGAGATGAACTGGGCCCGTCCCACTTTCTCCAACAGCTCATCTGTGCGAGGCTTTGGATAGTTGTCTGGGCGAGTTACCGCATTTAGCTTACGGTAGTCCACGCAAAAGCATATCTCCCCATCCTGTTTGGGGACTAGAACCACTGGAGATGCCCATGCACTGTGAGAAGGGCGGATTACACTCATCCGTAGCATGTCCTGGATCTCCCATTCTATAGCAGCTTTGCCGTGCGGAGCCATCCGGTAAGGTTGGGCGCTAACTGGGTGGGCGTTACCTGTGTCAATGGAGTGGTATGCCCGTTCAGTCTGTCCTGGGGTGGTTGAGAATAGTGGCGCGAAGCTAGTGCACAGCTCCTTGATCTGCTGGTGCTGCATGCGGCCGAGGGTCATTGAGAAGTTTACCTCTTCCACGCCACCATCACTGCTTCCTTCATAGTAGACACCTTCAGGCCACTTAGCGTCATCTCCTCCCTGGGCTGTAAACTGAAAAACCCTTAATTCTCTGGAATAAAAAGGCTTTAGAGAGTTAACATGGTACACTTTAGGCTTTAGGGTTGAGTTAGGGAATGCTATGAGGTAGTTAACCACTCCCAGGTGCTCCTTGACCATAAAGGGTCCTGCCCATGACACTTCCATCTTATGGGCTCGAAGCGCCTTCAAGACCATCACCTGGTCCCCTACTTTAAAAGAACGTTCTATTGCATGTTTATCATACCAGGCCTTTTGCTCTGCCTGAGCATCCTTCAGGTTTTCTTTAGCAAGGGCTAAAGAGGTTCGGAGGGTGTTTTGTAGGTTGGTTGCAAAGTCCAGAATGTTAGTTCCTGGAGGAGGTGTAAACCCCTCCCATTGCTGTTTTACCAACTGTAATGGCCCTTTAACCTCACGGCCATACACAAGTTCAAAGGGTGAGAACCCTAAACTGGGATGTGGTACAGCCCTGTAGGCAAAGAGCAACTGCTGTAACACTAGGTCCCAATCATTGGAGTGCTCATTTACGAATTTCCGTATCATGGCCCCCAAAGTTCTATTAAACCTTTCCACCAGGCCATTTGTTTGATGGTGGTAAGGGGTAGCAACCAAGTGGTTCACCCCATGATCTTTTCACAGACTTTTCATGGTCCCTGCCAGGAAATTGGTTCCCGAATCTGTAAGGAGGTCGGAGGGCCAACCCACCCTGGCAAAAATGTCTGTTAATGCATGGCACACAGTTTTAGCCCTGGTGTTGCTTAGAGCTACTGCTTCTGGCCATCGGGTAGCGAAATCCATGAAAGTCAGTATGTACTGCTTTCCTCTGGGTGTCTTTTTTGGGAAAGGACCCAGAATATCCACAGCTACTTGCTGAAATGGAACCTCAATTATGGGGAGTGGCTGGAGAGGGGCCTTTACCTGGTCTTGGGGTTTTCCCACTTTTTGGCACACCTCACAAGACCGGACATAATCAGCAATGTCCTTGCCCATTCCCCCCCCAGTGGAATGACTTCCCCACATGGTCTTTGGTTCTGTTCACCCCAGCATGCCCACTAGGGTGCTCATGGGCTAAGCTCATGAGTTTTACCCGGTACTTAGCTGGAACTACCAACTGTCTCTGAGGCTGCCAGTCTTCCTGGTGTCCCCTAGAAAGAGTTTCCTTGTATAAAAGTCCATTTTTGACCACAAACCGGGATCGATTGGTAGAGCTGAGAGGTGGTGGGTTGCTCCGTGCCGCCGTCCACACTTCCTGGAGGCTTTCGTCTGATTCCTGTTCGGCCTGGAACTGTTCTCTTGTTGCTGGATATATCAGTTCCTCACTGGGTTGTGGACTTGGGTTGGGTTCCTCGGGAAGTGATGGAGGTGATGGGGTTGGTTCCCTTGGCGGTGGACTGCTCTCCGCTGGTGCACCTGGTTGCATTTCAGGCTCCGGCTGAGCCTCTTGGGTTAGTATAGCTGCTGCTGTCGGTGCCGGCTCAGGGTTGCCATCTGGTGTTGGAGTGGTAGATGGGGTTGCAAGCGCTGGGCTCAGTGCTGGCAATGGTTCAGGTGTTGGTTGATTCGCCAGTTCCAGTCCGGGGACTGGCTTGGGCTGTGCCTCTGGGACTGGATCCTCCACAGCTGTTTCAGTCGTTGGTAGGGAATCCGGCTCCACCATCGTCGTCGGGGTCTCTGGTAACCCAGTTGGGCCCCTGGTGGAAGGCTCATGAACAGGGATAGTTGTGCAAGCTTGCTTAGCCTGGCTGCGGGTGACCATTCCCACCCTCTTGGCTAGCTTCACATGATTGGCAAGATCATCCCCCAGCAGCATGGGAATGGGATAATCATCGTAGACTGCAAAAGTCCACCTTCCTGACCAGCCCTTGTACTGGACAGGTAGATTGGCTGTAGGTAAGTCAAAAGAGTTTGACTTGAAGGGTTGAATTGTCACTTTAACCTCTGGGTTGATTAACTTGGGGTCCACTAAGGATTGGTGGATAAGTGACATCTGAGCTCCAGTGTCCCTCCACGCTGTAACCTCCTTTCCGCCTACTCTCACAGTTTCCCTTCGCTCTGAGGGTATCTGGGAGGTATCTGGGCCTGCGGACCTTGGGTGTGACTTCGGAGTAATGCACAGCATTCGGTTGGTGTTCTTGGGGCAGTTGACCTTAATATGCCCCAGCTCATGACATTTAAAACATCACCCAGCTGACTGGTCACTGGTGCGAGGTTGGTTGCGGTGGACTGGTGGTGTGGAATGGTGAGGTGTTTGGGGTTTTCCTTGGGAGGTAGGTGGGGTCTGGGGCTGCCCCCTCTGATAGAATGTGGTCCTGGGTTGCCCCTTCTGGGACCCACTCCAACCGCTATTAGGTTTTTTCTTTTCTGCCACTTCCCCTCCTTGTGTCCCGATTTTCCCCACCTCTCTGGCGATCTGGGACTGCTCATATTGATCCGCATAAGAAGCAAGACTTTCTGCTGAGTCCATTTTCTTATCCCATAACCACTGTTTTACATCATCACTGGTCATAGTCAGGAACCGCTCCTGTAGAACTAAATCACATACTCCTTCAAAGGTAGTTATACCCCTTCCTTTGACCCATTTATCTAACAGATCCTTCATCTGGTTTACGTAAGCCAGATGACTTAGTCCAGCCCCTCTCTTAAGGGCTCTAAATTTTACTCTGTAAGTGTCAGGTGTAACTTGAAATTGTTTTAAAACCAAATCCTTAAATTTACCATAATTTGAAGCATCCTCAATAGACATCTTACTGAAGATGTCCAGAGTTTGGCCAGTCAATTTTGCTATCAATGTGGTCATCTTTTGATCTTCAGGGATTTTATGTAGAGTGCACAGTCTCTCAAAGGTGATGAAATATTCGGCAATGTCGTTGGACTCATCATACTGTGGCCACAGTCGCTCCCATTTGTGGATTTTTGGGGAAGTGGAGTCAGCAGCTGGAGGAAATTGTCTCTGCAGCTCCAAAACAGCCAGTTCATGCTTCTGTCTCTCAATCTGGGCTTCCATAGTCCTTTTATGGGTGGCTTCCTCTCTCTCCATCAGCCTTTGATGTTCTCTTTGTCTCTCCTCAGCTTGGAATTTGGCTAATTCCAAATCCTTTTGGCCCTTACCGCCTGTCATTTTAATCTTTCTGTGTTTTAACTTACTCACTGAAAATTAAATAAAAATTTCTATCACTTGGAAATTCTCAGCAGGGTTTTAATCCTACCAGCAGAGGGAGAAAGACCCCCTACACTGATTCTCAGAAAACTGAACTGACCAGTTCCCGCCCCCCCAGGGACCCTTGGTATGGTTGCCTATCACTTAACGAGCCTATTAACTCTTAACTGCAAACCTGGGCTACTCTCTGCTATCCAGCAGGAGAAAACCCTCTCTCAAAAAAAAAAAAAAAACCAAAAAACCTTCAGCTCCCTGCCCTCAGGCAGCTGAAAAAGACAAAGCATGGAGCTATCTACAGCTTCAAAACCCGCAGAACAAGTTTTACCAGAATGACCTCCTGTGGTGTTTAACTTAACACCACTACCTGCTCTGTACTTGCTGAAAGGTTTCACCTTAGAGAAAAACTGCTTTCTGCAAAATTCTGTTTTTTAGATTCACAAAATTTCATCCCACCACTGCCAACCATGTCAGGATTGCCTCCCCACTCTGAACTCTAGGGTACAGATGTGGGGACCCGCATGAAAAAAGAATAACCCCTCCAAGCTTATTTTACCAGCTTGGGTTAAAATGTTTTTCCCCAGAACACAACTTCTTCTGTATCTGGACCTGGTACACTGCCACCACCAAACTAGGTACAGGGTAGTTTGGGACCCTTCTTTCCCTTTCCACTAACACCCCAAACTTCTTCCTTCCCTGGGAAGCCTGAGAGAAAAAAAACAAACCTCGCCTGCTCCTGCGAGATGTGCCCGATCCAAAACCAGGATCTTACACAATGGAAAACAAGCAGTCAGCTTCTTAAAAGAAAGATTTTAATAAAAAGAAAGAAAGGAATAAATCTCTTATAACCATCAACAGAACAGCATCTACCATAATCAACAAAAGGATTCAGAAACCAAACTTCTCCCCCGAGGCAACTTTCTCCCACTGTTGATATCTCTGCTGAATCTTACAATCTCAAGAAGCACCCAGCCAACACTCACCACTGAGAACCCTCCAAGTGATAAAAAGAAGGTAAACTTACTGACTACAGTACTTGATAGAATCTTATAGTTACAGTGAAAGACATAGCTGTGTTCATCCCATAGTCGAGGTGAACAGAGAGAGACCCAGAGAGAAACTGAAACTTAAAATCCTTTGTCTCCTGAGGAATTTCTCATTGGTCAGTTGTCCACCTCTCAGGTTACCTTTAGCTTAACCCCTTACAGGTAAACAATAATTCTAGGCTACTTCACACATATGACATATGGACTTTGAAGTCTCTGTTGTATCTGAGAGCTTTACCATTTAAGATTTGTCTTCTTGTTCTTTCATTTTTCTTTATGATAAACCTTTAGTTGTAGACACTAACGGATTGTCTGGCGGCTGGTATTTTGGGTAAGATCCAACCTAATATTGACCTGGCAAAGTGGCTGGCCCTTTGGAGTGCAGAAGAACATTTTGTATAGTGAGCAGAGTGTTTTAAATAACTTCTCACTGTATGAGGTGCTGATTAGGAGCAAGAGAACTGGAATGCAAGAAAAGGGGGCTGTGTAATTTTTTTTTTTTTAAGCTTCTTGGTAACCAGTGTGAGAGATCAGAAGTACAGTCTGTGGCTGGTGGTGAGTTTAACTTCAGTGTTAACCACCGGTTTTGGGAGTATTTGCTCTCCCTTTTGCAGCTTGCCTTGACCTTGGCATTTTCAGTGAGGGCTGCCCCAGGCATCCCCCATCACACTCATTTGTTTCATATCAGTATAGAACTTCATTTTGCCAACTTTTTCCCCACCTGTTTTTTTCAGGGGAATAGAAATTTACATAGCTCCTTAAATTTGCTTCCTTTACATATGCCCCCAAATCATTGACTTTTCTTATCTATAGCAAATCAATGAATTTTTAAAGGGTGACTATTTAAAACCTGGTGGATATTAAGTTAAAAAAATGGTTAAAGCAGGTCACAAGATGTCATTTTCATTTAAATGTTGTTATGTGATACTGGAGGTTTGTTTTGTTTTTGTTGCACAAGATGGATACAGAACATTTTATGTTCCTTTTCTTCTGTTTTTCTGTTGTCTTCATCTAGTCGGCAAAAGGTAGGAGGAGCGAAGAATAGGAGAAGGAAATCACTGGCTGTGTGGGGGTTTGAATGTGTAGAGGCGTTGGGAAAGGAGTTTGATTGACAGCTCTGAAGACCTGTGCTTATAAATAGGACTGGTACAGCACTGCCAGGGGCAACGAGCTTCCCCCATGAGGCCGTGCCACTATCACTTAACCCTGAGTGGAAAGGAACCATCTCCAAATGTAACGGAACAGTTTAGTTTCCATGGCTAATTCAATCCTTTCCTATGCCTGTCCACTACAGTGCCAATTAATAACAATTGGGGATTTGGTTTTTGTGTGATGGTGCCTATGTGAATTGCAACTTCATTGAACCCACTAGCTTGTTTCACTGTCATAGACCTTCAAACAATTACCACAAATATCTTTCTGTCATTACTAATTCCTGGGTGGGTTTAAGCCAGTGACCCGTGCAAAACAAGAATGAATAAACAGTATTTTTTTAGTATGATGAGAACATACCCTAGCACCTTTATAGGATAATACAGCTAGTTTAAGATCTGGTTATTTGGGTGGCTGGTCAGCTCAGCTTGAAAACATGATCACAGTGGAAATACTAGTGAGAAATACAGAATAGTAAATTCTATTTAATGATTTTATTTCTGGCTTGGGAATCAGTTAGCAGAGTTTCAGGTTTGTACCCAGAAGAATCATGGCTTTCATTTTATAGACCAGAAGCCCGTAATCTCTAAACATTACTGCAGTTCCCATTAAGCAATGGAGTATGTTTCCATAGGAACCCACAGAGCTGCAATTTTGAGCAGGCTGGAATTTTGACAGCAAGGACAGATTTGTAACAAGGGTCTGATCCTGAGAGATACTGAGCACTTGCAGCTCTAAATGATGTGAGTGGGAGCTGGTAGGTGTCTAGCACTCCTCAGCACCACACCTTAAAAGCAGAGAGTAAGACTTACAAGTACGGCATTACATTTCTCCATTAGGGACACTTGATGCTGGATTTAGATGTCTAAAGGATTTAGGTGTCTACTTTTTAGGCACCTAAATCCCAGAATCAGGCCCTGCTGGGATTCACAAAACCCATGCTGGGCTGCCACCAAATGCTGTAGGAATCTAAACTCGCTTGACAACCTATGTTTTTGCAGTTAAAGTTCCCTAGGCACCTACGTTTCTACCGCTGAGCATGCTCATTGCTATCCCATGCCAGGCGTCTGGATGAATAAACCCCAGAGCAATGCACAACTCACGAGAAGTTAGGCCATAGTTTGTCCACCCCTGCTCTAGGGTACGTCTGCACTGCAATGAAACTCCTGCAGTTGTCTCATATCAGCTTACTTGGGCTTCTGAGGCTCAGGCGACAGGGCTGTTGAATTCTTGTGTAGCCAGTAAGGCCCAGGCTGGAGCCTGGGCTTTGGGACCCAGGGAGGGGCCCATAAGATTGCCAGGTGTCTGCTTTTTGACAGAATGCCTGGTCGAAAAGGGACCCTGGTGGCTTGGTAAGCACTGCTTTAGTCCCAAGCATCAGCTTCAAGGAGCCTTAGGGCTGCTTTAAATTGAATTGCCTGCAATGGACCTCAGCGGGTAATTCTGGCAGCCAGGGATCACTGCACAGCAGAGCATTGGCCACCCACTCTGGTCACCAGTGTCAAATATAGAGGCAAAATGACCTCTCATTTTGAGAGTCCCGTCGATGCACACCAGGATTGCAGTAGTCCCTTAGGCCATACCAGCACACTGGGAGCTCATGTTCCGCTGATTATCCACCATGACCCCCAAATCCCTTTGAGAGTCACTACTTCCCAGGATAGAGTCCCCCATCGTGTAACTATGGTCTACATTCTTTGGTCCCAGCTGTATACCTCTATTTTTAGCCATATTAAAACACACATGGGTCTCTGGCTTCCAGTTTACCTAGTGATCCCCAGAGTCAGTGACCTGTTCTCTTGATTATTTACTACTCCCGCAATTTGTGTGTCATCTGTAAATTTTTATCAGGCTACATAAGGCTACGCTTATGTCACAGAGGCCTTGGAAGTCCTAGAATCCGTGACTTCTAAGGACCACCCTGACATTTTCCACTTGAGCCCCAAGGGCTGCAGGACTCTGAAGCTGGCAGCCAGCAGGGCCCTGGCAGGGCTCCAGCAATAGGTGACAGCAACAAGGGCCCTGTGACCGGGTTGGGACTCACCACTGCTGCGCCTCCCACTGGTTAGTCCAGGAATTAGCTCAGTACTGTGTGGGTGCCCTCCGCTGGTGGTGTCCCATCCATCTCTCACCCTGCGTTGGTTTCTGGACCCGCGTTGCTCCCCGCTGTCGGCATCCTCTTCAGGACACTGCCCTCCAGAAGTATCCCCAAGTCCACACTCACCTCCTTCCGGGGGGGGGGGTTATCAGCCATCTTTTTCTGTGCCCCAACCACAGTGGCCAGCCACACCCCAAAGTCTAACCCCTTGTGTCAGGGGTCTGGTGCAGTCCACTATCGCCACGTCCATTGGCTGGGTATACGTACCAGAGGGAAGGGGAGGACCCAGGCCCGCTCGCTACACTGGATTCCAACCAAGAGACCCTTTGGCAGCAGCCTTCCTGCCCTCCTCCATCTCTCTCCCTGGGATGCTTCCCCTTCAGCCCCTTTGCACCAGCTAAGCCCTTCCCTCAGGGCCTGCAGCTTGGCAGGTATTGGGCTGGAGTTCCCTTCAGTTCTCCATTCCTGCTCAGCACTGCACTGCACTGCACTGCACTGTCCCTGGTGCTAGTCTCATGCAGGAGACAGATCTTCACCCTTTGAAGGCCAAAGAGAGACTGTCTTGCTGCTGGGCAGCCTTTATATAGGGCCCAGCCTGGCCCTGATTGGCTGCCTCTTACTTGCCTCTGATTGGCTCCCCACAGCCTCTCCCTGATTGGCTGCCTGTCTGCGCAGTCCCTCTGGCCTGCTAAATCCAAACTTGGCATGGAAGTGGGGCAGTCACCCCACTACAGGCCCCCTGCAAGGTTCCAGAGACGGGTGACAGACGACTCAAGTGGGACCTCCTCAGGATTTCAGCGAAGAGCAACAGCCTCATGGGAGAGGTGTGGGGAATGCGTCAGGTAATCAGCTGGGGGGGTGTCCTGTTTTTCTTTCTGGGAACTATGGTCACCCTGCAGCTTCCAGATGCTGGGGGCAGAGGGGCAGGAAGGAGAGGAGGATTAAAGGAATTGGCACCACACTCTAGCATCATCATCAATTATCCTTCCTCTAGAATGAGAATGAACCTGGTACTGAAGGGGTAAAGAGGTCACATGCTATAGTTACATGGGATTCTTTTCTCCATGCTCTGAAAAAAAAAAAGAATAGAGTTGAAGTGTTCTAAAACCAGTAGTCCTTTTCCATCTAAGCTTGAAAGGGCAAATCATTGAAAGGTCTCGGTCTCGCTGAAATCTTGCCCCTTCCTTCTCCCTCTGCTTGTAGCAGGAGCTCTTTTAGTCAACCCACTCTAGTTATTCTCACCAGGAATGCTGGTCCAGAGTTTGGGTAGTTGTGTGGCTGCACACTCTGCACATGCCTTGGGGTGGCCCTGTCATCTTACTTGCTATTGATTCACCACTAGGCCTAAATGCTGGGACCCCAGTGAGGCCTAAGTGTCCATGTGAATGCTTGTAGTTTGGGCAGGCTTCATAAACTTCGGGCTGCAGCTTTGATTTCCCTGGCTGGCTGACCATTTGCAGGGTAGTATGGGGAGACAAAAGTGAGTTTAGCTACAGTGTCTCCCAGCGACACATTTTACAATCCCTCTGGCAAGGATTGCTTTTGAAGTGGCCAATCCTTTACTGGTTGCAAAAAAGTCATTTGATTTTTCCTAGTGGATTTTTGCCCAAAAAACGTTAAGTGCCCCTCTCTGATATCTATGCATCTCCCTTTCCTTTTGTGCATTTGGATTTGGATGGAAAAATGGCAGGAAGATTGCCTGGTTGCTATAGAAATCCACTCTGTTTTTTTGAACAAATTTGGGTAATGTTTTCCGTGTGCACTTATCAGCAATAGCCTCTAGTGGAAAATGCCTGTATGTCATTGGCTGTGTTTTGTGTGAACAGAAGGTAATGAGTGAATCTGTTGACTCATGAAGTGCAATGGTTGAATGCAAAGGTTCAGCTGGAGTTTAATAAAGGATTTCAGGACTAGATTCAGCTTCTGAGGAGAACTAGTAACCAACCACTCTTCAGTTTTCAGTAAGCATCCTGTCCTATGTTATTTCAGGGCATCCAGGTGAGTTGCTAAGGATCAGCCTTCTTATTTATTTTGTGTAGCTTTGAAATTGTTATCTCCCTCCAGAGCATATTGACTTCCAATTCCTCATTGAAACCTTCTTATAAGAAGCTGAAAATTACTGCTATGGAATCTTCTTTCTGGATTTACTTGTCCCAAATCCCTTCATCCCAAAAATGGATTTACCAGTTGCAAGTAAGACAAGTGAGGTATTCCTGGTAAAAATCTAGCATGAGTAAGTCATCAGAAACTGGATAGATGGAGACCACTTCTAGAGGGAATTCTTAAATGGCCACAGTGCTAAACAGGGCATCTTCTGGTGAGGTCACTGTGGTTAAAGCCATGAACAAGTGATGCACATGAGAGGAAAATCAGGCCCAAACCTATAGCAGTGTTATATATTGACCAGAGAGAGTGCTGTGAAGCTCTTTCTTGAAGGATGGAACTCTGCCCAGGCACCGCTGAACCTGCTCCAGGCTGCATAAAGCACATTTTGTATCTTTCAGCTGAAGCAGGAGACAAGGACAATATGTCTCCGTCCTATATACAGCTTGGTCTTGCTTGGAAATGTGACAGAATTTCTGTAATGCAATGAGGGAGTCCATTAATGTGATGAATGGCTGCAGGGAAACTGCTCATGCTGGAAAGGGGAGTAAGTGGCACCTCTTTCCTCCTAGGATGTCTGACACAATCCTTGCTCCTGTGTGCACCAAAAGCAAACAAAACTGTAGTTCTGATTGACAAGGAGGCAGCCTGTGTTGGTCTTAGCCTGTTCTGAAGGAATTAGAAAGTGTTACAGGCTCTATGTGAATGTTACTCACATCTACTTTGCTTATACTTATGTATCATTTGAATGAACAAGTTCTCTGCATCTCATTTCAATGAGGTGCAATCAGTATATAGTTTATCTATATAGCTTAGTTTTAAAAATACTCTGAAATATTAGAAAAATTGAAGGCCTGATTTAAAGCTGTTTTCAGACCACCTCGTTCTGAGGATGGGACATCTGACTCATTTTTTCACCTGGTTAAGATTCTTTTGCACAGTTTCTCCAGTGGTAAGAATGTCAACTTTTGCTTGTACTTCAGGAATGCATAATCATTTCATCTCTGTTTTAATTTAAGGAAATAATACAGCCCCAGGAAAATTAAATTAAAACCATGCCAAGAAAATCCTGTTTTATATTCCTGTTTGAGGTCCCTTAGCCCCTCGGTGCTGTACCTTTTCTATTTGTAACACCAATTGCTATAAAAGATTTCAGTGCTAGACAGTAACAGATAGTTCATGGGTCCAAGAGCCTAGAGCCATGTAGTTGTCCAACTGTGCTACCCAACCCAATAGGGAAACATCTGTAACTAGCTTCCTTATGAGTGGAGGGGGAGTGAAGGGAACCCCTACACACATAGTCTCTTTGTTTTCCCACTGGATGAGTGATGCCAGGATGCTCTGGGGAATTGAGATTCGTTTGTCTAGGGTATTTCTGGTCAGAGTGTAGACTGTCTGTAAGCATGCCTGCAGGCACCAAGGATGGAGCCTTGTGAAGGGTGTCATGTAAGTTCATGATGCCTGGTGGCCTAGAAGGATGATCAAGCTGTCGTCTGAGAGCTCAGTCAAAGTTGAGTGATGAGGTCCCTCTCTCCTATGGGTTGTATGCTTTGGCCAAGTCCAGAGTTGCACCAATAAAATCGTTATTCTGTGTGGGGATTTAAGTGGATTCTTCTAAGTTTACCTGAAGTCCTAAGACATGCAGGAGGCTGAGAAGTGAGAGAACTGATGATTGAATTTCCCCAAATGATTGCTGCATGAGTAGTCAGTCATCAGGGTAAGGAAAAACTAGGCTGTCTGGTGACGCAGGTACGCTGTTACCATGGAGAGCAACTTAGTGAAAACTCTTGGTGCTGCTGAGAGACCAAAGGGAGGAATTCTGTATTGATAATGTTCTAGGCCTACTGTAAAGAGCAAGAAACTCCTGTGCATTGGGTGAATGTCTGTTTGAAAACAGGCATCCTTCAACTCAAGAACTGCAATTCAGGTTCCTTGGTTTAGAGAGGGGATTAAACAGGCCAGGGTGCTCATCCTGAATCTTGACTGATGTTTGAAGACATTTAAGTGTCTCAGAACCAAAACGGGTCTACTACAGCCTCCCTTCTTGGGAATGAAGAAGTATCTGGAATAGAAACCCTCCTCCTTGTGTTGAGGATGCACGGGCTCCATAGCTCCTAGTTGGACAAGGGAGTTTACTTCCTGTCTGAGGGTCCTCTTGTGAGAAGGGATGGAAAGGAATTCAATGGAGTATCCAGTGGAGATGATCTCTAAGAATCATCTGTATGATGTAATATATTGCCACATTGCGAAAAAAACCTGGCAAGATGGCCACAGAAAAGGGTGAGAGTATCTGGTAGTGTGGAAGCTGGTTGGTGGCTCTTGAAGGTCCCATCAAAATGACTTTTTGGTGTGAGACTGGGACTGATAGGGAAATTATGGCAGGGTTTTTGTGTACTGGGGGTGTACCCTTTGTTGCTTCCTGGGGGACTCATTGCTCCTTAGCTGGTAACAGAGCTGAGGAGCAGGATGTTGTCTGTATGGAGGTGATTTGGAGTACTTCATCTAAGGTCCTGGATGTAAATACCCAAGGAGCAGAGAGTTGCACAGGGGTCTTTGAAGATGTGTTACAACTAGTCTGATTTTTTTTGCTAAGCAGACTGTTGCAGTTAAAGGGGAGGTCTTCCATGTAGTGTGAACTTCCTTGGGAAAACCAGAGGAGTGAAGCATGAAACCCACCTCATGACAACCGCAGTCACCATGAATTGGGAAGCTGTGTCCACTACATCCAAAAATGCCGGGAGGGATGACCTAGCTATCAGCTTTCCCCCATCAAGAATAGCCTGCAACTGAGGCCTGAACTCCCGTGGAAGCTTGTTAGCAAACTCAGTTTATTATCATTAAGAAAGTTGTAGTTAGACGTCAGTGCCTGCTAATATGCTCTATGAAATTGTAAGCTGGTAAAAGAGAAGCTTTTTCTTCTGAGGTGATCCAATCTTCTGGCATCTTTGTTGGAAGGAATGGATCTAGACTGGTGCAGTCTGTTGTGACCAGTGATTGCCTGGACAATTAAGGCATTCGGGGTGAGGTGAGAAAACAAATATTTCACCTCTTTAGCTGTAACAAAGTACTTTTTCTAGCCTTTTTTGGAGTCAGGGCACAGGTGGCTTTAGTGTTCCAAACTGCTTTGACCAGTTCTGCTATGGCTTCCTTGACTGTGACACCACCTCATTAAGGCCTGTAATATGGACAGCTTGTGGGTAGGATCCTGAACATTCTCCAGGGCAATCCAGGGCCTGTAATCCTCCTTCGAAGGTCCTGAAACTGTTTGGATAGTGATTTGGTGGCAGTGGTGAGACCGATGCTGCTGCTTCATCAGAAGATCAAAAGCATCAGACAGTGAGGCAGAGAGAGCCGCAGGGGTTGCTTGGTCTGTTCCTCCTCCTCCTCCTGGCACTGTTGAGGGAGCTGAGGTTCTTTTCTGTGAGGTAATCTATCTCAAACTCCCACTCAAAGTCCTTGAAGTCAGGAGAACTTAAGGAATTACTGAGTATGGGGCTAGGGGCAGGAGACTCATCCATTCTGAGTCATAGGGAACATGCTCCCTACCCTGGCCCTTTGTGCTTCTCACATCTCACTAACATACCCAAGACCTCAGGTTGTGTGGGCTTGTGAGGCTCAGGTAAATTTTCAGTTGCTTATCTTCTTCTGTTGACTATTTTGGCTGATTCTGGGTCTTTTTGCAGTAGTTCCCCATACTAGGGTGACCAGACAGCAAGTGTGAAAAATCGGGATGGGGGTGGGGGGGGTTAATGAGCTTATATAAGAAAAAGACCCAAAAATCGGGACTGTCCCTAAAAAATCAGGACATCTGGTCACCCGGCCATAGCATCTCCCTGCTGACGCAAACACAACCAGCTTCAACAGAACAGAAGAAACATTAGAAATAATGAGCATAACTCCAAATCATGGGCTGATGAAAGGCTCACACCGACACTGGAAAAATATCTACTGTTGAGACCTAGGACTAAAAATACGAATAAAAGCAGGAGCCTGCCACAATGCAATGCTACAGCAAACAGACCAGAAAAAAGACTTGTGGGGGTGGAGGGTGACTGTCACTACTTCACTGAAATAATCAGCACAATGTTCTGCAGCAGGGGAAATATGTGACCAAGACACTGTGGTGCTGTGTGCTGTGCATAGAGCTAGTTCATGGACTGTTTTAATGAGCCTGCTGGTTCATTAGCCGGTCCCCTTGGCCTCCACACACACATTTTATGATGATCTAGAGCAAGGGTGGGCAGAGCTCTTGGGGGTCGGGTCAGCACCCTCTCCCAGAGCCGGGCCGCACCGGCAGTGCTCTGGAGGCCGGGGCTGCATGCTCCCCCACTTCCCCAGAGCCACGCCGAGCAGCTATGGGAAGAGGATGGGTTCCAGGGTGATGGAGCTCTGGAGGGCGCAGTCAGGGAGCAGGGTGGGTTGGATAAGGGATGGAGTTCTTGGGTGGGGTCGGGAGGGTGGATAGGGGTTGGGGCACTCAGGGGACAGGGAGCAGGGGAATTGGGTGGGGGTCTGGGGGGGGTTGGGGTCTCTAGAAGGGGTGGTCAGGGGGTTGGATGGTTTGGGGATTCTGAGGGGGCAGGAAGTGGGAGGGGCCAGATTAGGGGGCGGGGGCCTTCCCAGCCCTCCATATAATTTTGCAAACCGGATGTGGCCTGCATGCCGAAAAGTTTGCCCATCCCTGCCCTAGCGGGCAGAGATTGGGTCACCCCAGGTTGCACCTGATGAAGAGCGAGGCACGAAGTGAACCATAGTAACCAGGAATAGCTAGTGGCAGTGAGAACAGCAGCCTGTAAACAGCCCGGGAACTGCCCTGCAGCAGGGTCTGAGAGCTGTCAGGCGCGGGCCCTGAGGGGCGGAGGAAGCCATAGTGCGGGATGAGGGGAACTAGTCCAGCTCACACCTGAAAAAGGAGAGCAGCCGAAAGGGGAGGCAGAGATGGCTGGTCTGGGAGATGCCCTTTGCAGCTGCTGGTATGATGTGCGGAGCGAGTGCTGGGAGGACATGGCATAGCCGGCCTCAGACGCCATTGGGTGGGGGGTCAGGTGTGCGGCCTGCAGCAGCTGGGGACAACATGACACCCCACAGTGGAACCTCCTCCCCTTTTCCATCTTGCTCTCGGCCAGGCGGTGGTTTCTCCTGGTCCCATTTCTCTAGGCTTCTCACATAACAACCTATTTGTCATTTCTTATGGCTGGTCATTGTAGAGCAGTGGTTCTCAATCTTTTTATCATTGTACCTGGGCCACAGGTTGAGAACCACAGTGCCCCCTAATTAAGCCCCCCCCCATGAACCCCCATATGCTCAGCACCCTCTGCCCAGCGACCCTGCCGCAGAGTGGGGCCCGGAGCGGTGCGATGGGTGTGGGCCATGGGGGAGGGACCCAGACCCTGTTGTGTAGGACCGGGCAGCCCGGACCCCACCACATGGCTGCTGCTGTAGATCATTCAGGGCTTTCTTTGGGTCAGCTGCAGCCCTGGGGCCTTGCCTCTCACGGGGGCCAGTTACCCAGTCATAGCCTGCAAGGTCACGAATCTTAAAGCACAGCGTGTAGAGGCAGCAAATAAGGGGCCAGCAGGTGTGGGCAAACTTTTTGGTCTGAGGGCCACATCGGGGTTGCAAACTGTATGGAGGGTCAGGTCAGGTCAGGGAAGGTTGTGCCCCCCCACATATGCTCTTGCCCACTTCCCATTCCCCAACCCCTCTCGCTCCTTGTCCCCTGACTGCTGCCTCCTGAGACCACCCCCTCGACCCTAATCACCCCCGCCAGGCTCCCACCCCCAATCCAACCCTCCTGCTCCCTATCTCCTGAATGCCCTGAGTCCCGACCCCTATCCACACCCCAGTCCAAGTTCCTCCCAGCCCCCTGTCCCGCTTGCCCCCTGGGCCCTGCTGCCCCTTATCCACCCCCCTGCTCCCAGCCATGGCCCCCTCAGAGCATCGTATCTGGCAACTGACCGGTGCCAGACACGCAGCCTCGCTGTGCCACAGCAGTGCATAGTCCCACTGCCCAGAGCGCTGCCCATGCAGCAGAGTGGCTGCAGGGGAAAGGGGAAGGCAGGACGGGGCAGTGGGTAGCACCTCCCCAGCCCCCGCCAGGAGCTCAGGGACCAGGCAGGGTAGTCATGTGGGCTGAATGTGGCCCGCAGGCCATAGTTTGCTCATCTCTGGATTAATGAGTCTGCTACTGCTTTAGTAAACAACCATATGGCTTTTAACTCAAGCAGTAGAGTCTCATGCATTTAGCACCAAAGAGCCCAGTTCCAGCCTGGGGAGTCTGTTGGTGTTACATATGGTATTTGTAAGCAGGATTGTGCTAAGAACTCAGGAGAGAGAAGATTTGTTGCAACCTTAAAAAAGAAATAATTGAAAATTGACTGAATGTTTCAAACACAAAAACCTCCTCATCATTGCCTGCCACTGACAAAATTGCACCCAAGCCTGAGGGCTGATTCTAAAGAAGTCCAATGAGGATAATCGCCAAGCCAACCCAGGGGAGGGGAGCAGCTGGTCAAGGGGTGTGGAGGAGAGAACAGCAGACAGGCAGCAGGCCGGTTGCCTGTCTTTTTTCCCTTTTGTTACCATTTTAACTGTGACAGTATTGGGGCGACTTGATTCATAGCTGTGGCCATAGGTGAGGTAGCTGGCTTCCCCGAGACTACAGAACTGAGTGTTTCTGGCTCAGCTGCCGTGTCACCTGGTGGCTGACCATGGTTAGTACTTTGCGCCATGGCTGCAGCACCCTCGGCTTGAATTCAAGTCATGGCATCGCGTTTCGGTGGGGGACTCTCCTGATGCGCACCTAGTGGCTTAGCTTGATTGCGTCCATTTGCGAAAAGAGTCAGCAGCTGGGCCCTAGTTTCCGCTTGGTGCAGGAAAGTCAATCAGGTAAATCCATCAGAAAAATGAGTAAGAGGAATTCTTCCTGGGTGCCAACGTCCAGAAGCAGTATATCCATCCTGGAAACGTCTGCGTGGTGACTGTCTGGCCACTGCATGTTGAAAGGAGGGTCTATGGGCCTGAGAAGCTGCGGCCCTCAAGAGGCGCCTCTAAAGCCAAAGGGGCCTTGGCTGAGTTTGTGAAGGCACCACTTTGAGGTGCGTCTGAAGTGTGGAAGGGGGGAGGTAGACAGAACTGGGTGTCAGAGGAAGAAGGTGCGGAGCTACTTGTCGGTGAGGGAAAGGGCCCAGGCAGGAGTTGTGGGAAGAGCTGTGTTGCCCCCGCCCCAAAGGCAGCCTGCTGAGGGGCTTTTCCTTGCTGCGGCTTGGGGTCTAGGGAGGGAAGGCATGGCACAGTTTAGACTGGCCCAGGACTCCTCCAGGCTCGGGGGGGGGGGGGTTGGGAGCAGGGGGACTCATGGCCCTGGCTGCAGGGGTGGGGAAGAGGCAGAGTTGGGAGCTAGCTTCCTCTAAGGGGGCGGGACCCAGGGACACCACCCACTTACCCCGTCAGGCTTCTTCCTCAACAGATTATTATTAGCACATACAACTCTCTATAGCAGTAGGTATTTAAGGGTCTCGAGAGAGATGGATATGTATGCAGATAATAATGAGAACTAAACTCTGAAGCAGAAATACTCATCACAAAGGGCCCATGGAACATGGTCCCTGGTGGTTTCAAGGATGTCAGGATTTGGATGGACAACTTTTATCCTATGTTCCTCCTGCTGGGCTTATGTTTTTCTGACTGATGCCTAAATATAGTAGCCTGTCCAAAGTGGGCCCATAGTTATGTATGATGGGTCCTGCTCTTGCAACGGGATCAGTCAGTAATGGTCCCTTACACCTACAAGGAGTCTTGTTGACTTCCATGGGATGCCAGGTGGCACACTAAGACCACACTTATGAATCTCTTTGGAGGCGCAGGCATGTATCCCAAGTCCATGGAGCTCTCCATGGGGGAGTAAGACTCTGTGATTGTATGGTCCTTTGCAGGATTGGGGTCATATTTTTGTATTTCATCTCCCTCCTTCTTCATCACTTCTGATAAAATATTTCAAACAAAAAGAATGAAATTATTATAAGTTGGGAGAGGGCGTGGTGGGAGAAAAAACATAGATGTCATTGATTTAAGATTTTTTTAAACCTTTTATTAATTAGTTTTGCCAAACAGATAATGGACTCTGAAATTCATTTGCTAAGAAGTTTCAAAGTGAACACCACACTCGCCTGACACAAAGTATGTCTCTGTGACAGCAGGTACCATCAGCTTATGGCAACAGTTGAAAATAACATTTTAATTTTGTATGCAACAATGTAAACTTCAAAAATAGTAAACTATAACTTTTTTTTCCCTTTTTACATAGCATATGATCTATCACAGATAGAAATTTAATGGCGAACCTAAATCGCGTACGTAAACAGCCTGGTGCTTACAAGTTTCATAAAAAGGTGTTACATTACATTTGATGTAAATATCTTACATTTCTTTTTAAAACTCCCAACTGTAGAGTAAAAGTAACTGGCAATTCACCTCACTGGGCTCATACTACATATCATGAACCGTGTTTCTCTAGACCTGGCTGTCAGCTTCCTTGTTAATTTTAAGTATAGTTTTCCTCTTATTCACACTGGTGTAAATCAAGAGTAACTCCACCTGGGGGTAACATCTGTGCATGTGAGAAGAGAATCAGGTGCACAGGGCATGAATTTGCAGTCTCTGAGACCCCTAAAATCCCAGTGAAGTCTGTGACTCATAGTGGGCACTTGACTTCAATGGGAGTTTTAGGAACACTGCGGTCCCCCTATATTGTAAAATGATGGAAGTTACTTGCAGAGTGACCTGGTTCTACACGGATAAAGACTAGGATTCTGTAGAAGGCACTGTATTTCTCTTGCTCATGATCTTAAACATGGAGCGCAGTCATGTGCAGTATAAGGAGACTGGGCTCTTGACTGCTTCTCCTGTATTACTTCAGTGCAAGCCTTTTAGCACTTTAACCTCACTCTTGTCCTGGCACAAAGTGCACTCGTCTTCACGGAGCAGTTTCCTAATCTCCCTCTCTCTCCTCTCCCACCTTTCCAAAAAGATTTGCTTTTGGTTTTTCGAAAACTTTTAAAGTTACAAGTATAGCTCTGGTAGAAAATAAACATATGACATAGCATAGCATCTTCTCATTTTAAATCACAGTGTGTGATGCGTCATTCAGTTTCTAATGTTCAAAATATCTGCCCTGCTTCTCATGAAAATTGATCTTTCAGATGATATAAGCAAAGATAATTTGACTATACATTACATTCACTGAAAAAGAGGAGAGAGGTTCTTGTTTTGATTGTTTTTTAAAGTGGTACTTCTAAGTGAAAGGTCTGATGTGAAAAAAGTGCAAGCAAATTGGACATGCCAAAACTTGATGCCTTAGACTGTATCATATCAAAACTGTACAGGTATATACACTATACTGCACATGTGTGCTTCGCAAGAAAAGACTGTTGAATCATAACATACAATGTTAATCACAGAGTTTCAATAAAAATAACATTAATGAGCGAAGGATGACATGGAAGGGCGAGTTCTCCTGCTTTTGCTCTGCAGTCCTGAAACAATGTCTCCATTTCCCTCGGGGATTTCTTCCTTCTTCCGCACTTTGAGGCGTGTGAGGAGCTTCATTAACCAGACGTCCCATTCCTCTGGTAGAAGCAATAAGAGGAAGCCCAGGCTAATGATGACAATGGCAATTACACGAACACTGTTGAAGACAATTTCACTCGTGTAGTGATCAACAACTGTATGAAACATTGAACTGATATTATTAAAAGGGACACGGCGTTGGGGCAGTATCTCACCCCTCCACCCCCCTCACCCACTCTGCAGTACTTTGCTTGCAGAGAAGCAGCACAGGGCAGGCTTTTAATATAGATGGGATCCCACTCACTTCGAACGAGTGGATTTTTGGACATGAAACACCGGAGACCAAGCCTGTTAGAGACAGACTTGTGGGCCTAGAGCTCTCCCTGTTAGTTTAACCTGGGACATTCAGTGAGTTCAGATTACCAAGGGCAGAGAGGAGCCAGAATGTACCTTACATAAGGAGAGGGATACTATCTGGCACTGCACCTCTCACCGTGCACACTAGCCAGTACTGACAGGTATAGCAAGTCCTGCTGCCTCTCCTTGCTTTACAAAGACTCCTGACACCACAGTTCAGGTGTGCCTCTCTTTCACCTCCCTAACCTGGCTCTGCTGAGTCAGGGTAAAAACAAGTAAATAAGTAAACCATGTTCTTAACTCCGGTTAAAACAGCAGTGAAGACAGGGTGCCTTAGCTTTGAACTGGGGTTAGCAGCTTGAGTTCAACCTATAGGAGAACCTGGGGAGGAACACATGCTGCCGTCCTGCGTGAAACGCCAACTTGCTTTCACTGTTATTTTAACTTGAGTTATGAACATGCCTTTTCCAGTGCAGATGTATCCTAAGAAGCGCAAAATGTGTTGAGCTCTGGAGGTTCTTTTATCTGGATTATTCATTGTAGCAAGGAGGTTCCTTTCATTGTTCACTTGGATTAAATGGCAAAGGACATTGCAGACACAGCTCCAAGCAAAGCTATCAGAATAGGGTTTTTTTACTTCGGGGGTGTGACTCTCAAGATGATCACTAGCAGGTGTTGGGGGAAGAGAGGTACGAGCCTGATCCTATTTCTCGTATTTCCTCCACTGAGGCAGGTTTGCTTAGCCACTTGCGACCATCCTCAGATTGTGGCTGTGACCCACAATCCTTTGTGCTGATTCCTGCGGTGCCTTTTGGGAAGAACCACAGGAGGAAGCACGAAAGATGCTAGGTTGGAGCTGCACTGGACCAGCTGCTCGTACATGAATGCGCAGCCCTGGTATGACAAGATTTAGCACCCCTGGCACACAAAGCTCTGCTCTGAACATATAACAATCGTTCACAAGTACATAGCACCTTGCAGCAGATAATCTCAAAGTGGCGTACAAAGATAAGAAAGCATTAGCTCCATTAGAGAAATCTGTGGTCCCCAGAGGTCAAGTGACTTGCCCTAGGACACACAGTGAGTCAGTGGCTGGATTAACTCTTAACTTGGAAGGCCCTCGGCTAACTGCTATATCACATTATCTTATGAAATAACGTTTGTGGCACAAGACATTGTAGTAAAGCGCTCTTGTAATTACAATACTATAATGTTGGAGTACACGGTTTTTGCACTGGAGCGAACCACGTCTTACCTTCTGGAGACTCCACTAGAAAGTTTTTGGCCTCAAATTTTATTTCCCCTAAAAGTTACTTTTACTTGTAAGTTTTAAATGCCAAAGCTTCACATAGGTGCTACATTCCCAATCTCTTCAGAGTGCCTGCTGCATAGTGGTGGTGGATATTCCTTCTTTTCCCCTTCCTGAGGATCTGCAGAAAGTGCTCTTGCAGATCACTCGGGGCAGTTCTGGCATGCAGGAGACTGCAGGGCAGTAATGAGCAGTCACTGCACTGGCAGCTCACATCTTCTCTTCTCCCCTGCACAGCTGTACATTGGGGAGAGGAGCTTTGGGCCTTAGCTGCCTCAAGCTATACAGAAGCCTGTGGCTAAAATAGACAATAGGAGAGGAGAGCTAACCATGTCTGGTGACTACATGGCCTCATGAGTGCTGATGTCAAGCAAAGACGTGACTGTGCATCAGCTTGTGTGCTGAGACATGGGGAAGAGAATAAATGTATCTGAAAGGAGCCTCTGTCCCCCAAAGGCTCAGGGCCAGCTAGAGACAGAGTGTGGGTGCATGCACAAAGCACAGAGCTGGAGGACAACTCTGGTGCTCCCAACCACCCTCCCCACTATGAAGAGCCCAGAGAGGGAGGCAATGGACAGACACATTCTGTTTCCCCTAGATTCTGAATCAGAGAACCTGCTGGAATGGTTTTTCTTTCCCTTGGACGGGCGTGGGAGTTGGAAGTGTTTAGTTTTTCCTGTTTCCTTTTGTAACCCTGGCAGTGGAGGGGAAACCTGCTGGCAGACACATTCTCCTGCAGAAAAAAGGGGGCAGAAGCCGACAGAGGATTCCCAGTTTGGACAATTCTCCTCCCATTATGTGCTGGTGCTGCTCTGCCTAACGGAAGGAAAGTTCAAAGCCCCCAAAATAGAGCTGTTTGAAATTCTCCTCTTTAAACATTTTTTTGTTTTTTTTTCTCCCAAAGCAAACATTTGCACAGAAATGTTTCGTTTCATTCAAAAATTTCAATATTTTTTTAAGAAGCAAAAAATATTTTTGAGTTTTGATAGTTTTTTTTGTTATTTTGATGAAAACTCAGAAAATTTTTCATTTCTTTAGATTTTTTCACAGAAAATACCATTTGCTGACCAGCTCTCCCCTTAAACTCCCAGGCCAGGCACCAGTTTCTGTGGCTGCCCTTGCTTATCCCTTATGTCTCAGGAAAGTCTTGCGTGAGAGGGGCTAACTGTTGAACACTTATACAATTGTCATAAAAATTTACCAGCCCATGCCAAAATCTGCTTGCCTAATCTCTACCATAATGGTTGAGGATGTTAAACACCAATGATATTTTACTTGCCCAAGACTGAACTATTACTATTCATAGGTGCTGGAGGTAGAAATGTGGGGGATACTGCAGCACTCCCTGACTTTACGTGTTTCTATTATATACCAGGATTACAGTTTGGTTCAATGGCTCTCAGCACTCCCACTATAAAAATTGTTCCAGCTCCCCTGTTACTATTATACACCTCCCAGCATGATTGCTCAGAATTTCATTTTGAAACATAATATTATTAGTCTAAGTATGTTTAGCATTAGACACATTCCTCTGAACTGCTGAAGAACTCAATTAGCAGTACATTTCTTCAGCTATTAGTTTTCATCCAATCACAAGGATGACTGACTTCAAATCAAGTTTCCTATCTTCTTTGGAAGATCTGTAGTTTAAAGAACAATATTATAATATGTAATGCAGGGAAATATATATTGTTTTAACCAGTTTGCTCTCTGCTCTTTCTGTGGGTGGATACAAAACATCATTTTATTCACCTCTGATAAGCTCTTAGTTTTTAGTTCGTTGAATGTTGTTTAAACTTTAATAGACTTTCTATATATAGTAAAATAAAAAAGGAAGATAAAAATTCTTACTTGCATTGACAGGTACGCTGAGTACAATTCCAAGAGATATCAAGGTAGGATATGTAATAGCAATTCCGAAATTTAATAGAATATTGAATGCTGAAGTAAGAAAGAAAAACCACTTTCATTTTTAGATACACAGTTCTTGTGAAACCAAGCTTACCTTATTTTACAGCACAAAGAGAGCATTTAATGGTACATTTTCCCAGACTTAAGTAACTCCCATTAGTATTTCAGGAAGTTACTTATACACAAAGGTCCCTGTCCTCCAATCTGATCTACCTGGGCAGATCCTTGAGCCTACGGGAGACCCATTGACTTCAATGGGACTCTGCTGACAGGAATCTGATTGCAGGATTGGGGCCATACATATCAGAATATGTCCCATATCACACAGTAATGTTCAATAACACAACTACATCCCCATGACAGTCCCCATTCCCTACGCTTATCCATTCTGTCCTCCCATTTTAAAATGTAATGTCTTCATCTGGGAAACCTGGGTGAGAAAAGCATTTGCGTGCAGGCATTTTTCCATACCAACTGCCTGTGGATGATGGCTGCACATACTGTAAATCTAACCTTGATGATATTCAGCTTGTTGGTTAAACAGAGTTTCATTGTAATAGAGAACATAATGACTAAAATTAAGTTTTTATGACAAATAAAAAGCTGTTGGGGAACTGACTTCATCCCTGATCTCACTCCACTGAAGTCAGTAAGGATAAGCCTGGGGTGGGGAGCGGGGGGCGGGGGGTTGGTTCGGAGAGTCTGACCCACAGTGTATGTTTGAATATTCTAGAAATGACTGTTTACATAGCTATGGCACTTTTCAGCTCAAAGGACACCAAAGTCCAAATTCTGCACTCTTTGCTCGTATAAAACCATTGCCCTGGCTTGATAACTAAAATGCAGCCACTTCTGTAGTGGAACATGGCAGCTGTTTGAAAGCACAGATAACTATGCTATAATCTAGGACAAAAAGGGGCAAATACTAGCTCCAATTGACACATTTTAGCAGGCAGAATGTAATTATCCAAATTAGAACCTGGCCACGGCACCAAGATTAATGCCTCTGATTTAGCAAAGAGCGGCACGACAGCTTTAATGCTCACACGTAGTCAAGGCTTTTGTTTTACAGCTCATCCACAAACCAGTCTCCTCAGTATAGGGTACTAGACAGCAAGTGTGAAAAATCAGGACAGGGATGGGGGTATTAGGATCCTATATAAGAAAAAGACCCAAGAATCGGGACTGTCCCTGTAAAATCGGGACCTCTGGTCACCCTACTTCAGTAGCACAGTACAACCCTGATAATTAACTAAGCAAAGAGTGCCACCTACTGAATCACCAGCAGTACCGCAGTACATTGGATTGTCTTTGGGGGTTCCTGTGCATTTAGGGAGTAAATCTAACTACGACTGAAGTCAATGGGAAGAGCCTCACTGTCTTCAGCGCTAGTTGGTGAGACCCCCGGCTGGTTAGCTTGGGAAAGTTGACAAGCCCACTTCTTCAAACATGTGGGTATTCCATCAGAGCCATGGGCATTTTGTACTTGTGTGAAGGAGAGTTTATGAGTATGCATTAGGACAAACTTTTTGGGCCTGATCCTGCAACCCCTTTCTTCCGAGTGCAGTGCTTACTACTGAAAGAGTTCTGTGGCCATCCGTGGGACACTACATGGCAGTAAACATTATTCCCAACAGTAATCCCAGAAACCGGACCTACATTTGTATCTGTGCAATGGGCCCTCCAGATGATGTCTCAAGCTAAACTTTGGGAGCAGAAAAAAAAGAAAAATCGACACCATTTCAGAAAAAACTAAACTTCCCTGGGGGTGTGTGGTCTCTGGCTAGCTAGGGAGTGTTACGAACTTACAGCATTTACTTACTCAATAAGAGAATTGAAAATCCACAAAGGTTCCCCCAAGGAATAACATCAAAAGAGCTCCAGTATTCCACTTTGGTAAAGTACAGAATGACAGGAATACAGGTGATGAAAAGGACATTGAAGACACTTAACACAGACAAGAATAAGGCGGCTTCTCCAAATTTAGCGCTGCCCAGGAGAAGTTTGAACAAAACCTGCAAGAGAAAAAAGAAGTGGGTTTGCTTTAATTCAAAAACATGCCTGATCAGCTGACCCTTTTCCACTCCAGCAATATATTAATGCAAGGGTTGCGTCTGCTGCTGCTACCACTAATGCAACATAAAGTATGTATGTGGAGGAGGTTCAGCACTTTTTATCCTGCAAAACAGGAAGGAATCACACAAGAAGTTTCTGGAGTGGCATGTGGCTTCCCCAACATATTCCCTTAAATGGTTTTTCTTTGTAATGTTCTCTTTAGAAAAAAAAATAAAAATAAAACTAACAAATGAAAGAACTGGGGAACAAATAAACGTGCATGACCTCCTTTGTCTGGCTGGCATGTTGCCAGATTGTAATGTTAACCGTAACTCTCAGTCTCCTGCTTTTGATTCCCCCCACCCCACTCATTAAACATTCTCATAAGGCTTTTAATGTTTGGTTCCTCACGTACACGCAACCTTATTTCAATCATAATGTTTCCTGCCTGGGAAAATATGGCAGCTCTAACACCTTAGGAAGCTCTGTAAATACACCAAATGAAATAAACTGAGCAGTAATTTTATGGTGGAGAAAAGAGCTGCAGTGTTTTATACCTGAGATAGCACAGAAAGAAGTGCTACTTTTTATACTCTCCCAACATGCTCACCAGCCTCCCTGTGTTGCCTCATCAATGTGCCTCAGCTCTGACCTATAGTCATCACCCTGAGGGATGTGATGGCAATTCAGCTGCCAGGCCCCTTGGATCCCAGTCCTCTTTGCTTCCAATCACCTGCCAACCAGAGTGCCAATTGTCCTGAATTATGGAAGTGGGTTATATGATGTAAATTTTCTTCTCTCTGCTAAGAACTCAAACTGCTCCCATAGGCCACTGGACAGTTGGCAACAATCTTCACTCACCTAGAAAGCCAACTGCTACATTTAAGATATGGAAAGTGAAGGCTGGCTCATGATGTCAGTATTTTATCACACTTCCCTTAAGAGCAAGTTATGGACCCATCCCCATCATCCCTCAGGAAATCAGAGGGTGAAGTCTGATCAGTAGCAGGAACCACCATTCACTTTTTCAGCTGAGGGGACACTGAGCTTTGGTAACCTCATTTCAGACAGGAGGATGCTGCCGGAGCAGAAAAGGCCCAGTGAATGACAGGGGAAATGATCAGCAGTACAAAGAGAAGTGATTTGCAAACTTCTGTCTGTTTACTTTGAGAAGAGGAGTCAGAGGTGATACACGAGAGTGATATAACGAATGGGAGAGAGAAGGATCATTTGGTGTTCCTAGTGACTTGTCAAATGGCTTGTTTCCCATCATGAGCTGGTGTCAGAATAGCAAAGCACAAATTAGCCAAGGTGCATTGCAACTTTTGCCTTGCTCTGATGCATGCAATATACATGGGCGAGAGTTGGAGCCTGAATGTTGCTAGACTAACTGATCCATTGTACTGTTCTGGGACAGCAAGTCCTAGACTGACGACCCAGTTCAGCAAAATACATAAGCTAGCACCTTAATTTTAAGCATCTGACTGTTCGCACGAAAATCAATGCTTCAGGTTAGGTATGTGCTATGTATGTTGCTGAATCAGGGTATAGTCAGAAGCGTACGTAGACACTTTAAAAGCCAAGAGCTTGAAAAAGCTTTTGGACAAAATGTTCAGACCTGGATTGCTGAAATTGGACAATTAAATGAAAGGTGATTCTGAGAGGCGCTGAGCACCTGCAGCTCCCGCTGGAGTGCACTGGAGCAGATGGATTTTTTGGTGGGAGTTATTCCCCCCTCTCCTGAAAAGTAGGCACTTATTTCTCTTTAAATAGGGACAGATGATGTAAACGCAAATGAATATTTCTCTCCAATGTTAAACTGTTCTTTGCACTTATATCAGACACCCATAAAAAGAGCATGTGATGTTGCCCTGCATAAAGCTTAAAATTTGGTGGTAAATTGGGACCAGCTCATTAACACGAGGTGGTCGGCATATTTTAGCCCAAAGAGGTTTGTGTGTATTTACCTTATAAAGAGCAGACATTGAGGCAGATCCCACAACAAGTGCTATTCCAATAACTGAATGACTGTGGAATCCATCGGCATAGGTCATCATGACTATCCCTGCAATAGCAAATATAGCAGCCACAATCTGGTAAAAGCAAACAAACAGAGGAAGTGTTATTTAACAGCCCCTGGTAACTGATATATTTAAGAGCCATTCTGAATGAGAGCTCAACATTTCTGCACCATCTACTTCAAGCCTTATTGAGGAGAAAAGAGTAACTACAAACAGCAGCGCAGTCTGCTGATGTGTTAAGAGAATGTGCAAGCCCCACCAGTTAGTTGAGAAACTTCATGCAAGAAGAGACTGTGTCAGATCTTAGAGCAACTGGCCAGAGAGGAGGTGCTCTTCAGAGCATTGTTTCCTGATAAACCTGAAGAGGGAATTTCAGTTCTATCACTGAGTCTTGACATCAGGTGGCCCACGCAGCAAGCGTCTGACAATAATACATGACTTTGAATTTCCCAGTGCTTGAAGGAATGAATTAAAATCCGGGGGAGATGTCACAGGAAAAGGGCTTCTAGAAAAAACAGTAAAATAAAGAATATCTGAGTATTTTACAGGTCAGCTAGTGAGTTTATTCAGATGTAAAGTGGGAGATAGACTTTATGACTCAGAAGAGTGTTTACGTTTTGAGTGGGATTTTCAGAGCACATTTTCTATTGACTTTCAGTAGCACTTGGGCTCCTAAGTCACTTGAGTGCTTTTGAAAATTCATAGGGTCTACATTGATTTGAGAGACATGATTAGCTGAGAAAATTGGTTGTGTGCTATGTATTTAGTATTGACAGTGCTGATCAGTAGGCACAGTAGAGTGGGGAAAGCAGGATGTCTCCTGCTTCATAGATTACTTATATGGATCCCTTGGGGAAGAAAGTCAGCGTGGTGTCTCAGCCATCTTGGGAGTTTGAAGCAAAGGGATGGAAAGAAATTACAATAAAAATAGAAGAGTCCCTATATATTCTGGAGATTTCGATAGTTTCACTTCTCCAAGATCTTGGCTGCATATTCTAAAAGGAGTGGCCAGCATATCATACCAGTGACCAGCATATCATACATGTTCCGTTTAGAAAGGAAAGGGAGATTTTTCTGTATAAGCCAGGTAAATGCTGTAATGTTACTCCTCAGAGCATCAAAGTCTGAATGCTATTTTGGCCTGAGGAACTTTAGTTGCTCACTGAAGATGCTGGAGTGACTGCCCTTGAGGGTAAATTTCTCTTTCCACACAAAAGACACAGCCTGGCTCATGGCAGTGTAGATCTTGCCACACTGCCCTGCCAGCACTCCTCAACACTGTTTGGAGGGGTGCCCTTCTAGAGGTGGAAGGATTCAGTCTCCAAGCCCATTCAATCCTATGCCTCTGCTGGCACTGTTGAGAGGGAGGCCAGTTAATGCCAGTGGTGGTTTTGACGAGAGGCATCTGTTTAAACCTTATAGCCAGGCTTCACATTTTTTGCTCTCTTTGTGACGTAATTAGAATAACCCATCCTGTTCAAACCATAGCTAGGGGATCCCTGTAATAAGATTATACATCTTTCAGGCAGGTGAACCCATCATTTTTTTCCAGAGTCCAAAAATCTACACCCTCAGAGAATATAACAGTATTTAGGCTACAAGAGAGAGCTGACAAGCTTAAATACTAACGAATCTGACATACCACAGCTAGATGGAGGCAGTTTACAGACTTCGGGCCGAATTTTAAAACTAAGATTCTAGATTGCATCTGCATAGGTGTACATGCACAAGATATATCTCTATCTTGTGTGCATGTATGTACAGTTTGCTTGTGTTTCTTTAGTGAGTTAGAGTAGTATGAGCAGAGCAAAGAACAAAATCCAAAGAGCCTGAAACATGTTTGAAAATTGAATCTATTCTGTATATAGCTGGGACCTTTATTTAGCTAAAATTCATGTTCAGTATTAGAAATGCTAAGGAGATGGGGTTTGATCCGACAAGTTGCTGACTACAACGGGAGTTAAGAGAGCTCAGAACTTAGCAGGATTCATAGTCTCTAAAGCCAGAAGGGATCACTGTGATCATCTAGTCTGACCTGCAGAGTACAGACTATAGAACTTCCCTCAATAATTCCTGTTTGAACTAGAGCAGATCTTTTAGAAAACACCCAATCTTGATTTACAAATTATCAGTGACAGAGAATCCACCACAAACCTTAGTAAATTGTTCCAATAGTTAATTACTGTGTTTAAAATGTATGCCTTATTTCTAGTCTGAATTTGCCTAGCTTCAGCTTCCAATGATTGGATCTTGTTTTATATTCGTCTTCTAGATTGAAGAGCCCATTATCAAATATTTGTTCCCCGTGCAGATACTTATAAACAATAATCAAGTGGCCCCTTAACCTTCTCTTTCTCAAGGAAAATTGATTGATCGATTTGAGTCTACCATTATAGCACTATGCAGGATTGGGCTCAAGTTGCATGAAGTGAAAAGATCCTAATCTTAAATTCATATAGCCTCCTTCATCTGGAAGGATACCAAAAGGATTTACAAACTAGTTAATGCTGAGATAGGTCTGAGCTGCATAGGTGAGATCTGGATCCACACATTAGCAAATTTTGGAGATATGGGGCTTTGACTCACACCCATCTCTATCTACTATAGCAGGATAACTTTTGTCACAATTGAAGTGCATCCACCTCTGAATTGAAAGATGGCACCTGTTTAATAGTGCACGAAAACTCTAAACAATTTTTTAAATCCAGGAAGGGAAAAGTACTGCATTCTGCTGGAACTACATAATAACAGAATTGGCAATGCTATCCAGGTTAACACACCAATGCTTGAGGAAAGAAAAAAGCTTATGGGTTTGTAAAGAATACAGGTGGTCAGGATGCTAGGTTTATGTCTCAATAGCACCTTCAGCAATACAATGCCCTTTAATCCCACAAGTGTTAAGGCACTGGTTCTTTACTGACTCAGAAAGAAGAGAGACACCCCAAGACTCAGTGCTTCTTGTAGCATCTGTAACCCAGCCTAATCGTCCTTAAAGTGAGAGATCCAAGGAGATCAAAACCTGCAGAGATTTGGCTGCAAAACAGATATTGACTTAAAGGAATGTGATAAAAAATGCCACAGCTGACTCTATGCTAGCAAGAGTAGCAATTCTCAAACCTAGAATTCCAAAAGTGCATTTATGAACTGAAAAAATGTTTTGCTGCTAATTTCAGTGGACAGAGCCTTCCAGGAGAGGGAGGCACTCTGAAAATCAATACCAATCCACTTTCGGTGTGTGTTTCCAGATTCAAGTCACACTGATGTGGGACACTTAGATACACAGTAACATGTATGCAGAATTAGCAATTGGCTACTTTTCTTGAATGCCAGACTAGTTTATTGATTGTAGCGTGAAAGGGGGACATGGATAGTCAAAGTCTAAAGCAACTAAATCCAGACTTCTAGTGATTTTTCTCTTGCAGAGGTTCCAGCCTCCTTATCAAGCATGTCATGGGTGCCAGATATGGTCTTGGATTAAACTTCAGCCTGTCTATTAAAGTCAGGAATGTTACACACATTCTATCTGAAAGTTTTTCAGCCTATCAAGCATGTTGTTACATTCTTCTTGAATTCCTGGCTCACCATAGCTTCTGGGCTGCAGATATTTACATGTTTCCTAACACCCTGTGTCAGGGGTCTCCAAACTACGGCCTGGGGGCTGGATCCAGCCCGTAGCGTTGATTTGTCCGGCCCCCCAGCTGAGCAGGCACGTGGAGAAGCCGCCGCTGCTCCCCTGCACAAGCTGCTGCCAGCGGCCCCATTTACGGAGACGTGAGTGCCCCCGCAGTGCTGCTGCAGGAGCAAAGGGGGGGGGCGTGGCAGAGGCAGAAGGAGCAAAGGGGGGGCATGGCAGAGGCTGGAGGAGCAAGGGGGGGGTTGCGGCAGCGGCCCGCGAAGCCCCTTCCAAAAAATCTAATATGGCCCTCATCTCAAAAAGTTTGGAGACCCCTGCCCTATGTGATGAAAATGAGACCAAGTGTAGAGGAATGGTGCTTTAGGAGGGAACTCTGAAGGTAGTCATTTCCTCTCTAGCTATCTGTCGTGTTAAGGAAGACAACCTCTATCCTTAGAGGTTTTTGAGGCCCGGCCTGACGAAGCCCTGGATGGGATGATTTAGTTGGGGATTGGTCCTGCCTTGAGCAGGGGGTTGGACTAGATGATCTCCTGAGGTCCCTTCCAGCCCTCATATTCTATGATCTGTGACAATGATATCTGTTCTCCCTCATCTTCTAGCACCTTGCCAGTTAATAACTAGGTGAGGAGAATGTAGCATGTCACTCTCAGCATGAACGGGAGACAGTGCCTCGTGAAAACCACTTGGACTAAATCTTTGATGAGTGCCAGGCACCACTGTAGAGGACTGAAGTTGGGAAGGGGTACAGTACCTCTCCATGACATATAACCTTCCTTGTCATGTTGTTCCTCCCTCTGGTACCACATGCCATCAATGACAGGTGGAGACATCTTGGCATATCTATGGTTTTAAAGCACTAATTCCTTATCAGGGACTGTTGGAGAACTGTGTCTCCATTTATTTGCTACTCGTTTGCTGACAAGTTGGCTTATCCCAAGACAATGTTAAAAATTAATAAAGAATAAAAATGCTTCAGACCAAACTCTAGATCCAGCCCATTCATCATTTTACCCCATTTCCTCTCTTGAAATGGGGGAAAGTTCAGACCTGGATCTAATTTTCAGTTATTATCTCTGTACTCAATCAAGCCAAAACGCCAGATCTGAGCCTAGGAATCCAGATGTGATTCTTCTGATATGAATGCACCATTACTGGTACCTTCCGTTTATACAGCACCTTTTATACAGCAGGGTTACAAAGCATTCTACCAACACACCACCTCTTTTGCCTGTGTGTGTGATAATATGTTTACAGTCTTCGCATCACTCACCATAGAAATGCAGCCATCTAAAGCAGTGAAACGCACCAGTTGTTTAGCAGGATACAGCAACACCATAATACATTGCTTTGGAAAGTCACTAAGAATATCATCTCCAACTACAAATGCAGGAGAATTCAAGAGGGAAGGATGTAAGTGTTTTCCACGAGCATTTGACCAGGACAACAGGGTATTTACAAACAGTCCCACGGGAGGTCTAGAGAGACGGATTGTTTTTTCCTCTTATCCAAAAGGCAAAACAATCCAGCATTACAGTCACCCTCTAAAATCACTACAGCTCTCCTACAGAGGCTCCCTTATTGGTTACTCAACCCCTCGCCCCCTGTTTAAAATAAGTTCAGTGTCAAGTCAGTCAGAAAGGTTCATGTGCCAATAACAACTGGAAGGGCAAGGTACTCTGCTGGTACCTTTTGTAATTTTCCCTATTGTAGCCTCAGGGACCTGCTGCAATAACAACGCAGCTCAAGATTTTCAATCCCACAGACATAAATTCTTCTGTTAAAGTTAATTTTTAACCTCTGTGTATCCTGGGGTTTAAAATCTCCCCATAAACAAACCAGAAATATTGCCCAGGCTTACGGAGAAGAGAGCTGACTCCTCATCTCCTCTTCATCTGGTGTAATGGGGCAGGAGTCAATCACAGGTGTCTTCACACTGTAATTGCTTTCAGCCCCCCCTACAGGAGCCACAGACCTGAGACCGTGTCACTTTTGGGGAGTGCTGATGAGTGCCAACTGCCTCTTGGTTCTAAGGGCTGGAATGTTCTCCAAGGGCATAAGGGAGACAGGACTTAAATCTAACAACTGCCAAGGGAACTCTGGATCAGATGGTCCCTCAATGCTATGGATTGGGGGCAACCTCCTCCATCTCACCCATGTAAGGGGTAAGCTACCATGGTGGCACCTCTTGGACGAAACAGAGGGCTCTTTGTGGCTGCAGGGTCTATGCAGAGGTTGGGCAGGGTGCAGGGAAATCTGTCTCCCATCTATGGGTCCACAGAATTAAGCAGAAAATCTAACAGAGAATTCACTGGAGCTGTGCTTTATTGGAGCTGTGCTGGCAAGTTCCAACCTCCACAATGCCGCACTCAGTGATCTCCTGCCTCTATCTAGCCTGTCAGACACAAACTCAGACCTGATGGTTCTCTCCTCTAGCTCTTCACCTGCTAGAGTGACTTACGCAGACTGGATTATGTAGTACTAGTACATAAGATCTCACGAATTCTAGCCCAGACTGTGCAGTCATGGCATGGATTGCTGAGCACACTACAGGGGCATTTGCCCCTGCACTTCCACACAGAAACAAACCTTTTTAAAAAGAGATACTTGAAAAATAGAAGCTAAATTACCCCCATCTGTGTTTATATCAGTTGCTGCCCACAACCAGGTATGACCCAGAACTTAATACTCCAATACCACAGAGCTTGTGTCACATGCAGATATGAGATGCACCAATCACAGAATATGGACAAAAATGCACAAGGACATATAAAGCACTTGTAGAAATGCGGTTAGAAAAAATATTTCCAAGTGCCATAGGCTCAATTGTTTCTAATTGAAAGAGAACGGGAAAAGGATGATAAATGTTCATGACCACACAGGGATACCAGTTGCCCTTCATGTCAGAGACTGGGATAAGTTCTCTCATTTGGAAAGAACAGGGAACAAAAAGAGCAAGTCCTAGGAAGAGGAGGCTGCAGTGCTGAGAGAGATCCACACACAGCGTTGGTTTTCAGTGCTGATTTGTTTTGTAATGAATGCATTTCTGTACAGACTACAGGGCTGGAGGCCTGCAAGCTCTGTAAGGATATTATGCTGACTCATCTCATGACTTCTCCCCTTTAAAAGATCAGAGAAACCTGCTGTTATTAGTGTCAGATGTTGATCTAAATGAGCCTATTGGAAAAGGGTTAAAGCGAAGGAGGGAGGGAGACAGAGAGATAAGGAGACACTTACCCTCACTCCCATGAACCTGTCCCTGAGAACGATCCATGAAAGCAAGAACACAAAAGCTTTGTTGCAGCAGAACAACACGGAGACATCCGTAGTGTTTATTTTCTTTATTGCATGTAAGTACAGGTAGTTTGTGAGTGTCCAAAGAACACCAAAGGGTGCTGCCTTGGTAAAAAACACCTTCATAGTCAAGCCATTGTCTCCAAAAAATCGGCAGCACTCCCTAAAACAAGGAAAGAAAGGCAATGTTATTATAGCTGAGTGACAAACAAGTTCTTCATGCGTCGTACCAATTAGAACGCTCTCTTTTGGTACCAGGTCTTTCCTACAAGAAGGGTAACAAGTTTCAGTCTGCTGCAAAAGCCATCATTTGCACAAAAATATTGAACACACATGGGGGATTATAAAACTGAAAATGATGAGCACATAAGAGTATAATGAAACGTGGAGGTAGGGGATCCAAATGAATAACTACAATATTAATAAGGTGCTTGCAACTCTCACTTTTAATCTATATTTCGCAAAGTGCTTTGTTTCATTATTCTCATTGTACAGCTAGGGAAACAGAAGTGATTCTTTATCTTGCCCAAGGTCATCCAACAAATCAGTGGCCAGGCTGGCAGCAGAATCCAGGCCTTCTGATGCCCAACTCTTTGCCTTAGCTACCGAGCTAGTGACCTCCCCGGTAAGCATAAAAGAGAAGAGATGGATACTGAGGCAGGATTTGAAATGGCTGGGGACCCACTGGAACTAAGTTCAGGACAAGGCTTTTCCATCAGACAGGTGTGATGTGACTAAAGGCACTGCCACTGTCAGAGACTCACAGTAAGGACTAAGCTTTGCCCATAACCAGTTCAATGAATGTAAGAGAGGAAAAGGGACTTGGTAAGGTCATATCTGAGGAGGCAATAGGATCAATGAAGATAAATAAGGATCAGGATAATGAGGATATGCTTGTGAGTTCTGGATGGAATACAGCTGTTCACAGTGTTCTCAGGCAAGTTGAAATTTGGCAAGGAGCCCAGCCCAGAGGGAGTTGTGGTAATCAAAGTGGGAGGTTGGTAGTGCATGGATTAAGGAAGTGGGCAGACAGAAAGTGAAGATAAGGGCAGGTATGAATAATAATATTAATCCAGGTCCAGCAATAGGAGGTCCTGTAGATACTGTTAATAAGATGGAAAAATAAACACTGATGGATCATTTCTGGTACATCTGACAAGGAGAGATCAAGGAGGTAGATGGAAGAAATTAGGGAGTATTAGGGCATTTACTCTAGTCTAAGAGAAGGAACGCAGACTTGGAAACAATAGGGTGGAGAAAATTTGAGTAGAACCAAGCACTAAGGAATATATGACAGAGAGAATGCACAGAGAGGTGGAGATGTTGGCAGGGACAAAAGATGGATGGGAAAAAGTTTGGTGTCATCAATATAAATATGATGTTTAATGTCAAACAGAGAGCTGAGATGGTGAGAAAGCAGGGATTAGATAGTGATAGGGTCACAGGACATCTTTTTTGGTGTAAACATTGTAAGCTAAAAATCAAGAGTCACTGGCTTTATGACTACTGTAAAACTAACATGGCATGTACTAGCCAAACTGTGTGCATGCAAATACAGTAATGCAAAATGGAAAACAGAGATTTGTAATCTGAAAAATACTGTTTGCAGCCTAATGACATGTTCAGATGGCCCTTATCAGACAAGCAGAACTCTTTCCCCAAAACAATCCCTACCAACTAGAGTTGAGAGGGTAAATTAGGGCCCAGTCCTGCACCCTAAGACACCCACCAGAGCACCACGCCATCTGCTTCTCTTGCACTCCTCCACATGGTAATAGCAGCAAATAGCAGGAGGAGTCTTCACAGCCTGGTGACATCAATTCATCTCTGAAACCTGGATTCTGGGGGTTGGGTGCCCCAGATGTTAAGGTCACTTTGTGCCCTGGAGAATCGTGGCCTGATTTTTTTTTCTCATTTGTTGTATTGCAATTGGCTGTTGATAACTCCTCATCCCTCCTCCCCATCAACAACAGCAACCACCTTTCTCTTATGCTTCTCCCCTTCTCCCCTCTCTGCTTTCCTTCTTTTATCTACCTTCCTCTCTGACTTCAAAAACCAACCTCCCCTTCCCCACTTCAACCCGGAGTGCCCACCCCTCACAAAAAAACCCCTTACCACAATATTTGCTGGTAATGTAAACAGAACAATTATCTTAACCACTAAGTCAAAAAGGAAGGAAAGATGCTGTTTGCCATCCACCACCATAGTTGCTCTGCTTACCCTTGTGAACTGTCACCCCTTCCCCACTACCTGTCTGGGTTGGGGTTTCATTTTCTACTTTGCAAGCTCTTACAGGCAGGGACTGTGTCTTGTTCTTTATTTGCATAGCACACAGCACAATGGGGACCCAATCCTGGGACCTTCTGGCGGTACCACATTGGAAAGAATAGTAATCAAAGACTTCTGCCAGCTATGTCTATTACACACACAAATGGGCTCTTCAGAAATGATGCCATGTTATATTGCTTTGGGAAGGGCAGTGCTCTGACATTTTGGAGTTCTCTTCTTTGCAAAGCAACAGATTTTTGGTTAGGCCCTTCCAATTTTGTAGCTGGATTTCAATGAGGCACAAGGAGATCAAGAAATTTGTCCAAGGTGAGTCAGTGGTTCAGCTGGGATCAGAATATGTGCTCTTCTACACTAAAGGATCCTGAGCAATTCTACACTGTCTTGCTCCTTGTATAATCACTTCAACCTGTGCAAAAACAGTATAAAATACAACCATTCTGATGTGGTAGTCTTTTGTACCCTCTTTGCATTCTGCAAATGTATAAAGGACTACACAAGGTGGGAAGATGAAAATCAGAACCCCAGTCTTCTTACCATAAGGCCACATGCTTCTCCAGGAAAGTAAGTGACAAGTAAGGGTTGTTGTTGCTGAAAACTATACCCACCCCTAAAGCTACTCATTTTTGGTGTCTTCTAAACATCATGCTAATAAAGTCCAAGGAGACCTGAGGGCTTTGTGGCATTTTTTATGCACAAAATCCTTCAAAGTATGACAGCTCAGTAGATTTCTCTCCCCACATTTTCCTAGTTATTTATCAGAGCAGCTCAATGTTTTCTTGGTGCACCATCAGACAAGACCAAAACCAGTGCTCAAAGAGAAAAAAAACATTACTTGTGAACCACTTACCAACAGGCATCTGACAAAAGCTGCTGAGGATGAATAATGTTAGATAAATACTCCAATGCAGACATTTTATGAGAAACAAGACAGGACTAAAATATGACCTCTGGAGCTACGGTAATCACAGCACAGGCTGGATGTGAAATCACAAATGGTTAATTGACCTCTTCATTAAATACCTCTTAAGTATGCTTTGGAGGCAGCTGTTTCTTAAATATCAGCATGCTGTGCATCATTTTTCTTCCGTCCGCACAAGTACATGACGCAAATCAAAGGTTTTAAGCTTCATGTTTTATGAATACTGTTTGGTAAAAATCAATTTAATCATATGCTCGATCAGGGGTTCTGTCCCACTGCCATCCGTGCATGCTTAAATACACGGAAAGAGGCTACTTGTTTTAAATATTTAAAGAATCTCATCTAAGAACAAAAATATTCTTTGTATTTCTCAAGAAAAAATTATCAACTGTTTATAGATTCAGAACCTTTCAGGCCAGAAGAAACCAATATGATCATCTAGCTTGACCTGCACAATACGGGTCATGGAGTTTCACATGAGACCTGATCCAAAGCCCACTGACGTCAGTGGAAAGATTCCCACTGACTTCAGTGGACTTTGGATCATGCCCACAGAGCTTTAAGTGGATCGGGTCCTGCTTGTCTGTGTACCAACTCTAGGTATCAGAGACTGCAACTTTCCTTGTGTAATGTGTCTCCAGCACTTCAGTTCATCTGAAACATTTCAATTAGTAGCCACCGGTTTGATTATGAGGGTGCTAGTGGCTGGTTGTTCTCAGTGAGGGTCCTCAACTGTGCAACTCTTCCTGCTTCAGTTTGCCAAAGCCTGAATTTGTTGGTCGCCCAGGTTTTGTTGCAAGACTGATCTTTGGCTTTTCTGGGGCATGGTGAGAGGGTGATCAGGTAGATGGAAACAGTGATACTTTCATTAGGAGGGTTCAATCCCTTGGATACTGGTCTTAAATTATTGCCATGTGTTAATGTGGGCATAAGCCTTGTAAGTTTCAGGACACACTGCTCCAAGAAGCAGTCATTTAACGTGTGTAGAAATTTTATTTCTCCATCTGTTCCTGAGGTGACGTGTACCCAGGCAATATGGGGATAGCTGAAATCTCTGTTATTGGGTTTTCTGACTGTGTAGCCTCTCTAATCAACATGAGCATTTCACAATCACTGTCACCATCCTGGTCAAGTGGTCAGTGTCATTTTCCTACTGCTATATATAGTGCTACTCCCCCACCAGCATGACCTACTCATCTTTGCTATATATTTTATACCACGGTATTACCATGTCTGATTGACTATCCTCATTCCGCCAAGTTTCTGTGATGCCTATTACATCAACATCCTCATTTAATGCCAGGTACTCTCATGCAGAGCAATGGCAGAGTCCTTATTCCAAATCAAAGCCATTACAATTCTGGAGCACTTCTGCTGTCAAAGGCACTTCCCTACAGAACTCCTGATTGACTAACTCTCTCCTACAAGCTTCACTCCCACGTAACCTCTACCTTTGGTCCACACCCTTATGACTCAGTCTGAAGTTCTCAATGAACATCTCACCTTCATACCCAGTGGTGTATTTTAAGCTTAAATAAGGCGCAGACTTATGAGGACAATCGGATATGTCTGTCATGGACATATTATGGTCACATGCCTACAAGAGGCCCAGCAAGAGTGACTGCCTTAGCCTGTTCTGCCTGTTCCATTACATAGGTAGAGTGTACGTGTGTGCATTTGTCAGCTTGTCATCTCATAGCTATAGATAAGGGGTAAAAATTTCAAAAGTTTCCACGTCCCGCTTGAAAGTTAAATGGTAGTGGACAGGTTGTGTGAAACGAATAATCTTGTAGAGCTCTTCTAATTTCTAAATCTCAGACTGAGCGCAGCCACAGATACCCCCGATCTTCTCAAAGCTTGCAAATTACCTTGATCCTTGACTGAAAGTGATCAAACCCAATCCCTCCTTCGTAACCTACTGAAATTCCACAGCTCAGATAGTCTTATGTATATCAAGTTTATGTCTTAAAAACCTTCCTAGCTGCACTCTCACTGGCACAGCTTTTGTTTGCGCAGTGATGGGCCCAGTTTATGCGTGGAACAGGGCAGCGCAAAATGGACCCCTCTGCACCACCAAGGGCCGCGGCCCTTGAGTGTAGTCGATAGAGAACCCGTCAGGGTAGGGAACTCAGAAGGCCCACCAGATCAGTGTATTGTTCACTCACTCTAGTCACGTTCCCTTCCTGGTCACTGCTGACCATTTTTTGGGCTGCTTTGGCTCTTTAAGAACCACTCCCAGTGCAAAAATGCAATCACTTTTGGCTGTCATAACTTTCCCTTAGTAGACATTCAGCCTATGGGATCTCTGCACCTGCAGGTGTAACCCACGGTGAATTTTCTGCAGTAATTGCAACTGGCAGGACAGCAGGATGCTTTCATGTTACAGTACACAACATGATCTTAACATGTTCCAGAGAGAAGGTGGTCACAGACATTAACTTCATGGACTCTGCTGCCAGGATTGAGAATAAGCTATTGCAACCGATCACATGCACTAGTTTAAAAAAATGAAAACCATAAATCGGGGTAGAATTCAAGGTGGTAGAAAGTGGCAATGTAAATATCAACCACAGCACACATCTGTATTCTGTTAATGCTGGGAGTCTTGCTCGCATTCAGAAATACTGTATTCGCACTCACAAGAAATCTGAAGGCACATGACTCGGAAGTGGAAAGCAGATAATTCTATTATTACATGTCACAGCACAGCATTATGAACTGAGAGATGGGGAGGCTTGCCATGTGTGGCAGTTTGGAAACACTTCCAGAGAAATGTTATACAGCAGGTGAGCTTATGCAACAGCTGTTTAACCAGACAGTTTGACTCTGCATGGTTCTAGATGAAAGTATAGGCAATAAAGACAGGCACATGGCCACACGTTAGACTGGATTCTCTTTTCTCTTGCACAGGTTTGATGCAGGTATAACTGCATTAAATTCTTAACTTATGCCAGTCTCAGAGGCCTCTTAAGTTTATTGCAGAGCCATGTACTGACTGGGAGTGCTTGGGACTGGGACAGAGCAAAGCTAAGGGCTGTGTTTAGCTACTCAGTTATCCTGCTCCAGGGACAGTTCCAGAAGGGTTTTTGTTTCATTACGACATTTATTCCTGCCCACAACTCCCAGGCATAGAGGGAGAGCACATCAGGCTACACATGCTGTTTGGTTGGGTTTTTTTGTCTTTCAGTATGTGACACAGTTACTCTCTAACTGGCATCAAGTTCCCCCAAAAGATGCTGCCTTTCATTTCTCTGTAGTCCTTTTCCATAGATTGAACACAGATGTGAATGACAGCAGAACTCTTCCAAACTATTTACCTGTGCAGGTCTAAGAGTTGCTAAGATTATCTAATACGACTCACCTGTTAACATCTAATCAAGGGTCCAGATTCATCGGTACCTTCCAGCTGCTTTGCTCAGTGCCAGCGATGCAAAGCAGCTGTTAAAGCCAGCTTAACTGTCTGGATCTACAATTGTTTTGTGTTGCTGGAGTGGCACAAAGCAGTGAGTGTTCTGGCAAATCTTGCCCCAGCCCCAGATATTTATTCCGTATTTTCTGCACTGCAAATACCTGGATTTGGTTTCTTGAAAGTACACACAAATAAAGAAGTGTCTTCTTCAGAAAAATAAACAAAAAAGGCTCCTGTATTGAGTGCTACATTCTGGCTCTAGACAAGTATAAGCAGCTCCCAAAGTCTGTTGTGTATATTGTCCAAAGCTAGATTATGTCAGTAAAACACTGGAGTGCTGAATCCTTGAACAAACAAAGACATTTCTCAATGGATGTATTTCATAACTGAAGAGGAACAAGGTATCAAATAGGTGCAAGAGCTAAATTTGCAGTTGTTGTCAGCATGTGTAATATATTGCTAGTAATAGTGTTGCACCTGCTCTGCCAATGACAAACCTAGCCTCTAGTCTCAATAGATTTTCACCTGTAAGTCTAGTTAGCAGAAAGGAGAATTACAGTAAAGCATATGTTTCCAGAAGAGAAGAGACCTCAGAACAGTCATTGAAATCTTTTTGTGGAACAGCTAGGGCTGCTTATAGTAAGATCCCAATGGACAGTTTTTTTTACAAAAGCAGAACACAAGCATCCATATAAATATAGATCTGTGGGCATATACTCTCACCCAAAGGCTTCAAATATAATTAGAGATACAGACAAAATTCTCCTCTCCATTCTGCACTGAGGAATTGTATGGAGAATTTCGATGGAGATCCATGACAGAGCTCCTCATAGTATTCAGCTTTGCTGCACACTGTGACAACTCATATTTCAAGGACGTTAGTGAGGAAATAACTCTGCCTCCAATACAAATGCCTCTGACACCCGAGCTAAGTTAAACTCTAAAGTGGGATCTTCAAAAAAACACTTAATTTGGAGTTTGGCTATTGACTTCAATAGGAGAAGAATTACGCCAGTGCTGAACACTTCTGAAAATCCTACCTTTAGGGCTTATATGTAGTCTGTGGATTGTAGCCATTAGAGAGTGATAGATCCTACACACTTGAGCAGGTTTGAATTTCCCTCCATAGAGGGCAATAGTACACAAAGCAAGAATCTTCTCTTGTACTGGTGAAAATCAGGAGTAATTTCATTGAAATTATTACCTGGTCAAATATGCAAATATGAAGTGCAGTCATCACAGGAAAACATCACCTGTAATGAGCAATAGCTGATAAGCTCTGAAACCTGCTACTGATTAGATGGTTTCAGAAAGTACATTTTGGTGATAAGCAAGTTGTATAATTAAAGGATCAACAGTACAGAACATAAAAGCTTGGAAAGTGATTGTTTTGGCCAAACTATTCACTTTTGGTACATATTCCTCCCATGTCTTTTCATATTTCACTTTGTTTTTCCCATATGTTTACTGTCAACTCCAGTGGGTTATCTTCACTAATATTTTCTATTGGCTTGTACCACCAATAAGTCAGATCACTCAGGTCACCACTGGTGCAACTCTACACACACTTATTCTAGCCTATCCAGCTATACAAATACTGGGTCTCATTCTCCTCTGCCTTTCAACCTGTGAAATCATCTACACCTGTGCAAAGTGGGTATAAAATGCATCCATTCTCATTTAGTAGGTTTGATGCACATATTGCACAGGTGTAAATGATTACACATAATGCAAAGCAGTGGAGAATCAGATCAATTATGTGACAATAATTAAAGACAGAAAAGGCAAAGGAAGAGGCATGCTGCAAAAAACTTTAATTGTGAGACGGATGGGAATAGGGTGACAAGATGTCCCAATTTTATAAGGGCAGTTCCGATTTTTGGGTCTTTTTCTTATATAGGTTTAAGATTAGTGGCTGTATTAGTCTGCATCCGTAAATAAGACGAGAAAGACTTGTATCACCTTTAAGACTAACCAGTTTATTTCAACATAAGCTTTTGTGGGCTATAGCCCACTTCATCAGATGCACAGAATGGGACAGAAGTAAGATGTATTTTATATACACAGAAAGCAAAAAAATAAAAAAGTTTGTACATTAGCATACCAATTCTAAGAAGCTGTTTAATTTGGATGGGTTATTATCAGCAGGAGAAAAAAATACCTTTTGAAATGGATCTCTGTGTCTGACAGGAGATAACAACTCTTGAAGGTAAATTAACTAGGGAAATGCAACCAATTAGTGTAATGAGAAAACCATTCACAAGTCCTGTTTAGCCCTTGGTTTATAGTGTCCAATTTGAAAATCAATTCCAGTTCCTCAGTTTCTCGGTGGAGTCTGTTTGAAAGTGTTTCTGGTTTAAAATTGACACCTTCAAGTCTTTAATGAAATGGCCAGGAAGGTTGAAGTGTTCTCCTACTGGTTTTTGAATGTTATGATTCCTGATGTCAGATTTGTGTCCATCTATTCTTTTGCATAGAGACTGTCCGGTTTGGCCAATGTACATAGCAGAGGGGCATTGCTGGCACATGATGGCATATATCACATTGGTCGATGTGCAGGTGAATGAGCCTCTGATGGTGTGGCTGATGTGATTAGGTCCTATGATGGTGTCAGTTGAATGGATATGAGGACAGAGTTGGCATCGGGCTTTGTTACAAGGATAGGTACCTGGGTTAGTGTTTTTGTTGTGTGGCGTGTGGTTGCTGGTGACTATTTGTTTCAGGTTCAGGGGGGGCTGTCTGTAAGTGAGGACTGGTCTGTCTCCCAAGATCTGTGAAAGGAGGGATCATCTTTCAGGATAGGTTGTAGGTCTTTGATGATTCGCTGGAGAGGTTTGAGTTGGGGGCTGAAAGTGATGGCTAATGGTGTTCTGTTTTTGTCTTTGTTGGGCCTCTCCTGTAGTAGGTGGCTTCTGGATACTCTTCTGGCTCTGTCAATCTGTGTTTTCACTTCCCCAGGTGGGTATTGTAGTTTTAAGAATGCTTGGTAGAGATCTTGTAGGTATTTGTCTCTGTCTGAGGGATTGGAGCAAATGCGGTTGTATCTTAGAGCTTGGCTGTAGACAATGGATTGAGTGGTGTGTCCTGGATGGAAGTTGGAGGCATGTAGGTAAGTTTAGAGGTCAGTAGGTTTCTGGTATAGGGTGGTATTTTTGTGCCCATCATTTATTAGCACAGTTGTGTCTAGGAAATGGACCGCTTGTGTGGACTGGTCCAGGCTGAGGGTGATGGTGGGATGGAAATTGTTGAACGCATGGTGAAATTCCTCAAGGACTTCTTTTTCCATGGGTCCAGATGACGAAGATGTCATCAATATAGCCCAAGTAGAGTAGGGGCATTAGGGGACGAGAGTTAAGGAAGCGTTGTTCTAAATCTGCCACAAAAATGTTGGCATACTGTGGGGCTATGCGGGTATCCACAGCAGTTCCGCTGACTTGAAGGTATATATTGTCTCCAAATGTGAAATAGTTGTGGGTGAGGACAAAGTCACACAGTTCAACCACCAGGTTTGCCGTGATAGTGTCAGGGATACTGTTCTTGATAGCTTGTAGTTCATCTTTGTGTGGAATGTTGGTGTAGAGGGGTCTACATCCATAGTGGCCAGGATGGTGTTTTCTGGAAGATCACCGATGGATTGTAGTTTTAAAACAGAAAAACTTCCAAAACAGACTCCAACGAGAAACTGAGGAACTGGAATTAATTTTTAAATTGGACACTATAAACCAAGGGCTAAACAGGACTCGTGAATGGTTTTCTCATTACACTAATTGGTTGCATTTCCCTAGTTAATTTACCTTCAAGAGTTGTTATCTCCTGTCAGACACAGAGATCCATTTCAACAGGTATTTTTTTCTCCTGCTGATAATGGCCCATCCAAATTAAACAGCCTTTTAGAACTAGTATGCTAATGTACAAACTTTTTTTTTTTTTTTGCTTTCTGTATGTATAAATACATCTTACTTCTGTCCCATTCTATGCATCCGATGAAGTGGGCTATAGTCCACGAAAGCTTATGCTGAAATAAACTGGTTAGTCTCAAAGGTGCTACAAGTCTTTCTCAATCTTATTTTCTTATATAGGCTCCTATTATCTGCCCATTCCCTATCCCGATTTTTCTCAGTTGCTGCCTGGTCACCCTAGATGGGAAAGAAACTTAGAAGCAATGATTTTAATATAGCATTTCATTTAGAAGTTTTATTTAGTTGCAGCACCTGCTTTTAATATGATTATCTTTTACTTAGCATGCAATTTAGACAGTAACCATTTTTGATTTACCTCATTTGGAGATGCAGTGCTCCCTGTGTTTAGAAATGTTTTTGATGAGCTGGTTGTGTTAATGTCATGCATCAATTAATTTGTCATTTACTATGTTAATGAAAATATACATAAAAAGATTATGAAGAAAACAAGAACGAATGCATAAAATATTAAAGTAGTAAACAGTTTAGTTAGAGTCAATGGCATAAACAGTGATCTATTCCGTGGATCCATCACAGACATTTCCTACAGCACCTCTCACTAAAGGATCTAAATACATCACACACATCACGGTGATATAATAGCAGCTAACTGGTATCACCAAGTGGCATTAGGGGTATGTCTAGCTGTGAACTGGTTGACCTACCGGAGCTAGCACTGTGCCAGAGTTAGCCTGTCTATGCTGGATTGAGTCCCTCTAGCTAGTACAGGTAACAACAGCAATGAAGACAGTGAAGCATTGGCTTCAGTGCAGGCTAGTGAGTCAAGTATGCATCTAGGGGCCACGCTAGGCTTGCACTACCCACACTGAAGTCTGGCGCTGTCTTCACTGCTATTGTTACCAACATTAGCTGGTTCAAGCTAGTTTTGGTTTAGTGTGTTAGTTGCTGGCCGGTCAGACTAGATCATCTGATTCTAGGATCGGTGGAGCAGCAGTCCTGGTACCATGGAGCAGCTGCCTCCATATAGCATCTTCCACTGGAAGATTGTGTTCAATTAACACCTGTGAGCATGGATAGAATTGGGATGAAGGTACACCACATTAGTAGTCACTCCGTTGGGCTCTCTCACCCATTTGGTGCACCTTGTACTAAATTAGGCTGTAAACTCTTCAGGGCCAGGATCATGTCTTGCTATGCATATGGGAGCTAGCACAGGGGGACCTTAGTCACGATTCAGACCGCTGGGTGCTATTGTAATACATTCATTTATCTATCTTTGATTTTTATTTTACTCTGATTTGGGGTTCTTATTCTTCTGAGGTCATCTACTTCTCAATGGCAGAATTGCTGCTGGTCATCACTTTGTCCCTGATCCTGCAAAAGAACCCAATGGATGGAAATTCATCCTTTTGCAGGTCTGGGGTCTTTCACAGAATGGCAACCTTACACATCCTGTGAGATCTTGCAAGCATCCTAGAATGTATAAAGTCCTCCTCATGCTGCCTACACCTATTATGAAGCCTTGAATATAAATATCACTGAAACGGGCAGAACTTTCACAATTAACTGAAGGATATGATAATATACAAGATAATGTACTGTGGGCAAGCTGCCACAAAGCTGATAAATTAGTTAATATTTTTATGTCACTTTGAAATGCAGCGCTCTGTATAAGAGCTCAGTGTTATTTTTATGTAAAAGCTCCTAATAAATATGAACCAGGATGAAAATTTTAGGAATGGGATGAAAGTGCTGTGAGCTCATTTATGGTATGAAAAAGTGGCTGAAATACCTAGAGACAGAAAAAATTGTTTTTAAACTCAATGGGGAATATATGGGAAAGGATGGGACTCCCTCTTCCCCCAAATACCCTAATCAGATGCTATTAGACTACTGAAAATGGAGACTAGAGCCCTGCTGTTTGAGTGAAGGATGGGAGGTGGTAGATGGGGGGCAAAGGTAACTGTATATCACTTTAATACTCTCCTGTTCCTTAGGACTGCCAGCAGTTGGTTCAGACCTCATCACATGTTAGAGCAGCCTTAAGGTAACTAGTAATGGCCTTCAACTGGCATCACCAGAGAACAGTAGCACTCTGGACCTACCCCCAACGTGCCAGATAGGCCAAGGAGGACCAGGAGTGAGCAGCTTAAAGCCAATTCTACTCAAGAGAGGGATTTTCCCATGCTGGGGGAATCCAAGCTGCTCAATTAGGGCAGCTAGATGGCTCCTTTGCATCATTGTGATGCAAAGAGGCTGTATTGTGGGTCAGGGTCTGGTCCTAACGGCTGGGCTCTCCATTGCCTTTCACTTTGTGTAGTCATTGATACCACAGCAAAATGAGTGCTGAGCAGTGTGAAAAAGTGCAGAATTCTGATACAGAAGCATTTCACAACTGCTTGGCATTCATTTTCCACAAGATGCAAATGACAACATCATGTGAGAATGAGGTCTATAATGTTATTACAACTATGCTAAAGAAAAATAATCATCAGTATGTAAAATGCAATATGCAGACGATAAAAGGAGCAAATAACCATTGCTTTAAGGAAACTTGCACTACAGGATTGAACACTTTAAAGCCAGGATATGCCATGGCAGTGTCTCATCTACCAAGAAAGGCACTGACTACAGCTCAGCGAGAGCTGGCTGTTGATGTACTCAGAATTGGTTGCTATTTTGACTGCATTAAAATAGGAGCGTGCAAGTCACCATAACTGTAGGAATGCTGGCCTACCTAAACACGTTTAAATCCATTAAAGGAGGGAGAGGAAGGTTTAGTCTATAAAACAACATGCATTGGTTTGTGTTTTGGGTTACCAGGGGAACAAACAGACTCAGCTGGATTCTGGCTCAGCAGTAATGACAGCAAATGAGGGCACCGCTAAAGCTGCAAAAAAGAAAAAAAGAAAAAAGAAAAAAAAAGAAAAAAAAAAGGGAAAATTCCAACAAGGGGAAAATATAGTCAAGAAATTAAAGCCCCTCAAAATATGGACAAATGGCAAGAACAATGAAGCAATGAAAGAAACACAGTACATTTATCAAAGTGGTGTTATTAGACTCTGGGGTTCTGCTCCTGTGTTCCTTACAGTCCCCAAAGAGTTCAGTGGGAATACAGCTTGTGATATTTGCATAAAGAGCCCTGTTTCAGTGAACATTTCTGCCACTGAACTCATTTGCTAGATAATTTGTGAGCATAATAAGGGAGCACAAAATAGGTTTGAACACAGCGCGAACTGACATCACTTCAACCTTATCTGGATCGAGCCTCAGCCAGTGAATTCACTTAAAATGCAACAGAATAGCTATGCGTGTTTTTCCCACCACTCACGCTGTTTGGGTCATAGTCAGAGTCTTACTCCCAAAGTGTTGGGTTTACGAACTAAACAAGATGGAAAAGCTGTGTGGATATTACATCCAACTTCATTGAGGTCATTCCTGAAAAATGCCCTCTCACGGGTTACAGGGCCCTACATGGTCCACAGTGAACAAGGGCTTAATTCCAGCACAGCTTCCTTCTCCCTTGAACAGGTGTTCCAAGGAAAAACTATGAGAGCAGCTGCTTGAGGAGCAGTGGGAATACATACTCTTGGGATGCTCTATCCTCCAGGGTCTCGCGCCAGGTTTAACCTATGGAGGGATTTTTTAAATGTTAACTTATAACAAACTCTTTGAGAGAGACAAGGTCGGGGAGGTAATATCTTTTATTGGACCAACTTCTGTTGGTGAGAGAGACCAGCTTTTGAGCCACACAGAGCTCTTCTTCAAGTCTGGGACAGGAACTCCCAGCCCCACAGCAAAAATGCAAGGTGGAACAGATTAATTAGCACAAATAGCACATATGGTAAGGGACCATTCAAGGTAGAGTAGCTTGGTAATACCTCTGCTGCCAAAAGACACAGAGAGAGGGCTAGTGGGTTACAAATTATTGTTATAAGCAATAAAATCTATTGTCTCTGTTCAGTCCATTATTTTTGGTGTCTTGCAGAGTAATGAAATTAAGCGCCCAGACTAATCTTCTGAAAGTGTTGTGCTGGTTTCCTATGAGGATGGAGACTGAGGGTACATCTTCAGTACCCGCCAGATCGGCAGGCAGTGATCGATCTATTGGGGATTGATTTATGCGTCTACTGTAGATGCGATAAATCAATCCCCGAGCGCTTTCCCCGTCAACTCTGGAACTCCACCTCCGCAAGAGGCGGAAGCGGAGTCGACAGGGGAGCGGCAGTGGTCGACTCGCCGCTGTGTGGACTGCCAGGTAAGTGGCCCTAAGATACGCCAACTTCAGGTATGCTATTCGTGTAGCTGAAGTTGCATATCTTAGATAGACCGTCCCGCCTCCCCACCCCCCGCAGTGTAGCCCAGGCCTGAGAGGCCACATATACAGTGATCGCTTTGTGAAAAGTGTTCCCCTATAAATAAATAGAACACTTTCATTTTTTTTATCATTTTCCTGTGTGAGTTCAAGAGCATAATGATTGTCTGGTTTCACCTATATCATTGTTATTGGGTCATTTAGTGCACTGGATGAGATATACCACAGGGATCTTGAATGGTGTGTTGCATGGGGTGTTGATCATTGTAGCAGTGGAGACCTGGCTGCAGGTTTTGCATCTGTTGTTCTGGCAGGGTCTGGTGTCGCTTTGAGTTGGTGGGTCCTGGTCTGTGGGGAGCTTGCTTCTAGTGATGAGCTTGGAGAGACTGGGAGGCTGTTTTAAGGCCAGAAGTAGAAGTCAGAAAAGATTTTTTTTCACGATGGGGCTTCTATCGAGTATGGGATGTAGAGAGTTATTTGATGATCCCTCAGAGGGGTTCCATGGGTGGGGTTGTAGATCACAACTAGGGATGTGCAGTCAGAGGGGATTTTACTTCTGTACTGAAGCAAGTTCTCTTGGGGTATCTGGGTGGCCTGTTCCATGATGGAATCTATTTCTCTGGTGGAGTATCCTTGTTTGGTGAAGGCGGTTTTAAGTGTGTTAAGGTGCATATCCTGGATTTTCTCCTCAAAGCATATTCTATGGTACGTGAGTGTCTGGCTATAGATAACAGATTTTTTGGTGTCTTTGGAGTGATTACTGGATCCATGAACTAGCTGTGGTGATCTGTGGGATCCTTGTGTACGGCTGTCTGGAGAGTTCCATTGCTGAAGCTGATCGGGTGTCCAGAAAAATTGATGGTGGTGTGGCAGAGTTCCCGAGAGAGTTTAATGGACAGATGGTGATTGTTGAAGTTGTGGTAGAAATCTTGGAAGGAGTTTAAGCCATCTGACCAGAGGATGAAACATTTAAAACTCCCTGGCCTGTACTTCATCAGAGAAGTAGTCTGAGAGGCAGGAAAAAGTGCAGAGTCTGAGAATTAGTTATACTATTATCTCATTACCCCTCCTAATGTGTTACAGAGACCGGGTCCAACAGATTGCAATTGCTTTATTGCTTTGTAATGTGTGTGTGACCGGGTACTAACTAAAAAGTATATGAAGAAGAGATTGCAAGCATGGAAGATATGGTGCTGTGACGTACATGGAAAACATGGTGTGAGCAGTGCATGTTATAAAACAGATGTCACTTTTGCAGTAGATTCACAGTGAAAACATTCCTATAATTGAGCGTTCTTATTTTTAGAGTCACCTGATCTTGAAATACTATTACCAAAACTGCACTCCATGAAATTCAAGTAGCAAGTCACCTTGTTAATCCCACTAAAATGCTCACGTTGAAACAAGGATTGATGTAGATTTTTCCCTATGTGTGCTCTTGAATGAGAATTTCAGCCCATAATTTATAAGCATTATCACTGTAGGTGGGTTAGAAAGTGCTTTTCCTCACAGCTGAAAATATTTTGTACATTGTCATCCTCTGATGTACTTACTAATGCAACATTACATCCAGAGTAATACTCAGGCTGCTGTAGTGTTTCATTTGTAACCCTTCTGCCCATCAGAGTTGGTAGCAACAAGGGCCGGGTTCAGTATCCAGGGGTTCCATTCCAATAGCACAATACAAAAACCGGCTCGAGCCCCCACCCAGTGACCTGGGACAACCATATACCACCCCTCTGGGCGTCTGTAAGAGACAATACTTCCCCTCTCGCAAGCACAGAGTCTGAGTGTACCAAAGCCTTTTAATAACAGGGAGAAACAATGTGGCATTATATTGGGGAAACACCACAAACAAGGTTAATAAACCAAACCATGAACCAGAAGCCCCCCTCCCAGCAAATAGGCCGTGGCCTTCCCTTTGGCTCTTGAGTTCCATAACCCCAAAAAGTCACTCAATAGTCCCAAAAGTCCAACAGCCCAAGAGTCTCTGTCCTTGGTCCATGCAGAGTTCAAAAGTCAATTGGCAGAGTCTTACCTCCAGCCTGGGTGGAGATGGAGGGTAGGGCACGGGGCACCTTACGTGGTCCGAGGCCGACTGCGCCGCCTCTCTGTGAGGTTCCGCTGCAGCTCTCACCGCAATCGGCTCTGCTCTGCTCCGCTGGCTGTCCTATGAACCGCTCTGCCCGTTGATCCGCTAGCTGCTCTGCTAGGTGACAGACAGACAGCTCTGCCGCGCCAGTCACTCTGCCCGCAGCACCCACACCTCTGCTAGGTGACAGACAGACAGCTCCGCCACGCCAGTCACTCTGCCCGCAGCAACAACGCCTCCGCTAGTCGACAGACAGCTCTGCTGCACCAGTCACTCCGCTAGCCGTCCTGCTAGCCGACACACAGACTGCTCTGCTGCACCAGCCACTCTGCACTTTTTCCAGGTCCCCCCTAATTAAGACAGTGCTCAGTGATTTCTTTAGCTCTTAGGTGATTTCAGCTCACAGTAGGGGAGCCTTAGTGCAGGTGCACTAGTGAGCCCAAAGCACTTGTCAGCTCAGCAGCCTGGAACCAGGCTCCTAATGGAAGCAAAATTAAATTCTGACATTTCACAGTGGAGAGAGGCAGGGTGCAATAGGCCTGGGAGGCCCTAAGACAGAGCCCTCACCAAAAGGTATAGGTGCTTGTCCACCACCTCTCTCGATCTCACAGTGTTCTGAAAACGCATGGCCCTTGCCCAGTGAGTGCTACCTAGATGATGGCGAGTCTCTCCATCATAACACAGGCCAAGTACATGTCCATAGTCCTTCATTCACATAATCACAGTAACATCACTTTATCATTCCTGCCCCAATAACATAGAAACTGGGGCTCCCTCATCAGCCGAAGTGGCCATGTGGGCTGCTGTGGGCTCAGGCTAGGTGCAGTGGGTGTGTCTATGCAAATTGATCAGCCCCAGACTTATTTTGCAAGGCTCACTGCAATTCCCATAGTTCGCCACCAGATGTCAGAATATATCTCATTCCTGACACTGCTTACACATTACTGTAATAAAGATATTTAGAGGGCTCTTTGGTGCAAAGTTACACAACTAGTGTGGTGGGCTTAGCAAAGAAAGGACACTTAAAATGCAAATGTTGGTTTGTTTTGCAAAGCAGTTTGTCCCTATTATATACTAAGACTATGTTTTAATGTTGATCCAGTGGATTATGGAACTAGATTTTTTTCCTGTAAAATAATGTGCACGATAGTTGAAGTGAGGGCAAGTCTACACTCATGTGCTGCCACCAGCTGTGCCCCAACATAAGGGCCAGGCAGCATCATTCTTTCATTACCCCTGCTAAAAGAGATGGTGTTTGGAATGACTGCCCCCAAAAGTCTACTACTACTCAAACACCAAAAGCCAGGATTTCTTTTACTCTTAATGCTCCTTTTACACCTTCAAAGGGTCACAAGCCAGGATAGGAACCTCTGTTGAAATTACTAGCAGAGTTCTTCAGGTTGGTAAGCTTGGCTCCTGGATTTTATACAGGTCATGTTCAAAGCATGAACTGGATCCATGAGAGACTTGATTCCCCTTCAGCAGTTTGTTAGGGCCTGATCCTGCAAAATGCTGAGTGCTGCCAGCTCCCATTGGCTCAGCACTTTCTGAAAATTATGCTGATAAAAGTCGAGGCTGCAAAGGGCTTGGCTGAGCATCAGCCCCTAACTGCTAATGTTTGTGATCACAATCAGTTGTGACTTCAAACACAGTGGCACAACTTGAACCTAAGTATGCACCAGGAAGGTCATAATTTCAGAGTGAAATTTCAGTGTTTCTGCTTTTCTCAACCCTCTGCGGAAATTCATTAATACAGCCACTAGAGATCTCACAGATCTATAGGAAAGCCCGAAAATAAGGTGAAATAAAACAGATATATTGGAGGTGGCCTCCAAAACTGTCTTTTATGTAACTATAATGATTTAAAAATATGGATAATTCAGCATTATTTTTTGAAAAGTGAAAGTTATTTTTCCCTCTAAAACAAAGTAATTGAATAGTTTGACATTACCAGCAGACACCAATATACTATGTGTTTGTTTACACATTCAGCACCATAAATATGTATTTAAATGTGAGTGGTTCCGAGATGGATCATAGAAGCCTATTTGAGTTAATACAAACTATTGCTAGAATTTTCAAACCTGGGTGCCTGAAGTTAGGTTCCTAAATTACCATATTTAGGTACCTAAGTAAACATTCTGGCTAGTGTTTTGCTGCTTTTAAACTTTTGGGGGTTAAATATTTTGAGGGTGTATTACTCATTTGTAAGAAACCACTCTGATCTGAAACTAAATGAGAAAATTGTTTTTTTAGCTTAAAAAATCCCAAGCTCATCTCTTCCTTGGAGTGTAGAAGGAGAAACAATTGGTTTTACTCAGTACTGTACATGTGCCAAATTACGTATTTGCACAATAAACAGTCCCAGGAAATTCCTAAATATGGATTTACATGTTAGACTAGAATGGCTCCAAAAGAAGCAAATAATACAAATCTTACCAACTGCATGAATACATATTTCCAAGATTTTTACCTCTTACCATGCACTCAGATGCCTTGATGAGAGATCGTGTACACTAACATTAAAAAAAAAACACACGAGGAAAATTCACACACAGTCAACTGCTTCGGGAAATCATAAAGTACTGAGTTTAAATTGTCAAAATCAAAGACCTTCAAAAATGAAGAGGAACTCCATTCTGAGCATGTCCTACCATGTCACAATACTGCATCACACACAAAACTGTATGTAAAATTACCTACCAGGGTTGACTCTGTAATAATACTGCACTAAAAGTCTGGTTACGGACAGAGGATGAAATCCTCACCATATTGAATACAATGAGAGTTTTGCCACTAATATTAATACAGCCAGGATTTCACCTAGATTGTATCACCCACACTCCCCCATGATGCAGCCTGCCTGCACAAAGCCTATGCAGCATTTAAGTCACATTCAGTGGCTTAAGTGGTGTGTAGGTGTTATCCAGCCCACTTCACTGGGGTGAATTTCAGCTGGAGTGTGCGTGTGTGTGGTTAATTCTCCACTGGTATAAGTGTAATGCCAACAGAAACTGGTCATTGGCAGGCAACAGGATTGAATGTGGGACCTCTAGAACTAATTGCATAAGTATTTGCTGCATGAACTAAGAGCCACAAGCCTCTTAGCTAAAGCTGTAAAGCAGATTCCTTAATCACTAAGTGGTCTCAGTGCCAGGAGAGGAGACAGAAGACCACACTCAGGAGGTGTGTGGATTTCATAAGCTGATGCAACGCCATTGATTTCCACGTCACTACAGTGAAGTTGGCCCAGCATCTTAGATTTCCTAGGTTTTCCCAGTTTAATCCAGATTCTTCCTGTCAAATCAATTTTGTTGACTTTGTGTGGATTCAGTTTGTTAGAATAAATGCCTGACTCTCAGTGTTTTCTAATACAGCAAATAAGCAGCACGGTGTGACTCTGATATTTCTTTGCTTCTGTTCTCCTGTTTAGAACTTTTGCCCATCCTACCTAAAAACACCCAGAATGGGGTGTATGACCAGCCACCTTCTCTGCTGGAAACAAGACTGTGCTAGAGTGCAATAGTGGGGGTTCCCTGAACAGCAACAGCAAAATCTGCTAGTCTACCAATACTTGCTCCTCCCTGCACCATCCCTGGCTGTACATCTCATGGCATTGACTCAGACCCACAGAGTGAATTAATATTGCTCAGAGCCCCAAGAAGGCAACATGCAGAGCGGAGCAATTATTCTTTGCTCTCTTCCCATCACCATGCCTCTGGCTGCTAGGGTCCTGAACTCATCAAGGGGATAGAGGCAACATGGAAGGGATAATGCCATAGACAGTTTTCTTGCGGGTCACCATCCCAACCTTGTTGCTGCAGGAAATTTTTGATTTCCCCCCACCTTAAAATCTAGCAGCGGGGAGTATGTAGGCCTAAGATTTGGTAGGCATTGCAGCCTCTGGCTTCATTAAAGTTCCAGGCCCTAAAGCCTGATCCAAAACGCACTTAGTCAACAGAAAGGCTTCCACTGACTTCAGGGTGCTTTGGATCACACCTGTAGGGAGCACGAATGGAGAGTTTAAATTGATTAAAACACTGCGCTCACTGCTGATCATTGCTTTCCAGATTTATTTGCAGTAAACATAAATATACTACAGTCACTATTACTACAAGTTGCAAAACAGCGGTGCTCAAGATGCCACACTGGTTTCCTACTTTATTTCTAGTGAAATACCTTGAGAATCTCAGACACCAACATGTTGTAACTATTGAAAAATGTTGCCCTCAACTACTGTAATATTGCATAGTAGTACTTGCAAAGGTACTTGTAGTAATTGCAGAAATGGCTGGATTTCTCAACAAAATATTGTGAAGCTGTCTCCAGTTTCTTCAGTTTACTTTGACTGCCATGTGTTCTTATTCTAAGGTTGCTTAATATTTATCACTACAAAAAAGAAACACTGAGTAGATTTTTTGTGGAGTGAATTGATTTAGTGCCACTGAAGTCAATGGAACTATCCTGTTTTACACCAGCTGAGGATCTCACTCACTTTGTGTATCAGCTCATTTAAAATGTATAGCAGCATTCCCTTAAATCCTTAAATATATTTGGGAGCTGCAAAGATTATATGCACTCAAATTACATTAGGATGAATATTTCATTCCTTTACGTGAACTTTAGTTACAGAAGACAGTGTACATTTCTGTGGGTAAGGTGGTTGGTCTTTCACAAGCAAGTCTGCAGCTAACTCAGAGGCAGATGACATGATAGAAAGTGTCACATGGGAGGTAAAGGTCAGACTGTGGCATTAATGTGTTGGTTACACTTTAAAGGAATTACACTGTGTATATTAATGAAAGTGGACATGACAATAGATTTTTTTGGGGAATCATATCTATCCACATTAACACCAACTGAGTTCAGCCTGAAGCAATGTTATTACAATGAACTCCATAGGAATTATTAATGATCAGGCCAGTATTATATAGTGTTGTGCCCCAGTTTACTGCATGGGGTAGTTAACATTAATGGAAATCCCATGAGATCAAGAGAAGAAATTCCTAAAAAATCTGGTAACAAGTATTTGCTTTAAAAAGTACCTTTAAAAATTATACTATGCGTTTTGTGATGACCTTTAATAATATTGTGCATTATCTTATATTTCCTGCATTTCCACCTGAGAAGTGAGTCAGATAATTTCTATACAGTGCATAAAACCTAACCACACTTTGGCTATGTAAATAACTTTGGCTATGTAAATAAGGTGCTATTTATGTTGTATATAAGCATCCAACCTCCACAAAATAAAGCATTCATAATCAATAATGATAGTAATTAATTATAAATACTTAGTGTGTATATAGTGCTTTACAAACATTAAATACCAAGGAGGTTGATATCTTGAAGAGAAAGTAATTGAGGCCAATGGCCAATTTCATTCTGTTTATTTGTCTTAGGTTTCTTGATAATGCAGTATGTAAGCACGGCAGTATTTAAGCAAAGGTGAGTCTCCATGGAGTTCTGTGGAGTTACACCAGGGAGGATTTTACCCTGATAAGTTTACAGGAGCTGCCCAAGGCCTAAAAGGGACATGTGACAATGGTAAGGAATCACAGAAAGAATCACTTTTTTCTCATTCTGAAGAAGGAACTTTATCAAAAGGAAAACAGCACCATTCTTAAAGCTACTCTCCTCTCTCTCTGCTTCATTGCAGAGCTTCTACTTAGAACCTTCAGCAGACCTGTCTGACTTCCTGCCACCAATTTAAAGAAACAGTACATATGTCTTCACTATGGTCAGAGTCAGGATTAGAATTCAGGCATTCCTGGCTCCCATTTATGCTCAAACCACTTACACTACACTTCACCCTGAACAACGTATGCAATAATAAATCTGTAAGGCAGGTTAAACTTCCCTTTCAGTGAAGGGTAAACAACGTAAATACATCATGGGGTTTAACTCTACATATTCAAGAATGATTTGTGCTCCCCTCCTTCTAGGGCTTATATTTGAATAATAGGAGTTATAAAATATAAACAGTTTCAATTAAAAGTTATTGTTCTGCTCCAGACCATTCTTGAGGATTTATAAACTGAACAACAGACCAGCCAAGAAGCCTTGCTACAGTTCTTGTCTGTTTCAGCATGTGGGAAGTCCAAAATCCAAAACCCAGCCTGATTCCTAATTCTCCAGACAGCCAGAAGATGGGAACATGTCAGAGTTAGGATGGTTCCATGTTTCTAAAAGGAACAAGGTGAACAGAAAGAATAGTTACTTATCCTCCAGTAACTGTGGTTCTTCAAGATGTGATGTCCACATGGATTCCACTCTTGGTGTGCATGTGCCCCTATGCATGAGATCAGATTCTTTTGGTCAGCAGTGTCTATTGAGACCACACCTGTGCTCTGGAATCTGTCCTCACCTCCCCACACCAAGGGCATAAAGAGTGGATCCGGTCCAACTGTCCATCATTTCCTTTGCCAATACATAACCGAGTGATATAGGACTCTGTAGTAATGAAGAAGGAGGGCAAGTAATGGTATCCATATGTATAACAGATCTTGAAAAACAACAGTTAAAGTAAAGTAATTCTTCTCTGAATGACTGTCCACATGGATTCCATTCTTGGTGACTAACAAACTGCTGTTAGTTTGCTTGAAGGTGGGTACAAGGAGTGGTGCTTAAATGATGACTGCAGGACAGCTCTATCAAAACAGGAATCCAATCTGGAAGCCTCTACTAAAGAATAATATCTTGTATTATTAAATACTATTAAAGAATAATATCTTGTATTATTAAATACTATTAAAGAAGAATATCTTGGACTGGGCTCTGTGCAGCTTCCTTACAAATTTCAGACTCAGGGACATTCTACAAACAGGAACTGATGCTGGAGTCTGCCACAGGCTTTCATGGATAAGGTGGGTAGCAGTTTAACAGTTGGTACCAAAGCACCAGAGGGACTTTTGTCAGGCTGATGGCCGCCCTTCAACTGCTCAGATGGGGAGGGTCAGATCCATGATGACTTGTGTCTGGACTTTGAAGATACTGGGAAGGGTGACCTGTATCTTGGCTAGATTTGTACTCCTTTCTGAAGCTGCCATCCCAGGGATTAAATCAAAGACTGCCGTCTCTCAGTGGATGTTGCTCTGGGGCTTGGGATGGAACCATGGGTGGCTGGGCCACTCATCGAAAGAGACAGGGCACAGGACTGAATCTTTGCTAGGTCGTTTCTTTTTTCTTCTCATGAAAAACATCTGGGCAGAAAACTGAGCCTTTGTTAGGTCCTTCTTTTCCATGTTTGAAGAGGCCTCCATGGAATGCTCAAGAATGAATAATTTTAGCTGAGCTTCCCAGGCCTTTTGCTTCCATTTGGAAAACGAGTGGCAGATGGAGCAGTACTCCAGGATATGCCCTTCCCCTAAACAAAAAAGGCATCTAAAATATCCATAATTTAAAAGTGTAGCAGCCTCACAAGGATTTTACTTTTGCCATGGTGGCTAGAGTCCCTGTGCATGGGTGAAGTGGGGGTGAGGCAGCTAGTCTATCAACTGATAAAAAAATTGGAATTTTAAATGCCTTTTAATGCCCTTAATGCCATTGGGTCAGGGTGGGGCAGGAGAATACTCAGAATGCAGAAGAGTCCTCCCAACCAACACTGGTGGCCAAAAGAATTCAACCTCATGCACACCAAGAGTGGGGAATCTATAAAAGAAGAAGCCTAAGTTGCCTGTTTTGGTACCTGTCCTGTGGAAGGAGGTGGATTAAATAGGGCCTGGATCTACGCATATTCTTCCCACTCTGCTGCACTAAATGAATAAATAAGGATCAGTCACTCTGGATGGACTCTTCCCGCCCTGTTTGCTCCTGACTCCCTGATGGTTTGGGTGCATTTCTGAACTATCCAAACCCACAGAAGTCCCGGTGAATCACAAAGAGCTTCCTGTCCTCATTCACAGCCTTGACCCTCTTCAGCTCCTGCAACACCCTAGAGAGCCCTTTCCCTGTTTTCTTATGGAAGAGCAAGGATGGATGCTGATAGTTCCACTGGTCATTCTTGTGCCAGTGTAATGGGAGTTAACCCCATGAATCAAAGGTAGAATAATTCTCCTTAAAAAATAGAATTACATTTCATTGCAAAGTTGTGCCAAAAGGAATGACAGGAAATCTAATTTAAACTAAAATGTTCAGGGAAGCAAATGCCAAATTCTTTTGAACAAAAGGTCCCAAGGTCCCATGACTTCAGAGTACACTTCCCATGTCAGTTGTAATGAAGTTCTTGACCATACGGCCATGCCACCAAAGTCACAAGCCCCATTTATTTCTACATTGTTAACATGACACTTTTGGTGCATTGTTGAAAATACATTTACATTTTTTCCCTCTCATACATTCGTTCAAAATATTTTACAATAATGCTAAAATATAGATGAAAATGCAGTGATGGAAAAATAGAACTAATGCTCAGGTATAACACAAATACTTATAAAGCAACAGATCTGCATAGCAGCACACCCTTGTACAGAAGGTTCAAATGAAACCTATGTACCACTGATCTCTTGGTCAGGGCTTGATCCTGCACCACTGAAGTAAATGAAAGTTTTGCTACTGACTTCACTGAGCGCAGCATCAAGCCAGTTATCCCTCAAAAATCAGACCCAAATAGGACTTAGTAGGCTTTGTGCTGGACCCCTGGAGAGGGGCAAATTTCTCCCTCCTGACCATTCAGATAGTTATAGCTCAAATTTCAAGGTGACTGATGGTTTCTGTGGGAGTCAAGAAGGAATCCACCTCCGATACCTTTTTGACAATTCAGGTGTCTCCACTTACTGGTAGATGACTTTTACACAATGTTAACCATTCACTTAAAGCAGGGGTGGGCAAACTCTTTTGCCTGAGAGCCACATCTGGGTATGGAAACTGTATGGGAGGCCATGAATGCTCACAAAATTGGGGGTTGTGGTGAGGTGAGGGCTCTGGCTGGAGGCGTGAGCTCTGGGGTAGGGCCAGAAATGAGGAGTTCAGGTTTCAGGAAGGGGCTCCAGGCTAGGGCAGGGGTTTGGGATGCAGAAGTGGGTGAGGGCTATGGCTGGAGGTGCAGGCTCTGGGGTGGGCCAGGGATGAGGGATTTGGGATGCAGGAGGGGGCTGAGGGCTGGGGATGGAGCAGGGAGTTGGATATGGGAGGGGGCATGGTCTCTGGACTGGGGATGTCGTCTCCAGAGTGGAAACTTCAGGGTGCAGGAGGGGGCTCTGGGTTGGGGCGGAGAGGTTCAGAGTGTAGGAGGGGGCTCTGGGCTGAAGCAGGGATTGGGGTCCAGGCTCTGGGGTGGGGCTAGGGATGAGAAGTTTGGGGAGCAAGGGGGTGCTCTGTGCTGGGACCGAGGGATTTGGAGGGAAGGAGGGGTATCAGGGCTCGGGCAGTAGATTGGGGCATGGGAGTAGTTCACGGGTGCCAGCTCCAGGCAGCACTTACCTCAAGCACCTCCCAGAAGCAGTGGCATGTCCCCTCTCCAGTTCCTACACAGAGGCACATCCAGGCAGCTCTGCACACTGTCCCATCTGCAGGTGCTGCCTCCACAGCTCCCGGAAGCAGCAGCATGTTCCCTCTCCGGCTGCTACATGGAGGAACGGTGCTGGCTAGGCGGCCCTGCGTGCTGCCCCATCTGCAGGCGCCACCCCTGTAGCTCCCATTGGCCACGCTTCCCAGCCAATGGGATTTGCAGAGCTGGTGCTTGGGGTGGGGGCAGCATGCGGAGTCCCCTGGCAGCCCTACACGTAGGAGCCAGAGAGGGGACACGCTGCTGCTTCCAGGAGTTGCGTGGAGCCATGGCATGCGCGGAGCAGTGCAAGCGCCCGATCCTGCTCCCCTGTGGGAACTTGAGTGCCAAATTGGGCTGGACATGACCTGCGGGCTGTAGTTTGCCCACCCCTGACTTAAAGGGAAGGAGAGTCTTGTGCTTAAGATAATGGCCTGGGATTCAAGAGACTGAATCTGGCTCCAATTTGCAGCGTTCAATGCAGCTTTTTAGCTTTTGCAGACTTTCTGTGTGACTCTAGGCAAGTCACTCAATTTCTCTGTGCTTCAGAGTTCTCACTTGTATAATTAAGATAACGCATCTCTACTTCACAGAAGTGTTGCAAGGTAATTTCACTGGTATATTTGTGTAGTATTCAGACAATAAGTATGGGGCACCAGATAAGAACATAGCCAGAGAGAATATAAACTGTAGGCTTCACGCCTTTGACTGACAGAGTCAGATCTTGCACTCCATAATCATGAAACATTCCCAGTGAAGTTAATATAAGTTCTGAGTGTGGAAGGAAAATGACTCCCTGACATAGGAGAAAATGTCATTGACTACACACAAATTGCTAACAGATGCAAAAGGAAGAGATAAAAAAGAACAAATCAAAACAATCCTGTAACCATAGTTAGGAAACATATTCAGAGTTTGATTTTGTTAAGGCTGATGGTGTCCCTTTCCAATATTCTCTCACACTTTGTCTGTCTATCTCTGTGTGTGTGTCTCTCTCATGCCCTTTTCTGCTCCTGCCAGTTGTTTGCTCTCTGCAGGTCTGTATATACTAGCAGAACAGCATCAGTAAAAACCATCCCACCTTCTGCAGCAGTGGCAGTAATAGAGCAGCATAGCAAGGAGGGCAATGAGCTTTGAACTTCCTATGGCAGCTAAAGTGGGAGCTCTCCAGGCCCCCGGATTACATTTAATCTCATTCCAAAACCTGAGATCACTGCATGTTTTAGATTGTAGCAGGATATGAAAATGAAAAGTATGAGAATCCTAGAAATTTACCTCCATTATGTCATACTAAATAAAGAGTCCAATCAATGGTCTTAGTGTCAATAGGGCCATGTTACAAAATACAGATATATAGCCTGTTATTCATTTTGTCTAGTGGCTCTACTTGTTTTGACATTTCTTCTAGTGGGATAGTTCCCCAATAAACATTTGCACAATACGTTTTTGCTGCTGGTTGCATTAATTTAGTTAGGAACCTAAGCAGAAAAGGTCTAACCAGTGTTATTTGTAACACTAACTGAATGGCTCTTCTCTTCACTGCTGGTACATATAGTTCATTAAAACTGCATTCTGAAGGAGGGCACCTTGGAAATAAATTATCTGCTGTCTAGCAGAAATAAGTCATTTTGGCTCCCAGTATGAGTCAATATGTTGTCTCAGTTTGAGTAGACAGCAGCCAAAGCTTTGCAGAGCTGAAAACACTGACACATATTTCTTTTTTTTTTTTTTTTTTTAAGGAATAATAGATGACACAGAAAGGGAGCTGTGAAGCTGAAATCTCAGTTAATATGTCTATAAAAGGTGAGTGATGCAGTTTAACTTCTGGAAAGATGAATATCCAAAGGAGATCATAAAGGTCATGCCTCTGGAGACATGTTCCACTGGGCTCTGTATCAATGAAGCCTTTCATTTTTAATCACTAGAGTTTGTCAGGATTTTTGGACTCATTGTTCTGCTGTAAAAAAAATGCCAATTTGTCAAAACCAAAATGTTCCCATTTCCACAAACACTTTGAAAAAAAAGTTTTGAAGTTGTGGAAATGACATTTCAACAAGGAAAGTTCCATCTTTTTGGTTCAAAATGATCTTTTGGTTCAAAATGAATGTTAATTTACAGTGAATTTTAAAAAATAGAACATCAAAAGCAAAACAACAGGTTTCAACTGACCAGAACTGATTTTTCTTTTTTGATTTTCAGTTCACAAAAATTTTCAAGATTTTGACTTTGTCCTGATCCACAATGGGAAAAAAAATTCAAAATCTCAAAAATTTTGCAGGATCTCACTTTCCTACCCAGCTCCATTAATCACCCCTCTGACACTTTTGCCCCATAACTACATGTTGAATATTATTCAATAAAAGGCACCTGTAGCCAGGATCAATGGAGAAATAATTAAATGTGAAATACCCTCTGCCCAGCTAAGTTCTGAGATCTGGGTGTCTTTTTGTCCTTCCTTACAATGTGCTTTGTTTTCTGTAATATTCCTTATAAATAATGAGGTAGAGCTGTCCTTCAATAAAGACGTAAGGCTTTCTTTAATCACGCTTATAATCAGAAAACATAGAGCTGGAACCCATCATAGAGATTACAGATTCACCCATTCAAATTGTTTTATCTATCAGGAATTCTCTCCTTCCTGTCTCTTCAATTGACAACAGACTCTGAAAAACTTCTGGTGATACTGTGTATTAAGGGCACTATATAAAACCAAAACCTTTCTTTAAGATTCTTCTCAGGGTATACAGCACAGATTTTTACTTTATCCATTTCTCTCTGCCACGTACCTGGGGCAGAGCCAGATAAAACTGTTACATTTGTCTTTCAAAAATTCCACTGTGAGGAGCCTAAATTCTATTAAGTCTTTGCTCAAGCTCTGCTTATCCCTGCGGGATCAGTTGGCAGCTCACCCTCGTCTGATTTAGTAGATCGATCTTTGGGTTTTACACTCCTTAAAGCTACTGGTTTCCCTTCTTTACATCCTCATACAGTAGTGAAAGAAGTTAGTGGAGCTTAACACAAGCTCTATCCTCAGGTAAAAACATTTACTGAATTCTAATTTCTTCTTGATCAGTTTCTGTAATGTCCCTTGTGGCTGCCTTCTCTCTCCCTGTGGTACAAGAACTACTTCATTTCTCCTAGGTTTAGATCACTTCATTTAGACTTCTTTATAGCTGAACAGCATGGAGCCATCCCTCACCATCAGTGCTCTACAGTTTCCCAAACAAGTCTCTCTGTTATCATTCATTTTCAAAAAAATCTGTGATCTTCACCCACTCTCCTCTTAGTCAAGTTAGAAATCTTTGGGCAGCATGGGCAGGAGTTGGCCCGTCTGCTCCCTGGGGCCATGGGGAGTGGAGGGGAGAAGAGGCTCACGGAGAGTGCTCAATGAGGGCTGGCTGTGCACATAGAGGAGAAAGGTGGTTCTGTGACATGTCTTACCTGTCTGCTTCTCATTGCCAGCAACACCTTGCATGGGATGTGGCTAGCGGGAGGGTGAAGCTAAGGAGCAGTTGCTCTGTGAAGCATACTCACATAGCAATGGGTGCTAATTCACCCTCTGCTTCAACTATCCCTTCCAGAGGGCGAAGGGTTGCAGGGCCAAGGTGGGAGAGGCAACAACAACATGGCTTTATTGCTGGTTCTCAAGGAGGCGATAGGGCTGGAAATCCAGGACCGCTGATAGGGATGGGGGGGGGGAAGGGGCAATTGCCCAGGGACACAGGTGATTTAACAGGGCCCAGGGGCCCCTGGCCGCCGCCAGCAGCACAGCAGAGTAAGGCAGGCTTTTTGCCTGCCCTCACTCTGTGCTGCTCCCGGAAGCGGCTGGAATGGTCCTACAGCCCCTAGGAAGGGGGAGGGTGGTCTCTGCACCCTGCCTCCACCCCCAGCATCAAATCCACAGCTTCCATTGGCTGAGAACTGCGGCCAAGCTGTGTATGGGCACTTACTGATTCTAACAAGAAAGTTGATAAATACAAAATAAATAAAATGATGGGATGAATTTAGCTCTGCATCTCCTCACTGAGTGTGCAGCAGGGCAACAAAAGGTGTTAAATGGAATAGAGAGAGCTACACAGGAGGGGAAAGTGATAAGACTGGGATTGATGAGTTGTGAGAGATGAAGACTCAGAGATGATATCACTAGAGTAATTAAACTATCTACAGATTATAAGAAATTTGAGATTAATGATCTATTTGAAGCTACTGTAAAGACCAGAAATAGTGTCTGGCTCTGCACAGGTGCCAGACATGCTGCTTTGAGCGGTATGGTAAGGGGACTGGGGCCAGGGGGTTGGATAAGGGGCAGGGAGTCCCAGGGGGCAGTCAGGGAACAGGGAGCAGGGGGTGGTTGGATAGGGTGGAGGTTCTGGGAGGGTGGTCAGGGGACAAGAAACAGGGGGGTTGGATAGGGCATAGGAATCCCGGGGGGTCTGTGAGGGGGTGGGAGGTTGGATAGGGATTGGGGATGTCAGCGGAAGGGAGAAAGGGGGGTTGGGTAGGGGGTAGGGTTCTGGGGGGAAGTTAGGGTGGGGGGTCTCGGGAGGGGGCAGTCGGGGACAAGGAGCAGGGAGACTTAGATAGGGGATGGGGTCCTGGGAGGTGGTTAGGGTCAGGGGGTCTCTGGAGGGGGCAGTCAGGGGACAAGGAGCGGGGGAGAGGGTTTGGATGGATTGGGGATTCTGAGAGGGGCAGTCAGTGGGCAGGAAGTGGAAGGGGGTAGGATAGGGGCCAGGGGCCAGCTGTTTGGGGAAGCACAGCCTTCCCTACCCAGCCCTCCATACAATTTTGCAACGCCAATGTGGCCCTTGGGCCAAAAAGTTTGTCCACCCCTGTTCTAATGGCTATATACAGTGGAACAATAAATATCTGTTAGTTCTTTATTTTAAGCAGGGTAGCTGACTGCCATTTAGGGATAAGGAAGGAATTTTTCCCTGATCCTGATAACTTCTCCAGATTCACTCTACTTTTTTAAAAGCTTTTTTAAATAAAAGTTTAAAAATGTGTAATAAAATATTTATTTGTTAAACATTCAAAACTTTCTAGGATAGAGATGACAGAGATGACAGCAAGCTGTGCAAGACATGAAAAGCTCAAGGGCAGCTTCTGATACCACATAATGATGGAACTGTAAAATATCAGTGCCTGATCCAAAACCCCTTGAAGTCTTGAAAACGCTTATTCACTTCAATGCATTTTGGATCAGGCCTTTATAGCACATTCCCCCACTTCCAAATACACATCTTTTTCAAGAGATACTGTACTTTCTCATTTGCTTAATCTTCTTTTCTTTACATTTTTATTATTTATTAAACAGACACATCTCTTTGCTTTGTTTTGTGTGATCACCCAAGACAGAACAATTCCAGCCAGAGAGGCATTTTGAAAAGCCGACCATAGTAAGTAGAAGGGAGGTGCCTCACTGCTATTTACTGTGCCATTCTAATCTTGGCTGTGAATCTACACTTCAGGATTTCAGGACAGACTTACTTCATAAAAGACTTGGTACCACCCAAGACTCCTTATCTGTAAGTAGTAATAACGTAGAAACTCTTTTGAACAAGATGCAGAATGTGGAGCTCTGAGTTAATGAACTGGAAAATGCATCTGCTGGTTCAAATGCCACACTCATGTTTCAGCATGAAAATGACTGAAACAATAATATGTTCCACAAAAAACTATGACAGGGAGGAATTAAGTCACAGCTCTTTATGACTGGATGGAGCTGGACAATGATACTGTGTCTTCTACTGGATGCTGGGTAAGGGGCTGGGAATCAGCACTCCTTAGTTCTATTTCTTACTCTTCCACCCTTTCGCTATGGGCACATCATAACCACACCATCCATCAGTTTATCCACCTATCAGATTGGTATAATACAGTTCTGTCAGTGATCAATGAGAATTAATTAATGCTTGTAGAGCCTTTTGAACTCCTTGGGTATAAGTGCAAAGTAGAAGTATTAGTTTTGAGTATGAAGTGATTAACTGAACTTTTGGATGGACTCCTTGGAAACAGTTGTGCTTAGCTCAATCCAGAGATTGCCAGAAGGATGAGAGGAATAAATCTATGCTTTCTTTACGACAGACTGCTCTGTCAATTTTTGTACCTCTTTCTATGAGTTAAAACATCCATGGTAGCTGGATTGATGAAGTTTCATAATGTGAGAGTTGAGATTTACTGGGGCTGTATCCCTTTATATAAAAGAATAAAGATTATCTGAGAATCACCATGGCAGATTCAGGACTATCCATCATGGGATGACTCTTTCCAGCAAGAATATAGGGAAAATTTGGCAGGACAATCATTTATTTATAGTTGCAGAAGTCCGCTGTTGATGATGAAGCAGAAGTGATTGAGGAGAGAGGTACCTGCATTTGTCTCTGAAATGCAAAACCGAATGGGAGATCATTTAAAGCTGATATGACAAATCTTAACCTTGATTTCTTTTACACAGCATGGACTATGTATTTCACACTGAACCTGTTCAAGCTATTATCTGTCTCCATGCTTATTGCATATTGATGTGTCTCTGGTAATGGCTTTTAATAAAATGTCTGGAACACAGGCAGAACTGCAGCACCTCTGAAAGTTGGGCCACATATTTAGATGTCTAAATATGGATTTAAAAGCTAGGGTTCTAGGATAATGTTTCTCATATTTGCTGTTAATCCAGAAGTGATTTTATTTCTGGGTTTTTTTGAGGTATCTGATTGTGGTTGTGGAGAGAGAAGAAATATATATCAGAAGCTAAGGTAGGTTTCTGATTTTTTTGCCTGTGGGAAACAAATATCTTTTTTTTTTTTTAAACAGGCATGCCCATAGTCCTGAATGAGTAGCCAGTTGTTTTGCCATGTTTGATGAAATTAGGTTTTGAAACAGGAGTAATTTTGTGAATATACTTGGTAAGAGCCAAATTCTGATCTGTTACACCAGTTTAAACCTAGAGTATCTCCAATCCCTTGTAGAGGCGCACCAACTGTAATTCTCTGCAATTTACACAGTAGGGTAAGGAGATCGTTGTAAGTATTGGGCTGGGATCAGCTCCACTATTCAGTATTGGAGCAAACAGAAATTCTATCTTGGAATTGTCTAGGTAGTAATACTACTTCACAGAAAAAGGAGATAGATCAATCCCTAGCTAAATCCTTAAGATGATATGTACAACATACTATAGATCAAATCCTGCTCGATTTTACCTTAGCAGGGAGAGTCCTTTGCCTCCATGGCAATATAATTTGATAGCCCCTCTGCTGGGCTTTGCTATTGCGGTTCCACTCAGCTTTCTAACTCTTTTGGTGCCTCTTGGTATTGATATCCCTGAATATACACTTCTGAAAGAGCCCAATTATACTGTGTGCACTCTAGCGCATGCCTAGAGGCAAAGCACGAGGGTACAAGGCAGCTGAACTGAAAACTCCAGTTCTCACAAATGAAGGAAGACCCAGTAGTGAAATAACTGGTTTCTACAGACAATATGGGGGAGGAAGGGATGGATTGGCATCCTTCTTGATACTTCCTGGGATGTACAGATTATGGGAGTTGCAATAAAATGCAACTACAGTGATAGTAGCTGCATGCTTGAAAATAGATGGGCCTTCCTGGTCTGAACAAGGCTGATTTTAGTTTATTTTAGAATGAATAGGGGCCCAATCCTGAAGCCTTTACTTGTGCAAGTCGTCCCACTGAATTAAAATCTAATCTTAGTCATGTGACTATAATTCTTGGTTAGCTCTCCCTACATCAATGGAGTTACTCCCGATTTATACTGGTGTAATAGAGGCAGAATCTGGCATTTTGTTTTTTTTATATGAAATCTTACAATCTGCAGAATATTATGGAGTGGCAAGACCCCACGGGCCTGACATGGCAAACACAGATGTCAGGTCGGTGGTATAAAGCAATAAGGTCCAGACACAGAATGGAGCAGATACTGCCACCTTCTTCAAGGCTGACATAGCTGATGTACTACCCTGCTGGTTCCCAGACCTCCACGAGGTATTGTGTGTGACTCCCAGAGCAATGTCTCTCAGAGTTCCTGGGGTACTGCTCCTCTGGTACTTGCAGTATTTGAGCCCACAGGATATGCCTTAACAATAAAAAACCAACAGGACATGCTTTTCTACAGCAGCACGGTTTAGGCATGATCGACAGCACAAGGCCATAGATAAAGTATCAACTATAGGAAAAATGTGTTTGTAGGAGGATTCTTACTGCTGTAAAATCAATTTGTGCTGTTCTAAAGAGAACACCAAAGACCCTTCTGAAAATATTTCAAAGCTATTCTGACAGACTAGTACGCTTCACACTGAGCCATATGTGATCCTGATGACTCACCATCAGTCACTTTGGTATAGAATTTTTCAGCTATCTTTTCAGCTTCTGTATTACCCTTCCTTTCAGTATTTCCATGCTTGGAAACACCTTTATGCAGTGATCTCTCCTACCATATGATCCTACAAAATCAACAGAATCCCCTCTGTAATTCAGGGCAATATTACTGATAATTAAAAATATATATATTTTCTTCTGGGAAAAGAGATCTGGATAATAGTAATACCTCCACCAATCTATCATGGGATAGATTCACTCCTGGGTCAATGTAGACTGTACAGGGTCAGCGCAGCTCAAAGTTGGCAATAGTGACCAAAAATTGTGACCACGATCTGAATGCTGCATTGGCTCACAACTGGAGGGCTCCTACTCAGCTCTAGGAATGGAATAATGTTGCTGTCTCTTTTTGGGAAAACTCAAGAAAGGGGTCTGAAATAACTCGCCTGCCATCCACTGGGGTACAATTGCCTTCGCTGGAGCAGGAAGGTTAACTTATACCTCCCTGCACCAGCATTAGTGGACTGGCCTCCTATTTGTTGTTTTCTTGGGTAGGGGAGAGAAAAAGGGAAATGGATACAAATTTTATGAATGTAAATTTCAGGAAATCCTATGCTAATTTATGGCATCATAAATCTCTTGCTGCTAAGTCTTCTTTAGGTGTCCATCTGAGAAAGTTAGTCCAGGTCCATTATCTACTGGATTAATGTGAATCCATACATCATTGAGAAGACTTAGATAAATTAAAAAGAGAAAGAGAGAGGATAAGTCACCAAATTCCCTCTTATCTCTGCACAAAGACTTCAAAACACAAACCAATTACTAAGTAAGAGGAGAGAAGATAGCTGAAGAATGGCAACCACTTTATAGATCTAACTGCTTTACAGTAACAATACTCAACTCATGGCTTTAGAACCACGTGTTGCTCTTGAGAGCCATATCTGCATCTCTCACAGAGTCCACAGGACTGACCAGAGCTCATTTTGGTCTGTAGCAGAGTGAATGGAGAGCACCAATCATGGAAGTGCTCTCCATGCAACATGATAACAGATGCAAAGAGGAGCAGGGGGCATTTGGTTAATAGACCACAAGTGTCAACACCTCTTTAGTTCACTCTGTGCCGCCAAGATAGGGGCTGTGGAATCAGGAAAACAAAATGTATTAAGTAAGCTGAGTGGATTCACAAAGCAATAAATTAATGATGGCTTGACATTGCCTTGCAATGTCTTTTTGGCTGTATCTTTGTTCAGCATGTAGTGAAAGTGGCTTATGGGGATTTAGCTTTATGGAACAAACATAGGGAGGGATTTTCAAAAGCCCTCAGTGTTGGCCTAATACTGGCTCCCATTGACGTCAATGGGAGTTTTACCATTGTCAGTGGCAGAGATAGGCCAGCACTGAGGCCTTTTGAAAATCTGACCTAGGACAGCAAATGTGAAAAATCGGGACAGGGTGGGGGTAATAGGAGCCTCTATAAGAAAAAAGACCCAAAAATCGGGACTGTCCCTACAAAATCAGGACATCTGGTTAACCTAAAATGTCAAGATATCACAGTATAATTATTGTATGGCTCTCTGACATCATTAGCAAGGAGGAAAGTGCCTCACCTACTCCTCAAGGCTGAGTCCCACTGATTTACAACATATGTAACCAGATGCATCCTGATATAACTTTGCACTGAGTGAACTGTATCAAATTTGATATTGCCAGGAACACATCTATTTGTTTACCATCTGGATTCAGCCTCTTTTCAAAGCTAATATGCTGTGGTGAGCATAAGAAGAGGTATTACTTAATAATCTTTAGCCTTTGTAGAAGAGACAATAATGGAGAGAGCAACATTTAACGTTAATATTGTGTGAATTTACATTTATTTGGTAGGCAAATGTTTGGCAAAAGTGATATTTATTTCTCTACAATACTTTGACTAGAAAACTATAGTACTAGCTTCACGCTACTAGGAAATCATGTCCTCTCTTTATTCACAGAACAGGTGAACTGGTAGTGTAAGACAGCTAATGAGAAAGTTTTCCCACACTGGCCTACCTAAGTACCTCAGTTTTGTTTGGGAATTACCATCTTTTGAGGTGAGGTATAATTCCCTCTTGATGTTCAATTCTTGGCCTCTCTACTGCAATCCCAGAAAGGGTGGCAATTAATACTACAGCATAAACTCAATTATATAAAGGTCTCGAGAGATAATCAAATGATCAGGGCAGTTGGCTCAGATGATTTCAAAGCTTGTTGGCCTGATCTCCAATTATGGAGAGCCAGGCATACTCTTCAATGCCAGGAAACTCAGCATGACTTCAGTGAACAAGATGCAATATTCTGAACTCTCACTGAAGCACATGAAGATTTATGTGCTGAAGACCTGCTGAGCAAGCCAGCCTCGAGGAACTTTATGGACAGGATGTATGATGGGACTGCCTATGATGGATTGTGACCCATCAGCAACTGCTAGTAGAAAACCTCCTTGAATGATGGAGAAGGGACATTGGATGGGGAAGGCCCTGAGTTACCACAGAGAATTATTTCCCAAGTGTCTGGCTGCTGCATCTTGCCCACATGCTTGGGGTCTAACTGATTGCCATATTTAGAGTTGGGAAGGAATTTTCTCCTGGGTCAGACTGGCAGAGACCCGGGGACTTTTTGTCTTCCTCTGCATCAGGAGCACAGGTCACTTGCAGATTTAAACTAGTGTAAATGGTGAATTCTTTGTAACTTGAAGTCTTTAAACCATTATTTGAGGACTTCAGTAACTAAGCCAAAGGTGAGGGGTCCCTTTTGATCTTAAAGTCTATGAGTCAGTTCTCCATAATCAGAGGAGCCATATAGAAGGAGCAGCAGTTCCTTCTTCCAGACAGAAGGATCAGCAACAGAAAGAAGCTGGTTGGGAAGGTCAGTCATCTGGTTCTGTATCCTGAAGTGAAAACTGTTTCCATCATTTCATGAGGCATTCCAGTTTATTCGTAAACATTTTATGCTAAGATTTACTGAAAGCAAATAGGTTTATTAGAAACTGAACTGGGTCTATTGAGCATGATCTATGAATCAGAAGGTCCACATAATATTTACTGAGACTCTAAGAACAGCATAATCAACCCTTGAAGAAATATAAGATGACAGCATAAAATTAACAAAGCTTCTGTAAGGGAAAAATGTGGTCTTCTGTCCTTGGTGTCTAGTCACTGCTGCTTGCTATCTTTGGATTTCTAAAGGCAGAGAATACTCATTCCATTCCACGATAATGCTTCCAGCTGAGTCCCTGTGTGGAATGAAGGAGTTATCTGTATTTTTTATGATCGCATGTGCCTCAGTTTACCTGACTGATAGTATATTGCGTAACTGCAAGGAATTAAATAAAAGAAATCTGTTACGGGAGCAAACATGAAATGAAACAATGACAAAGACAAGGTACAAAGACCTTTGAGGAAACAATGGGGAAGTTACTAACTGGTAAATGTCCATCTTCCTGATTCCAAGTGGGACTAGCAAGGTTTATTCTTCCTGGGCTTGAAACTTAGACAAATCTGATGCTCCCAACCAAGGAGCAGAGAATCTGAGCTTAGTGGAACTTACCCAAAATTTGCAAGGAAAGAATAAAGTTTAGTTTGGAACCAGATATATAGGCCTTCTGTTTTACCCCTTGTCTCTGTATGCTATGTACCTTTGGGTGCATAAATAATACTTTGTTTTGAAGAAGCTGTTCTTGGATCACTTTAATCAGTTGCTGATCACAGGCTCCGGGAGGAAAAGGGTTCACAGGTGCTAAACTTAGCTGGGCTTGTCATGTTAGGAAAACAGAGGGTGCCATCCAGAAATCCAGTTCTAGACTAGTTGAACTGTGGAGTTTCACTCTTGAGAGATATTCAGTAAGCCAGACCTGTCACCTACAGAGCGCACTTGAGAAGTATTACAAGGGGTATAAAACACAGCTTGCTCTGTAGCAGTGACTCATCTATTCCTTTGAACAGTTCATGGTATAGTAGATAAAGATAATTGGATGGAGTAATTTACATGGATTTTCAAAATGGTTGCAACTATTAAAGAAAGTGACTAATAAACTAAGCATAGTGAGAGGTTAAGTACTGTTGTGAATTAAAAACTGATTTCTGATAGTCCTTGTTCCCTTTTACTTAATCCTCAGGAAAATCTCCTATCAACATCCACAAAGTTTTGCTTGAGTAGGAACTCTGTAAGGACTTCAGGATTCAGCCTACCGGTTTGATGCTAATAACCATTTGACTATACAGCATACATTGCTATTGCTAGTGTTAAGATAGAAAATGTTAAAAAAAAGAAAAATAGGGAAAAAATCATAGTCAACAGCTGCTTCTCAGAGAGGAGACAAATCAGCAGTGTTAGTATCCCTAGGATTGGTACTGGGGCCAGGACAGTTTAAACTAATTAATAATGATGTGGAGAATTAAGTAGGGAGGTCAGGGGAGTTTACTGATTACACTAATTTGGTTTGATTAGCAAAGTGCTATTGAAGGATTTTGAAAAAACTCCAGATTTAAATGCACTGGACCACAGATTCTGATCTTAAATGCAAAATCAGTAGTGTTATTTTGATTTCACAGGAGTGTAAAGGAGTTGAGAAACTGGCCAGAGTGCCGAGGATTGGAATAATATGATGGCAAATGGGTTTTACAAACATTTATTATTCAAAATATCTTCTAGAAAGGCAAATAACCTAATCACTTTTGTGGCAGATGGGCAATTTTGATGTGATTATTATGCATCTACAGTATAACAGAAATGGGGTTTTCAATGCCACTCATTTTGAAAAAAGTCTGAATGATACAGGATGACTAATCAACTATCATTTATTTTGTAATCTAGCCAACATCCAGTCAGGTGGTATCAGTGCATTCCTCCTTGCTAGGCATCTGGTCACTGCTGGTTGGCATCTTTTTATTTCTAAGGGCAAAGAACACTCCTATCATTCAAGAGATATGCTCCCATCTTGAGACATACTTTTCTACAGCAGTTCAGTAGCTGAATTAATTAAAGGAGGAAGGATTGCCATTACATATTCAGATCATGACATCATATTGAGTCAAACTTATTATTTGTCTCCTTGCTCTCAAATTTCCTTAATGAGATATTCAGTCTGATTTTTGAGGCACTTGTTTCATGGTTTTTGGGATTGACAATACTGCAGTAAATAACATTGCGCAGAAACCTTTTTGCTACAACTTAGGGCAGGAAGAAACTAAATATGGTGCCAAATATACAAAAATGAATATACTAAAAAATATTTAAGTATTATTTGGCATTTCCAATGTGTCCTAAAGTAAAGCTGCTCAACTGACTGCTAAGCCTCTCTTCATTCAAGGTAGACACCACTGACAGCTGTTGAAAGAAGAGGGATGGGCATACGGGGTGAAAAAATAGGAGCAAACACTGAAGTTATGGCTAAAAGATCCGTAACACTAAGTGGACTGAGCTATTATCTTAAAATTTTTAAAAAAATCACTGCTTCAGGGACCCAGAAGCCTATGCACTGTTTGTTTTTAGCTCAGTGCACATACTGACATGCTCTTACATTTAATAGGAACGCTTTTGGTACCCGAAGATTTTTCACATTACAGTCAGAGATCCATACTAGAATAGGAGCTTATACATAACTCAGATGTTACCAGATGGCAATTTTGTGTAATAGGTATTCACTGTTACCATGGATAATGCTATCAAAATGAAAAAGCAATTGAGCTGGTGAAAGAACTGCAGATCCAGTCCGTAAAATACAACCTAAATACTCAGTGAAGAAAACAAAATACTGGTTTGTACTACAAATATGTAGAGTAGGCAGTCAGAGAAAGTGGTATTTTAGCTAAGTAAAGCATTTTTGATGCTATATGAGGCAGATCCTCAACAGATGTAAAGCAGTGTAATTCCATAGCAGCCAATGGAGCTACATAGACTTACATCACCTGAGGATCTTGCCTGTAAAGGTACTATGTGCATTGAGCTAGCAATATACCTTAGAAAAGCTATTACCGATTTGTTGTTATAAGACCATTTGGATGACAATGTCTCTAAGGTTTAATGTGATTTGACTGAAGAAACTGGGCTTGTTCTCACAAGGGTGGAGACTTCAGATTGATCTAACGGAAGGAGTTAAAAGCTATGAGGGAAATAGATACAAAAATTGTAGGGTTCTCTTCACACTGGCAAAACAAGCAAGCAAACATCCAACCCCAAAATGAGGGAAATGTGATTTCGAAATTAAGAGACCATGAGAAACCACAGATGATTTCAGGGAAGCTTGATTTAAGAGAAATACATAAAGCAAATAGAAAACATTGCAGACAATGTTTGAGGAAGAGAACATGGGGAAATATCAACCAAGGAGACTTTGAAATAGCAAGCTGATACAAAAACTATTGTGGACCTGAGTAAAATAAGCTTGTTGTGTAGATGGGGCTCAAATATCACGGAGATGAAATCAGTAGGAGGCTCTGATCCAAAGCCCATTCAAGTTAAACCAGATCTTTCCTTTCCCTTAATTGGGCTTTGGATCCAGCCCTAAATGTCTATAAAAAGACAGTCAGGCTGTCTCCTGTAAGGGTGTTTCTTCTTCTGAGATAAATTGTAGAAATTGAGGAGGATTGCTTCTTTTTACCATCCAAAGTAATCAAATGTAATAAACCAAAATTCTGTTTTTCTGCTGTATATTGGATTGCTGACTGCTAGATAACACAGCCAACAGCGCATTAGAAATTAGTGCATTAGAAATTTGATGAATCTGGAACACATGGGAATGTCCATCCATCATTCTAATAAATGGACCAGATTTGCTGTTAGGTTCATAATCTGTCATTGTTGCATGCACACAACTTCCACTGAAGTTTGTAGGAGCTCTGACTGTGACTCAATTGCTGGCTATGGGCTTTAGAATTTTGAAAAACCAAACACAGCTCCACTCTTTTTGCCAGGCTTCATGCCTTACCATTGCTTTCCTACTACCAATCACAGCTTTAAGTAATGAACAAGACTACATAGCTCTCCCAGTTCCAGTAAGTTATTTGGCTTGTCAGGAATCCCTGCATAGTTGCACAAGACCAGGGCCCTATTGAGACCTTTAAATAGAATGTCAGAACTTTCAGGGCCAGATCTTACCACTCTTATACACTTGGGACTACTTGCAGAGGAAAGTAATACTCAGTGTGAGTAAGGAGGGCAGAATGTAGTCTATGTCTGAGAAATAGCAAGAGAATGGTGATAAACTGCACAAAAATGAATCAAGTGGACAGGAGACCCAAAGCCACAATGGTTCTGAAATCTGCAGCCTGAACCTTCAGAGAAAACACACTTATGAGTAGATTGTTTGAGTAATTCCCGAAAGCAGAAAACTTCAGTATTCTGTTAACAAGAGAGACCAGACTTGTCTATTTGGACTTGTCTGCACTAGCAAATTCAGTACCTGTAGTTCATTACTTGTGCAGTTCCACCACCAGCAATAGTATGGACAGAAGACAAGATTCAGAAACTGTTTACTGTACCTTCTACTTAAAGCTGTGAATTACAGTTAAAAAGTTTGCTAACACAGATGCACCTTTTATTTTTAAGCCAGCTTTAATGCAGCAGCCTTCAAAACATTCTGACATGGATTTGGAGGAAAAAAGAAAAATCTTCCCCCTCACACTCCTGGGAATTTTGTTATTCAAGATGAAGAGAAGGATCTTTTCGGTGGTAGTTCTGACTTTCTTAATAAAATCAAGATTTCTTGCTGTGATGAGCTAAGGCAGAACACCTAATACAAAAAGGGCAGCTATAAGGCATTTCCTCTCTCATGCCATCACGTTTTTTAAAAATATTACCCCCCGCCTTCCACTCACCACAGTTTTTCTGATTCTTCTGCTGTATGTGAGAGAACACAATCGGACAATCTTCTCTGGGTTCTGTTCCCCTCTAAAAATCATGAAAAATCTGTTACTTCTCTTACTTCACCCTCCCTCACTGAAGCCATTCAGAAACAGAGTCTGTATAACTAGTTACCTGAGCCGTTCTCATGAAGGATGCTGGAAAAAACTGTAGTGACATGGAAATTTAAACAGTAGGCTTTGCTGGCTCGAGGTAAATCTCATTAGTGAAATGTTATTTGTCTAATGAAAGCTCAAAACCTGACTGAAGTCATTCAGTACTGGAAAGCATCCTGCACACATCTTAGGAAGAAAACTGTTCCATGGACCAGTGAATATATAGCACAGGCTTTGTTCTCAGCCCATGGACAGAGTCCATCTCACTCCTAGTTCCCGCACCTAGCACCCATACATAGGAGTAAGTACATGTTTTAGTCACTGTAAAATATCTATTAAAACATGTAGTGAGGAAGCAGAGCTTGTCACTTACTCTGCAAGCCAAAACTAATGGGGCACTACTCAACAACTCTTAGGAAAATTAAGCAAACTAGGGATAAGAATCATTAAAGGACCTAAGTTTCTCAGGACTAGGCAGCATGGAATCCTTATTCTTGGCTATTCTCTTACATAGTGTGACATAAATGTTCCCCAGAACAAGCAACCTCCACTATATGGAAGGGCCATCAGCTTGAATTTAGTGAAAAGTTCCACCAGATCATAGCCATAAAACTCTTCTCACTACATTATGGGCTGAAATACAAAGGGACTCTAAAATTGTACCATGTACAAACTGAGAAAGTAATGACCTCTATGTAAAAGAAGAAGTAGAACACTTCAATCGCCCTGGACATTCAATAACAGATTTAAAAGTAGCCATCCTTCAACAAAAAACCTTCAAAAACAGACATCAGGAAGACAGTGCAGAAATACTTCGGAGGCCCAGGATTATATTTTTTTTAATAGCCAGGAGTTTGTACAGTGCAGTTGATTTGACAGGAAACTCTTGCCTTGTCTTCTTTGAGTCAAATACATTAGAAGTAAAGTATAGTTTCAATTAAAGGAATCTGAGAAGTGGTACCAGTACCCGAGATGACAGTGGTCAAAAATAACTCACCTGAGTTGGACATCTCCAACTCAGAATTAGCTATCTATGATTATGATAACCCACTTGCACAGAACACCAATAATGCTTCTGCAGCAGAGATCTGAGTTTCTGTAAGGCGGCAGTTTTCAAATATCATCCCAGTTAACTGATTTGCATGAGTATGCCCATATGCCAGACAGATAACAGTTAGATTGGTATAAACTCCATGTAATTCTATTGACTTCATTTGGAGTTACTCCAGATTTACACCAGTCTAAGCTAACAGAATCTAGCCCAAAGTATTTTTATTTTAAATGGAATTTGTTTCAATTTGCTAATGTGGAATCAAATTGTAAAGCAATTATATTTGTAGGAATGCGGAGTAAAAGTGCATTAATTTAAGGCTAATGCACTGAACTAGAAGTGGTAGAATTTATAAATGGAAGTTTTTTTAAAAGCAAAAATATATTATGCTTTGCTGGATGACATTTGCTAAATATGCTTAAATTCATCATGTCCTGATGTTTTCCTGTCTTATTTATGGCTTTGTTAATGCTGTGTTCTCTCATACATAAGCAGGAATATAAATGCTCATACATAAGCAGGAATATAAATTAGTGGAATATCAATAGCCAACCACACTGCAGCATTTTAATGCTATTTGGATAAGAATGATTCATGAACACAGAACATTAAAAATCAATAGCAAAAAGCTCCCAAACTGTACCAACTCAGACTATGTCCTCATCAGCTCTCCTAATTTCATCATGGTCAGGTGACTGCCTGTTTCTGGATGGGAGATTTCTAAGGGGAACCCAGGCATAGGAAGTGGTGTTGGTGATTCAGAAAAGTGTTGCTCCTGCTCCTCAGTCAATATTGAGCTAATGGGCTCTAGTAAATTGTTGGGTTACGGGAGATGCTGGGCTAGAGTCTGACCTTGGTGACACTGGTGTAAATTTATAGTAATCCACTCTCTTTTGGGTATAATATAAAACTGATGCACTGATCACTTCTGATAACACTGCTCTACAGCCAAAATGCTTCTGAAATAAATGTAGTCAAACTTTACTAATTCTGGGTCACTGAGAACGAAAATGATGCTTAAAATTGTTGATTGGCTCTAGTTTTCAAGATATGCTATTGGGTCAGTATATACGACCCTTGACATGGGAATGGCAGAGAATAAGTGAGTTATAAAGCGAAGGGATCTCAATTTAAACCAGAAATGACTAAAATACATCTTTGACTGAATCTATGAATAAATCCATGACTGGGTTTGGACAGTACTTGCTTTTTAGGCAAAACAATGAATGATGCAATCTGAAGCTGGTATTGCATCATACATAATATGAATTGTATCATGTTATTCCTAGAAGTCATGGATGATGCAATCATAACGAAGCTTACATCACTCTGCTGAACAAATTGCCCTATATCAGCTCTAGAAATCATACAGTGTTGTGCTCTCTTATTTGTCAGTGTTTGATTTTGCAAAGGGACACATTTCTGTTTAGCCAAAGTGAGCAGAGATGCCTCGTACTTCTGTGAACAGTGCAGATAACTTCTGCTATGTTTGTGGTGAAGTGACTTTTGCATCACAAAAGCGCAGTATAACCACTATGGTTAAGAAAGCCTATCATCTTTATTTTGGCTGCAAAATTGGAGGTCAGGACAAGAGGTGGGCCCCACATATATGCTGCAACACTTGTGCAACAAATCTTCGCCAGTGGTTGAACAGGAAAAGGAAATCTATGCCTCTTGCAGTGCCAATGATTTGGAGAGAGCCAACAGATCATACCAGCAATTGTTACTTCTGCATGGTGCCTCCAGTTGGGAAAGGTGTGTCAAAGAAGAAAAAGTGGACTGTGCATTATCCAAACATTCCATCAGCTATACGCCCAATACCCCACGGAGAAAGACTGCTGGTTCCTGATACACCAGAATCATTCTCACTTGAGTCAGACGAGGAAGAGGAAGAGGATGAAGCTTCTGGTCCTGAACCATCAATGTCACAGGACCCACATTTTCTCCCATCCTCCTCCTCTGAACCACACCTCATAACACAAGCTGAACTGAATGACCTTGTCAGGGATTTGGAACTACCCAAGAGTAAGGCAGAGCTGTTGGGCTCCAGACTACAGCAGTGGAATCTCCTGGCAGGTGATGTTAGGGTTTCCATGTTCCGTGACCGTCAAAAGGATCTTGTCCCATTCTTCTTCATGGAAGGTGATCTTGTAGCCTGCAACAACATCGATGGTGTGATGGCAGCCCTCAACATCGTTCACGATCCAGATGAATGGAGACTCTTCATTGATTCGTCGAAGACGAGTCTTAAAGCTGTTTTGCTGCATAATGGCAATGTTTTGCCATCAATTCCAGTTGGTCATGCAATCCATATGAAGGAAACCTATGACAACATGAAACAACTTTTGAGGTGCATAAACTATGACCAACATCAGTGGCAGCTTTGTGGCGATTTGAAGGTTGTTGCTCTCTTGCTTGGTCTGCAGACCGGATACACAAAGTACTGCTGTTTTCTCTGCGAATGGGATAGTTGTGCAAGAGATTCCCACTACATCAAGAAAGATTGGCCATTCCAACAGTCATTGGAGCCTGGGAGGAAAAGTGTTCAGCATCCACCACTTGTTGAATCAAGGAAGATTTTGTTACCACCCTTACACATCAAGCTGGGTCTGATGAAGAACTTTGTCAAGGCCATTGACAAAACACAAGCAGCTTTCAAGTACCTCCGTGGAAAATTTCCAAGGTTAAGTGAAGCTAAGATAAAGGAAGGTGTCTTTGTTGGTCCTCATATTCGTGAAGTTCTTCGAGATGATGCATTTGACCATGCACTGCATGGCAAGGAAAAGATGGCATGGAAAGCCTTCCAGTCAGTGGCAATACATTTTCTCGGAAACAACAAGGCAGACAACTACAGGTTGTTGGTGGAAAACCTCCTCAAGGTATACAAAAGCCTTGGTTGCAACATGTCACTAAAGATACATTTTTTGCACTCTCATCTAGATTTTTTTCCACCGAACTGCGGAGCAGTGAGCGACGAGCACGGCGAGCGATTTCACCAGGACATTGCAACAATGGAGAAGCGCTATCAGGGCAAATGGAGCCCATCGATGCTTGCAGACTATTGCTGGACAGTGACAAGAGATGCTCCATTTAATGAATACAAGAGACAAGCCAAGAAGCGCCGAGTAGACACTGAATAGGACTAAACTATGTACATAATAGTTTTTTGCCTTTTGTTTCATAATACAGTTTATTTATATAACCCTTTTGCTGATTTTTAAAGTGTTACATAAACAGGACAGGTGAAATATTTTCATGTAAAGCAACCATAAACACATGAAAAGACCTAGGTTTACAATTTATGATTAAAACTCTACCATCTACACACTATACAGAGACATAAAATGTAAAAGCTTAAATATCTTAGAAACAGTAGCCAATCAGTTGTTTTAATTGTCATATTTGAATTCAGCACATCAAAATACATAATAAATATCACATTTTATCTCTGAAGCAGACGACTTCTAAAAAATTGTAGACTAGTGTAATTAATGATTCTGTACCCAATTTTAATCCTACACAAATGTAAATCAAAGCAACAAGTAGGAAGCAAAGACGATGTACTTAAAGAGGATTCATTAGGATCATAAATCATTACATGTGTTATCACAGGACTTGACAACAGTTAACTTAATGTAGACAATGTAAATCTATCATATTGTATTGTATTTAAACAGAGCTAGTGAACACTCTCACAGAAAGTAGGAGATGGAGTGCTACAATGGTCTCTCAGATTTTTCTATTTTATTTTATTCTGATGCAGTTTCACACATGCTGCCATGTCATGCCATGCCATGATGCTGCCATTAAAACTAATGGGCCAAATTCTGCCCTCTTACACTTTGTGCATCGTCTTCAATGAGATAGCATAGACTATGGCTTAGGGGAAGAATTAGGCCCAAAACAAAGACAATGGAGGTGCTTCTGCTTACCCTGACTCATCTTCAAAAGTACAGCTGAAGAATGGCATTCTATTCATTGTGAGGGTCCCTCAACCTGTACATAATTTGAAATGAATCAATATTGTCCGAATTGAATTATCATTGATACTCCCATTCTGCTTTGATAAGGAATTCTCAAGGAGGTATTTATAGGTCCTGTAGTGTTACTGTGCAAGTGGAGAACATCCTATCAGTAATCCTTACCAACAAGCTTATAAGTGGCTGTTTGCAACATGTACTTCAGCTAGTTTTTCAGTAAAATAATATGGCTGTCTTAATACATTTTTTAAAACATCCATTAAATAATTAATCCACATTATGGAGAAACATTACAAAATCTTATAAAGAAAACAACCAACCAACCCGTTAAATGTAAAGAAGTGCAATAAAGTTTTAGTAAAAAAAATTAAAATTTGGCTCTCTACAGGTAGGCACCTAAATCCACATTTAGGCACATAAATAATAAAATGTGCCTTAACATGAAAAACTGTGTCTAACTTTAAACTGGTTTGTGTGTAGGGCAGATAAGCCTTCTGTGAGGAAGTTGCAAGATGTTCTAGAATTATATAGGAAGATACAGTACAGGAGGCTTTTAAGAGCAGAATAAGTAATTCAAATGTTTGTCTTTGAGTGGTACATTTAACTCAAGGATTTAAGAACATTTTGGGGGAGAAACCCATCCATCCATTCTTATGAAGCTTTTATGATTTCTCATTTCCTTTTTCTTTTCTATAATGTTTAAGAATCAAAAGGCTTAAACAGTAAGATTTGTTAATGTGACATTTTACATGATATACCATCTAGCCTTTGTCAAATAATCCACTGCTCTCACTGAAACTTGTAATAGGAGGGAGCCGGGAGGAGAATTTAAAGAATGCAACAGTGGGCAGCACCATCCTGGGGCCTCTTCTTTTAGCACGAGGAGGGATAGCTCAGTGGTTTGAACATTGGTCTACTAAACCCAGGGTTGTGAGCTCAATCCTTGAGGGGGGCCGTTTAGGGAGATGGGGCAAAAATCTGTTGGATGATTTAATTGGGGATTGGTCCTGCTTTGAGCAGGGGGTTAGACTAGATGACCTCCTGAGGTCCCTTCCAACCCCGATATTCCATGATTCTATCATCTGTGGTAACCTTCAGTGTGGACACTGAATCTGCTCCTGAACCAATTTCTAATACCTCTGGACTAAGTAACCCCACTCAGGGGTGCTTGAACAATTTGTACAGTGGGGATGCTGAGAACCATTGAACTGAACTGTAAACCCTGGAAATCACTTCAAGCCAGGGGGTGTTGCAGCACAACTAGCTCCAGCACCTATGACCCAACTTGTGGTTAAGGTACTCACCGGGGATGTAGAAGGTCTGAGTTCAAATCCATTCTCCATCTGATCTGGAGCACGAACTTGATCCAAGATTCTCATATGCCAGGTGAGTGCCTTAGTCACCGGATTATGGGCTAATGTGGTCTGGGTTTTTCTCAACTTCTCCTGTTGGAGCTATTCCACTTTGTATAAACAACAAAATATTCATTGGAGCAGGGCCTTGGACCTGACTCTCTCACATCCCAACTGAGTACCTTACTCTAACCACCCAGCTATAGAACCAGCATCTCTCTGCTCTAATAAATTCTAACAGTGAAGGTTATTAACCACTGGAACAATGCATGAAAAGTGGTGGTGGATTCTGCATCACTGACAGTTTTAACATCAAGATTAGATGTTTTTCCTAAGAGAGATGCTCTAGTTCAAACAGGAATTATTTCAGGGAAGTTCTATGGCTGTGTTATACAGGAGCTCAGACTAGATGATCAGAATGGTCCCTTTTGGTCTTGGGATCTAAGAGTCTATGCAAAGTACTACCATATATATGCTGAAAAGGCAACAAATAACACTTGCTGCAGGAAACATACCCTTGTGTTTCCTCAGGAATATTTTAAGGTTTTATATATATGTTATTAATAATTATTTGTATAGCAGTAGCACATAAAAGCCCCAATTTATATCATGGACCCATTGTGGTAGGTGCTGGATATACAGCTAACAAGGGACAATTCCTCCCATGAACAGTTTATAATCGAAATAGACAAAGTGTGAAGGAGAAACAGGGGGGTGAAGTGAGTTACCCAAAATCACCCAGTAAGTCAGTTGCAGAAATAGAACCCAGGTCTCTTAACATGCCATAGAGTGCCCTGCCCACTAGACCACTATAATATGCTTAGTTAATCACAATTCACTCTGCTGGTCAAAGATGCAAATGTACAATCTTCACAACTGTTCACTAAACAGACTACATGTTTATTTGAAATGAAATCTCAGCTACTTCACAAATAGAATTTAGGATTTGCATCTTTCTTCAGCTAAGTCATCGATTAATTGAATGGAAGGCATAAGACTATCAGAAGCATTAATTAACCTTACAGAAGAGGAGAATTAGGGCTCTATTTTAAGCTCCGGGATTTGAAGGGCTACAGTATCTCGCACCAGGATTCACAAGCATTTAAACATAAGGTTGTCTGTAGCAAATTTAAAATTAAAAAAAAAAGTAAACAAACCAAAGGAATAAAATCTGTCACAATCTTTAACCTCTAGGTTCTCTCATTTCTCAAAAGGGGGTAAAAAACAATGGAAATATATTTCATTGACATTATGTCTTGCTGCAGGCTCAGGCTGAAGCTGAAGTGTGTTGACAGCATCATCTTAAACCTTATTCTAAAACTCCTCGGTATTGCCATAAGAACTGAAGAACTGTGGTGAAGTCCCTTCATCCACAATTTCCCTGATGGAGTTATAAGAGTAAGAAGATATAAATAACATTAACCAGAATGAAATGACATGATTTTTAATATTTATAATAGTAACAGAGAGTACAGTACCTCTTGAGTGCCCTGATTTCATAGGTATGTTCTATAGTAAGTTTCTGACCCATTACTACACATCTGGAAGTTAAAAAAAAAATCTTAATGAAGGACCAAATTATACCCACTGCCATATCTGGGCAATCTCTCTGAAGTCATGAGAGTTTCACTGGTATAACTGAGACAAAGAATGTTCCTAAGTCCTGGTTTTCATTGCCCTGACGTTGGGTTAAAGACTTTGTCAGGTGGGTCTCTAACAGTGGCATCTCATGTCTGCATAGACCAATTAGATTCCTAAATCTCCAACCTTTTAAAAAAGGAAGGTAATGTTTGCGAAGCTGTCAGACTGGCATGGGACTAACTTGGTGACTTTGTACCTTTTTGACATAAATGTAAAGGAGGTTGTTTACAGAAAGTAATTCTGGACCTCTGGCATAGCAGCAAGTTGCACTAAGCATCACTGGGCTATAGATGAGATTTTTATTCATTGAAAGATATCTTCAATTCAGACATTTCATCTGAGAAGTTTTTGCTAAGGCTGGAAGAGGAGTGAAAGATGCAGCTCCAAGACTGGGAGAGAACCTCACAATGAGCCAGATCCTGAAGCTGATTAAGGGCCCTCAGTTGCAACTGAAGTTAATGGGACTTAGGCACTCAGCACTTCCTATGAGGTGAGCCACACCTTGTACATGGAAAAGGGTATATTTAGGGCTAAATTCTATCCTCAGCTATACCTGTGCTACCCCACTGAAATGTATGGGGTAGCTGGGGTGTCACTGGGGTCAGAGTTCAGCCATAAATATCTAGAGATGAAAGGGATTTGCCAAGCCAACATTATAGCATCCTTTGCAGTCAATCCTTGGAGTCACAGAAGCATAGGTTTTGGAAGCAGCTGCTCTTCCATTTTACTATGAGGGAGAGATTGCAAGAAAATTAGCTGTAAAATAGAGGAAGGACTGAATATTTTTTTTTAAAGGATAAGATGGAAAACCCCAGAAAGGTAACAAAATAAAGTGCACGCTTCAATCAAATGCCTTTAAAACAAGCATTGGAAATGAACCAGCAAGTCTTACTTTTGGAATAAGTTCACAGAAGAAATAAAAAACATTCTCAGCTTGCAAGCCTTCAGTAGTGAATTCAGAAACCTCTTTAACAATGCTGAAAAGGAAAACATTCAATATTGATTTAACAAAGTGATCTGAATAAAACATCAACTCAAGGGGTAGAGCAACATTCAAGTATCATGAGAGCAAAACTGAAAACAAAAAGCTCTCTTACCTGTATCTCTGCTTCGGAGACTGTTTCTCAGCTGATTTGAAAACATGTCCAATATAGTACAAAGGAAAGAATAAAAAGTTCCAGTTTGTTGCAAACCATGTCAGAGTAAAGGGTGCATCGAATTTCTTAAAGGTCAGTTTTGCTAGCTGGGTTGAACCTGACCAGGAGGAGCAGACACCCAGGACCACTGCCACTCCCCAGAAAAATTTCTTGAGTTGAGTCACTGAGCATTTCCAACAGCAACGATTTCCCGTTCCACTGCCTTCCACCCCAGCCTGCATCTGTGCTTCTGGTGGGGCTGGAGATTCCCGGGAGTGCTCATCCCCTGAAGAGATGAAAAAACAAGAATTAATAAAGAATTCTACACAGCATTTTACTTTCCAAGAACCAAATCCTGGGACCATTTGGAGTCAACTATTGACCTCAATTAAATAAGAATCTTGCCACAAATACATAGTTCATTCCATATCACACTAAAACACCTAGCATAGTTTGGGGACAACTGTAGTCTAATAATAATGATCATCTCTACAGTTAGAAGAAAGTGGGCAAAATGAAAAGTGAAATAGCACCGCTGTTCTGCAGTCATTATGTTAGAAGATTTACAAAAATAATACCACACTCTGCTATGACATGCAAATGAATGAATGCTGTGCTGTTTAGCTTTATGAAAGAGCATTGGGAATAACAGCAACACTCACAATCAGTACTGTCTTGGGAGTCTTAGAACTTCATATTTTATGCATCATGGTGTTTCTTTTTAAAGAGGGGAGAGGAAAATTTATTTATTCTTTCAATTACACTGGCATTACTCTGGAGTAACGGCAATGAGCCAGTGTTGGGGGTGTGGCTGGAGCACTGCGGAAATCCACTAATCCCTGGCTGGTGAAATAGCCCTTTGGGGGGCTGTTAACAGATGGTGAAATTTAGAGCAGCCTTTGGGATTCTCTAAATTGCACTAGGGACTAGGCCACCTTAGCCTGTACCTCCTTGAGTCCTGTACCAACCAGGGTTAAGCCAGACCTGAGGAACAAGCCCAGCAACTTCAAATTTACACCAGTGTAACGGCAATCAAAATTTGGTCCAAGGAGACCAATTTTCAAACATTGATATCTTAACTGACAGAATGCGCAAATTCCATATTCGGCTGCTTGAATCTGCATGTAGGCATGTAAACTGAGTAGTTGGGTACCTATGTGCCCATCTGAGTGATCAATTATAGCATCGCAGTAGGCAAATTACATGGCTAAATTTGAAAACTTGGCCACCATTTTATTCTTTGCCTCAAAGTAGCTGAATGATAGCCAGTATGTCTTCTCTTTTATTAGCTGTGACACTGACATATTGGTCACTTTGTGTGAGACCCATAACAATTTAACAGGAGGCACTGAAATGGCAAACAGGGCCATTCCTTGTAGGTAGTTCTCAAAGCCATGTTAAGTAGACTAGAATCTTTAATATGTTTGCCTGTATTGTTTGTTAGAGAATCAAAGTGTAAATGCTGTGGGTTTGTGTTTAATTACATCTTGTTAGCAGTTAACAATGTAACTAGATTAGTTTGTAGATACTAATTCCCTTTTGTGTCTTAATTGCATGTGAAAGAGTCAATTAACCTTAAGATCAAAGATGTAGGACAGTGTAAGAAATAACATTATTTACATTTGTCTTCAGTTTAATTGTCTATGCTGTAATGAACTGCCTTTACAATTTGAATGGTTAATGAATACAATTAGTTACCCGTGTATGCACTGGAAACAGGTGATTAACTTCAAAGCAAAGAGCCTGCTGTGGCAATTCCTGTCAAGAGGCTTATCCAATGGCCTCAACTATACAGGAAGCTTCGGGCCCGATTTTTTTTATCTCAGATCTGCTTAAACTTTGACAGGGAAAGTCTAAGCCAGGGGTCGGCAACCTAAGGCACGCGTGCCAAAGGTGGCACGCGAACCGATTTTTAATGGCACGCTGCTGCCAGCCGGGGTCCTGGCCAGTGGCCCCACTCAACCTGTTGCTGGCCTGGGTAAAGGGGACCCCAGTCTGGCAACGGGCTGAGTGGGGCTGGTGGCTGAGACCCTGGCTGGCAGGAGCCGGCAGCCAGAACCCCAGACCGGCAGCGGGCTGAGCTGCTCAGCCCACCGCTGCTCTGGGGTCGTGGCTGCCGGCCCCACTCTGCCCACCACTGGTCTGGGATTCTGGCTGCTGGCCCCTTGCCAGCCAGGGTCCCGGCCACCAGCCCCACTCAGCCCACTGCCGGCCTGGGTGAAGGGAACCCAGATACTGTACTTTTACCTTCTGAACTAAAGACCAATCCTATATGCTGATGAATGCCTTCAACTCCTATTGAAATCAATGGGTATTGATGGTCCTCAGCATATTTCAGGAAGTATGAAGGACCAGGCCCCTAACAAGCTTTCTGATGGCTGTCTAAAGTCATTCAAGCTCTGTTTAAGACATTAGTCACCTGCATGTGGTGCTGCTATGCAATGTTTTCATTTTAAAAGCTGATTTCTTTAAGGTATGCTAGTCCCTTCATTTTGAATGCAGATGAAGTGCTAAATCATGGTGAGGGGCTGGAACCTAGAAAGCTTCAAATACATTTGCAGATCATTTAATACACTGAAAAGTGGAAACTGAAGGTTTTCACATTGCTGCACCGCATCTGCGGGCTAGAATTAGCATCAAGAACAATAGCTCTGTATAACTACACAATTTAAAGCCAGGTTATGGGACATTCACATACAATTTTTTTTTATTGAAGAGACCATGCAATCTGTATGTTGAACTGTTATATGTCTCTAGAATTTTACACTGTGACTTGGGTGTTTATTGATACAAGCTAACACATTGTGTAAGCCAATACACATGTAGACCAAAAGATTTCTCCAATAAGACACTCTGTATTGCTACTTAACGCTAAAAAAATAAAAAAATTAAAGAAATCAAGTACACAATTTGAGGTAACTATATCATCTAATAAAACTTTTTTGATATAGAAACAAAATATAACTCCTTCCCTGCCCTTGATTAAGCACATGGGGTATTTTCAAAACTTTGAGCATCAGTTGCACATCTAGATATCAAAAAATGGGGCCATATATGAGTATACAGGAACAAAGATATTTAAGTGGATATGCAGTTATATAAGGTTTTTTATAATGGTTTTAAAATGTTCATACAGAAGTAGGGAAAAGAGAGTACTAATCTCTTAGTCATCTACTTTCAATTTTCAGTGAAAAAACCATGTGGGCAGCTTCCCATGCAAATTTACATGCAGTAAAGGGTCAACTTATTATCCAAGGTTAATATAACATTACATTAAAAATACATTTAGATTGCAGAATCAATCACTCAAAGTTAGGAAATGCCAGAATTCAGACAGATAGACTTGTCTATTAAACCTTAGTTCATGTCCCCTTGTGTGAATGCATTATTATACCTTTTTTAATTACATGATCACATATAATTAAAGCCTCCTGCCTCATTCAACACATAGACTGGCCTGAATTCAGTGACTAAGACAGCTGTTCAATTTTTTTTTCTTTTTAATCATTCAGTGTGTAATTCCCCACACGTATATGCTGTACACCATGTAACCCTTGCAATAAATAAGGAATTATTAACTTCTTTAGGGTCTTCTTTATGGCATGTGTCACTGTAGCACTGAGTGATTCACAAACGGTAATTAATTTATCTTCATTACACCCTTTCCCCACTTTACTCTTATTCCTGATCTTAGGTGAAATAAGTTGTACAAGAACTATGTGTAGGGACTTACATGCTTGGTCCTCCTGCATGTATGCAGTCGTATTTTCCCGCAGACTATACCCATTTTGTCTTTGACCATGTCTCTTTTGTACCTCATGCCATATTACATGCATTAACTCTGGGAAATGGTCTATCCCCCTCAGGCTTTTCAGCACTCAGATCTGCAGCAGAATTATTTTGCCAGGTAGGTGAGGATGTGTGAGGCTTTTCCTCTGCTTTTCCTGAATTTGCATGTGCACACAGAGGGTCTGTCTACACTGCAATCAGAGGTGTGGCTGAAGCACATGTAGACATACCAGAGCTAGCTTTGATCTAGCTAGCTTGATAACAATAGCAGTGAAGTTCTGACAGCAGGGTCTAGCATTTGAATCCATACCTAGGGTCCTGGGAAGGGTTGCTCTGCCCATGCTGCCACTGCTTCACTGCTGTTGTTACTTGAGCTAGCTACATGAAAGCTAGCTCAGGGACATCAAGCGCCATCCCTAGGCATATGCAGAATATGCAGCTGCGTAGGCTACCATGACATTTGGGAAATTTGGCCTGAGCCTGCTCCGTCTCCCTTGCCCCGGCCCCAGCCATGTCGCTGTAGGGGGTTGGGAAAAGGAGCACCCCCTGCATTCCCTGGCAGCGGGAAGCAGAGCGACACAGCTGGGAGCTGGTGGAGTAAAGCGGGCTGGGGCTGGGTTGCTCCACTTCCCACCGCTGCCGGTGAGAGCAGGGCAGGGGGAAATCCCTTCCCCCAAACCTCCTCCACCTAGAGACACAGCTGGGGCTGGGGTGAGAGAAGCGGAGTGGGCTGCTCCTGGCCCCCCACTAATCCCCTGGGCCACTCTGGGCCTGTGGGGCCCCCGCACAGCTGCCTCCTGGTCCCCGCAGGCCTTGATGGCAACCAAGACCCTAGTGGGGGGGAGGAGGGAGGGATTGAGCAGGTGCTTCCCCCCATGGAGGCCTGGGTCCTACACAACCCCAGCACGGGTACATCTACACATGTTGCAGTCACATGTCTAATTGCAACGCAGACATTCCTTAGGCCCAAATGCTGAGTGTTGCTGTGGTCATGAAAGATCCAAACAAAGCATAAACAATGTGCTACCTCTGCACTTATGGGCTAGAAAGCAGAAAACAACACAGGGGACCTTCATACATTGGGGTGTGGCCAGAGTTCAAGCACAGCATAGATCCCCGACTCTCGTACGGTGTCCAGATGGCCAGTTTTCAACGGGAAAGTCCGGTCAAAAAGGGGATCTGACAGCAAAGTCTGGTTACTGCTTGGAGTGGGTGGGTTGGGGGGAAGGGATTCCAGGTTATCACCCATGACAGTCCGTACTCAGCCTGGGCCATCTCCAACCTTGTTGGGTGGCTGCAGATCCCAGCCTCGGCTCTGCAGGTGAGTCCTTCCAAATTTGGGGAAAGGGGAAAAGCAGAGAGTGACGCGGGGAGTGGGAAAGAGGAGCAAATGGGGGGTGGGACCTCAGGGGAAGAGGCGGGATAGGAGTGGGGCCTTGGGAGAAGAGGTGGGATGGGGGACTCAGGAGCTAACTTTTGTTAGTGCCAGTGAGTGCTCCCACCCACCACTGCCCCAAAGTCCCCGTTCAAACTCCGCCCCTCCCTGCCCCTATTGGCCTCCTCTCCTGAGCGTGCTGCGTTCCTCCTCTTCTCCCCTCCCTCCCAGGCTTGCCACGCGAAACAGTTGTTTCACGGCGCAAGCACTGGGATGGAGGGAGGGAGCGGGGAGAAGCAGGAGGTGGCAGTGCGCTCAGGGGAGGAGGCAAAGCAGACGTGAGCTGGGGGCAGGACAGGGAGCTGCCAGTGGGTGCAGAGCACCCACCAATTTTTCCCTGTGGATGTTCCAGCCCTGGAGCACCCATGGAGTTGGTGCCTATGGTGGGGGAGGTTCCAGCACTCCAGCAGGAGTGTCCGTTTTTTAAACATTACCAAGTTGAAAACCCTATCCCTGAGAGCAAAACTCCTCCTGGGGGGTGGAAGAGAAGGGAATAGTGGGCAGTGTCTGCTTCTCCAATACCTTGCAGTAGTTGCTGTGGCCAGGCACCGGAGATGGCTGAAGCTAGCTTTGAAGGAGAAGTAGCGGGGTGGCTACTCTGCATGGGGAGCAAGGGGAACTAGAGACCCAGCTGGACTCTAGACTGGGAAGAGGGGATGTGGCAGCTTGTCTCTCTCTCGCTGGCTACCAGGGATAGCTCTTCCCGGATTGATCATCCCAGTTGCTAACTACTCCCCGGCCCGATCCCGGGTGCTGCAGTGGCCACTCCAGCCACGATGGGTCCTGCTCTCATGCACTTGTATGCAGTTTACAGGGTACACTGGTTCCAACAATGTATAGTGGAACGATGCTCAAGGGCATACATACAGGTCAGCCCACACAATAGTTCCATTGTGGGGGTACTAGCTTTTATTGTCCATTTGCGCCACCCCTGCCAGGGACCAAATATTGGGCTGAGAATTGTCTTCTCAGCCCTATTATTTTTATGCACACATTCCTGAGTCAGCCGCCCAATTAAACGCCTCATATGGAAATATCAGCATCTTTAAGATACATTCCATGGCAATTACGACTTGTAAAAGATAGCAAAATTTTTCACTGTAGATATAATTCACAGGCAAAATGACCCATCCATAAGCACATAGAACTATGTGTTAAATACACCAATGGAAGTGTTCACTCTGCAGAAATGCAGTGAAAGACAATACTGTACGTATGTATCACTTTACTTTGAAAATGATCTCACAGATCAGGGTTTGAATTTCCAAAGATGCTCATACCTTGGACCATCTAATTTGCATGCTGGATGGAGTAAAACTTATTCCAGTAAAAATGAGCTACATAATATTGGAGAAAGAATCCTGTGCCTCCCTTCAAAAAGCCTCTTCTAGCTCCCCTATTGCATAGGAGTTCTGCATTGTGGCTTCTTTTAATTTGTCTGTAAGAAAAACTGCACCACCCATCTTTGATTTCTTACATTCTAGCCCTCCATGAATACGTCATTCAGGTACAATCATCAATTGGGGAAGTTCCATTGCTCTTGAGAGAGACCCAGAGACATTGTCCCAGAATCAGATTGCCTCCTACAGCTTCACACGGTGTACAGGAGTATAAAAACTGCAACACCTTTTTAAAGTGTTCAGAGATCTTCCATAGCACTCCTGGTGGGACTAGCCAGTTGTATTGGCTGGCATGAGTGATAGGCGGAGCTACAGCTTTGGTTACCTTCTCCCTTCCCTGCCTCCCTAGGGAAGTATCTCTGGAGAGCAGTCCCTGGAGTGGAGTGGAGTGCATGTCTGGCCAGTTCCTGTGCAAATGCACAAGAGGGAGGAGAGGCTCCTTACTTCCTTTCCACAAGTGCACATCAGCAAACGGGTCAGTTAGAATCTAGCCCTGCATCTGTATCGTACCAACAAAGTGCCTTTTATATTTGACATAATGTACTACATTAAAGAAATCCTATTTTCTGATCTCTAGATTTCCACTATTTATGCTCCCTTTGTTCCTTCCCAGCAGGCTGAAGTATACACTAGGGGCATCCAGCCTGAAACAATCAACATGATACCAGGACAAAGAAAAAGTACTTATTAAGGGTCATCTTGTGAAGAAGGGACTACATTCCTTATAATGGTTTGTGTCACAGAAAACCATAAATACCAAACAGGCCACAGAACTAAGCTATTATATTTCATCAGTGAAATACTGATTAATGTATCATAATTTTTTAAAATAGCAAAATATTCCATTGTACAAAATACTAGCAAAATATTGTTTGCTAATATTTAAGTAATTGGTACCTTCCTTATTAATTCTGGACTCTTAAGTCACTTGGTGATTAAAAGTAAAAAGGACAATATCGGGGGGGGAAAGCATCAAAATTCGCAGTGGAGTATAGTGTCTTAATGATGACTGCTTCAGTAGTTTGAAAAGAAGATTTAAGCAAATGCCTCTAGGAATAAATTAAACAGCCCCTTTTTAGCATAACTTTCCAAGCTGTTTCAGTTTAGATCTGAAAATTTATCAACTTTATTTCCCCTAACAAATTAGAATATATATTTTCCAGGAAATATTTTCTGAATCTTTAATAGAGAAAGAGGGAATATGTAAAGATAGAAAGGGAAACTTAATATATCTTTGGCTAATTTTTTGCAATTGAAAGTTTGTTTTTACCTAATGTATCCTATTTAGAAATTCATCTCATGTAATACACAATATTTTGCTAATATTTTGTATAATGGAATATTTTGCTATTTTAAAAAATTATGATGCATTAATCAGTATTTCACTGGTGAAATATAATAGCTTAGTTCTGTGGCCTGTTTGGTATTTATGGTTTTCTGTGACACAAACCATTATAAGGAATGTAGTCCCTTCTTCACAAGATGACCCTTAATAAGTACTTTTTCTTTGTCCTGGTATCATGTTGATTGTTTCAGGCCGGATGCCCCTAGTGTATACTTCAGCCTGCTGGGAAGGAACAAAGGGAGCATAAATACTGGAAATCTAGAGAACAGAAAATAGGATTTTTTTAATGTAGTACATTAGCAAATATAAAAGGCACTTTGTTGGTACGATACAGATGCAGCGCTAGATTCTAACTGACCTGTTTGCTGATATGCACTTGTGGAAAGGAAGTAAGGAGCCTCTCCTCCCCCTTGTTCTACATTACAATCGTTTCTACATTGTATGGTGTTTTGTTGTAAGCAGTTTGGAGAATAACCCTAATCAAGAAGGGAATCATGCACGTCATAGCCAAAGAAAACATGTCTGTGATAGTCTGAAATTGAGATGTTTTGGTTTTTATTCCTTATTTTTATTCCTTTCTAGGACTGAAGTTGTATTAGAACTCTCAAAAGGATCCTGCAATCTTTACTGCAACTAAGAAAGAACCTTGGGGTGAAATCCTGGACCCACTAAAGTCAATGGGAGTTTTGACATCGTCTTCAATGGATCCAGGATTTCACCCCTGGAATGTGGAAACAGAGCTTTCATAGAATAAAACTCCCATGACCAAAGACTCAATATTGGGTTCTGGAGCAAATATCTTGCTAGATCTATGTGGGATTTCAATCTGCAGAAAGATTTAGGTATGTTTGTTCTTAGCAATGAAAAAGAGACTGGATTCTCAGCAAGAAACTGTTATATTGATTAACCAACAGTTTGAGCACCACTTGAGCAAGAGAATGTCCTTCTCAAGGAACTGCTTCATCTCTGATGAAGTCCATCCATACATCCAGGCATTTATACTGAGCTCACTGCATGTGTAGGTGAGTTCATGCTGGAAGAGTAGACATGCTGATTACATAATTAATCAAGGACATTGTGACAAACCCAGACCAGTGGGATACAGGAGTCTGGTAGAAGGCAAATATACTGGCCACAGGATGAATTGTTTTCTGTTCCCTGAGCGAACACAGCAGGGGCTGCACTAGAGCAATCAGGAACCTGGTAGAACTAGTTAAGACAGGTAAGCTAATTAACACACCTGGAGACAATTAAGAACATATGAGATTCAATTATCGCAGCAGACTAATCAGAACACTTGGTTTAAAAAGGACCTCCCGTCAGTTAGTGAAGGGCATGCAAGGGGTAAGAAGGTGTGCTGCTGGAGGACTGTGAGTATGAGCATGATCAGACTGCAGGAGAAAGATCTTGTGGTGAGAATAAAGAAGGTGCTGTAGAGAGGCCATGGGGAAGTAGCCCAGGGAGTTGTAGCTGTCACGTAGCTGATAAAGGAGATATTGTAGACAGCTGCTATCCACAGAGACCTGGGCTAGAACCCAGTGTAGAGGGTGGGCCCGAGTTTCTCTTTCCCCCTGTCCTTCTCCCCGCATCTCCCCAACTCCTGATCAGACACAGGAGGAGTTGACCTGGTGTGAGCAATATCAAAAGGGAAGGTCTAATTTAGAAAGGGATCTGGTCTGTCCCAGACCCACTAGGTGGGACAACTGAGACTGCGGAGATTGTTCTCTGTTTTCCCCATGGCTGTCAGCGATGAGATTAGCTGAGTGAACGGTAAGTTTGAGCCTCTAGCAGAAGTGGCCAAACTGAGGCCTGCTGTGAACTTCTGAGGTGAGCAAATCCGCCAAAAAGTGCAGGACCCACCAAGTCAGAGGAGCAACTTTGTCACAACGTGAAAATCTTCAAAAATAAGGATAAACTTCTATCTACAGTATCTTTCTGTATTAGATATTTCTAAAATTCCTGTCTGCTTTATTAAACTTGAGACAGAAAATGTTACTACCGGTGATTCAGTTTATTTTCAAAGTACCTACTATTGATCCTATAGCCCACCAGTTTCTCACATGTTCAATTTTAACTTCATTTGATTGTTGCTAGTTAAGAAGATAAAGGGCTGAATAGTCACTAAAACTGCCCACGACATTTTGCTTATCTGCTACAATTTAAAACAAGACACTTGGAGCAGTTGTTGTCTGTCAGCTGGTGGCCAGACACTCCAGTAGACTTGACAAATTAGCAGAGCCTATGTTGGCTGGACTCACTGTGTGAGCATGCAAGTCCCATGTGATATGGCGGCTAAGAACACAGCAAGGACCCTTGTGATCTGTAGGTAGCGGATTTACCAGAAGAACTAGAAAAAAGCTTCGCTCTGGCAATCTCCAAAGTCATGCTGCTCGACTTGCCTTAGCAGAAAGTCACTCTGCATAGCAAAGAGCACACTTACCTGCAGGAATCCTAGTTTTTGTTTTTATCTCCAATTACTCTCTTGCTGTCCTTTCAGAAAAAAAGAGAGAGAAAGAGAGAGACTTTTGTAGATGTTAGAAAGAAATGGCTTTCACTGGTGCAATTACATCCCACTCTTCCCCATTTGGTTTAGTCAATTGTGGAGGTCAAATTCATGTGTTTTCAGTGCAAAAGACATTCCCTTCTTCCTTGAAAGTTGCACTGTGGAAGCTGAGGTGACTATGGAAAAGGCAGATGCTGGTGTTTTAAAACGATATTAGGTTTGGCCTACACAGCTTTTATGTTCTCTGTGGTTGAATTATCCAGCCCAGCCACATTAATTGCATATTCTTATTACAATCTCATATGTGATGATTCATGGGATCATGTTGGATAATCAGCTGAACATGATCTTTCAGTGCAACACTGTGGCCAAAAGGGCTAACGCAATCCTTGGATGTATAAACAGGGGAATATTGAATAGGGAGGTTATATTACCTCTGTATTTGGCATTAGTGTGACTGCTGCTGAAATATTGTGTCCAGTTTTGGTGTCAACAATTCAAGAACGATGTTGCTAAATTGGAGAGGGTTCAGAGAAGATCAAGAAGAACGATTAAAGGATTAGAAAAGCTGCCTTTTAGTCACAGACTCACAGATCTCAATCTATTTATCTTAACAGAAGTTAAGAGGTGACTTGATAGCAATTTTTAAATATCTACATGGGGAATAAATATTTAATAATGGGCTCCTCAATCTCTAGCAGAGAAAGGTACAACATGATCCAATGTCTGGAAGCTAGACAAATTCAGATTGGAAATAAGACAATTTTTTTAAAAGTACGGTTAATTATCCCCTGGAACACTTTACCAAGGGTCATGGTGGATTCACCATCACTGACAATTTTTAAATGAAGACTGGATGTTTTTAAAAAGATGTGCTCTAGGAATGATTTCAGGAAAGTTCTATGGTGATATAGAGCAGGTCAGACCAGATGGTCACAGTGGTTCCTCGAGCTTGGGAATCATGAATCTATTTGCTAAGTATGTTATCTGGCCAACAACATTAATAGTGATACTGGGCCAGATTTACCTGCATTGCTCCAAGAAGGTAGAAACTGTACCTCGCTGTATCAGCAAAAGATACTGGGCCCAGTGGAGGAAGTCATTTCTCAAGTTGGACAGGCAAGGATTCCAGAATCATTTAGGCCAAGGCACAACAGATTTAAGTTCTACTGAGAGCTCCTCAAGAACCTAGTAATAGAAAGCACATTGAATTGACACATGCCCCGGCTACTCTAGCAGGATCCTCTTTCTGAATAGGGCCATATACTCTGGGGGCAGCACTGGCTACTGGAATGCTCCTGTTGTGGAGAGGATGTTGTGAGCAGCATAGGGTACAACAATCAATGCTACGTCCCAGCAGCTCTGCCAGGAGAAGCCAATTCTGATCATGGAGTGACTCTGCTCCACTATCTGTAGAATATCTGCTTCTTGTGGAATATTACCTAGGGTGTCATCTGCCATCTGATAATTTAGGAAGGAGGTCAGATTCTGGGCTAAAGGATGCAGAGTGGCTCCTCTATCAGTCCTTCAACTGACTGAAGGCAGTTGCTTTGGTATATTGCTCTATATTCTTTGCTGAGCCCAACATACAACGTGAAAACACTTCTGCAATATAATTTAGGTGCTTTACCAGTATGAAATTATAGAGTTTCTGTGCTGGTACCATATCAGGCCATTAAAGCATTTATGAACCTTTTCTCTTCTTTATCATTGACTTCTCTCTAAATGGAGGAATTTGAAGAACTTCCTTGCCATGAAGAGTCCTGCCTAAAAATATTATTTTTTAAACTCCCTAGAGGGGAAAGGTGGGGAGACAGCATTTGCTTCTGTAGAAAACTAATACAATGTAAACAGGAAGCATCAATAGTAGATTTTGTGGATTGAGGTTTGATTTTACTAGCCATGTTCAGAATTCTAGTGGGAGACATTTTAAAATGAAATCAATTGACTTGCAATCATTTTTTAGTCTGTTTGGTTTTTTGGATGCTTGAATTAATTCAAAATGCCTAAAACAATGTTTTTTCAATCAGTGGTACACATACTCCTGGCGGTATGCAGAGGTCTTCCACGAGTATATCAACTCATCTAGATATTTACCTAGTTTTATAACAGGTTACATAAAAAACACTAGCAATGTTGGTACAAACTAACATTTCATACAATGACTTGTTTATACTGCTCTCAATACTATACACAGAAATGTAAACACAATATTTATATTCCAACTGATTTATCTTATAACTATATGATAAAAGTAAGAATGTAAACAAGTGCTGTGACACTTGTATTTTTGTCTGATTTTGTAAGCAAGAAGTTTTTAAACGAGCTGAGCTTTGGGGATACACAAGACAAATCAGACTCCTAAAAGGAGAATAGTAGTCTGGAAAGGTTGAGAGCCACTGGCCTAGAAGATACTCAAGATGAGCCAGAATTATGGATGCCCATGGAATTCAGGATTGGCTTCTATGCACATGGTATATTCCCAATTCTGAAAGCACAGACCTCGACAAACATACAAAACTAGAGGCATCTATTATTGGCCCATCTGTTGCTATATGTTTTCTAAATTACAGGAGCATAAGAAGAGTGTTTAAAATGAGTGCCATGCATTTCTCTTTTTTCACACCTTAGCCTCTTTATGTCAAATGTTTGAAAGCTTTTAAAAATATTGTCAAGAATCAGAGAGGTAGCCGTGTTAGTCTGGAATTGCAGAAGTGACAGAGTCCTGCGGCACCTTAAAGACTAACTAAAGTATTGAAGCATAAGCTTTCGTGAACTATGCTGCATGCACCCGACAAAGTGGGTATTAGCCCACAAAAGCTTATGCTTCAATACTTTAGTTAGCCTTTTAGGTGCCACAGGACTCTTTGTCACTTCCTTAAAAATATTTACTCTGTGTGGTTGAACTCTTATGAGGCCTGATCCAAAACCCAATGAAGTCAATGGAAGTCTGGAAAAATCTCTGTATGAGCTCTAGGTCTGTCCCATAGAGCACTGCCAGTCCTACTGTATTTAGCCTCAAGTATATTTGTGCAACCATTGAGGTAACTCCCTGAAAAAGGAAGTTTGTTATGAAAATCAAGACAGTCACTAAATTAAGGCTTGGCACATGTACACTGATATCAATGGAAAGAGTCTTATTGCATCCCAAAGCATCCTTTCGAGAGAAAGGATAGGGGGTTGGTAGTTGGGGAATTTAGGTTTTATTCTTGTCCATGTGACAGATGTGCTGTTGTGAATTTAGGCAAATTGGTTTTAATTTTGCAATGCCTCAGTTGCCCCATCTGCAAAATGGGAATAAGAGTTACCTACCTCAGAGGGGTTTTGTAAGGATTAATGGTTTTAAGGTTCTTTGAAATCTTAAATAACAGATGCTATTGAGAATCAGAGGTGTAGCCGTGTTAGTCTGGAATTGCAGAAGTGACAAAGAGTCCTGTGGCACCTTAAAGACTAACTAAAGTATTAGAGCATAAGCTTTCGTGGGCTAATACCCACTTCTTCGGATGCTTCAATAGCATTGGACCACTTCGATAGCATCTGGCGAAGTGGGCTAATACCCACTTTGCCAGATGCTATTGAAATATCATTATTACAGGTATTACCATGTTTTTGCATCTGTGGTAAATTTAATTTAACTTGAAAATGTATAACACATTGAAGTCCAAATTCTGGCCTTGGTTATGCTTGTGGAAATTCTGAGTAATTCCAGTGATGCCAATGGAGTTATTCCAGATTTGCACAGGGCAGAATTTGGCCCTAACTTATCTAAACAGACAGGCACATGCAACAATTTATAGGAGAGATATAACTTGTGACGTAAGCAGCTTTTGAACATCACTAGTTGCATTTTCATAGCTTCAGCTAAGCTTCCAGCAAAAGTAAAACAATGTTTCACTGTTAATTAATAAGAATGTCAAAGTTTGAATGATTATAATAAATTTAATTAGAAAGAACTAAATCAAGTATAATTATGTAACAAGGAAAGTGTCTAAGGATGTGGTTGTGGATGTGTGTGACTGAGATGCTGCCCTTTGAGGTAAATAAAGGGCAAAATTATGAGCGGATGTGAATCTGGGTAGCTCCATATATTTATACTTTTCTGCACAATGCTTTTTAGTTAGTTCTTCTCCCTCTCTCTTTCTCTCTCTGCCCATATACACATATATCTGACAAAGTCCTGAAAAGTCCAAGGTTATATTATGTACTGCAAATACAAAGATTCACATATGAGTTTTAAGATGCAATAAAACTGTCAAATGATTTAATAGGTGAAAAAGGTGTAACTTTTCATCTTTTTCTTGGAAAATTTCCAAAGGAAAGTTAAACTTTAGAGGAAAAGGGCTTGATTCTGAACTCCTTTACACTGATATAACTCCACTGACTTCACTGGAGTCCTAATTTACCTGACATGAGATTAACACCAGGTCCAAAATCTCATATAACCTGACAATTATCAAGGACAAAATAAACAGAGATAACAATGGGCCACAATAATTCCTGAATCTTGCTGACTTTTGCCAGCGTATATCCTTGTGCACAGCTAGAACCGTCAGTTGCAGTAGCAGAAAGAAGATACCATCTCCCCTCGGCATGGACCCAGAGCTTGGAATTGGGTGGTATCAGTCAAGGAGGGGGAGGAGGGGCATGGCTAGGACAGCTGTAGGATGTACCCATAGTGATTCAGTGTATTCACTCTGCACAGAGAGGTTGTCCTGGAGCTGTTGGTGAAAGTCAAAGCTGCCCCTCTCAGGAAGACCTCAAAATGGAGGGTAGGAGGAAACACTAGCTGCCCTTCCCTGGGAGTAAATTGCACCTCTATGCATCAGGGGAGGTGAAATTAGCTGACTGGCTAGAGAGACAAACCATAGCTTTAAGATGGCCACTGCATTACAGAAATTGCCTATAAAAACAACAGAAAGATGGAAAAATATAAGCAGAAGACACTGAGCCTGTGCTTGGCAGGAGCTATAGAAAAAATAAACAGGTGCAGCATCAGACACAGGAGAAAGGGGTATGGCTAATGCCTCTTTGAATGATACATATATGATGTGATGCCTTTCAAAGTGCTGGTACAGCAGGCTCCGTGCATAGTGATGATTCAATCTCTGGGATAATCTGAAATGGCAGTCACGCTTCTGAAAGAGCACAAAGTCCTTACCTCCCTTTTAAAGCAAAGTAGTAACTCTACAGAGAGGGAGGGCATGCTGAAAGGCATTACAGTAATGCATATCAATGAAAGGCTCCTCTTGGCTGACTAGTGAGAGGCACATTCCCTCAGGCTCCACCAGTTCCAATTCCTCCAAATAGCTGTGGTGCTGGGCCAGAACAGGGTAATCACTCCTGCTAGCTGAAGCAGGGACAAACCAACTTTTTTGTGTGTGTTGCTATTTCAGAATCAGCCTTAATTCCACTATACAGCTTGTCACACTTCAGGGCTCTCAGCCTGTGCCAAGGGGAGATGAGCTAGCAAAACGATGGTGTAGCACACCTTTGCAAAGGTGCAGCAGCAGGGCTGGGTATCGAAGCTTGGTTGCAATATACTTTTGGTTCATTTATATCTAGAGCTGTGTTCTGTCTTTTCCATGAGCACTGTAAGCCCCCAGTTTGCAAGAAAAGAGGCTTTGTGTCATTGGTAACTATCTCAAGAACTGCCCTGTTGAATAATTAAGAGAAGGTCTCACACAGAGTTGGTCTATCTTATGAAAAAGACATAAATGGCAAGAGTAACTTCAGATGTTTCCATAAATCTCTGGGCCATATCTCGAATCATTTAAGTATTTTAATTTTTTTCTTTCCATTGCTTCAATGGAAGCAGAATCAGGCACATAGCAACTAAAGCTAGAAAAAGCCAACTAGGTCAGCTACGTTCTTGGCAGCTGGTAATATGGTCTCTGAAAGTTGGTATACAGAGCTGACAGGGACAAGCTTAAAAGGATTCAATTTACAGCTCGAGGAAAGAGCAATCAGTCTAAAAACTCTTCCATCAAGAACTGGCCAGGAGATTGGCTACACACTGTCCCCTGGAGGATTACTGCCTGGGAAAGAGAGCAACATGTATTCTGAATAAACAGAACCACTAGCCTTAATGTTGTGTGGTCTTGATTTTTCTTTTTTGCCTTCCATTTATTTATTACATTTTTGTTCTCTCAGTCCATTTCTTCATTTCATCCTCTCTCTCTCCATCTGTATTTCTACCATTTCCTCTCCTCTCTCCTCTGTTTTTCTCTTTCAGTACTTCTCTTCTTATTCTGCTTTTCTTCTCCACTTCACTGGAGCCCCCTCATTTTTATTTCTCCTCTCAGGAACCCTCTGTATTTTTTCCTCCTTGGAGTGCCTTCAAATTTCCCCATGTCCTCTTTTCTCTCTCCCTCCTTTCTCTGATGGACTTTCTTATTACCCCTCTTCTCTCCCAGTCCCTGTCTCTACCTTTCCTTCTAGCTACTTTCTCCCTGTGCCACATTTTCTATATGTCTTCCCAATGCCTATTTCTACTTCTTCTCTGTCCTTTCCTCCAGTGACTGACTTGCTCCCTTTAGGACCTTCTTTCTCCCTCCACTGACCCTTTCCCTTCGCTGTCCCCATCATCTCTTCGTTTTCTTTTTCCACATCTTCTCCATACGACTCTCACACAACCTCCTTACTGTGCTCCAGCACCTGTCCCCACTCCTCTGATACCATTTCAGACCATAGCGCTTCATTCCTAGCCCTCTCATGCCATACTCCAGGGTCATTTCACCTGGAGCATAACCTGTTCAGGTTTCCCTCTTGCTTTCCTCTGCAACTACCGCTTCACTGTAGACCACTCTAGACCAGAACACCCAGAGCCTGGTATCTGCATGACAGCAGGTTTCCCTCTCCTAGTTGCAGAAGGCCTCTAGAAACCTTTCTGCTAACCTCAGAGATAATCAGCGGTGCTGAGAGCCACTGAACAATTTGTATAGTGGGAGCCACTGAGACCAGCTGTAAACCCTGGATATGATGGAAACCACTTGAAGCCAGGGGGTGCAGCAGCACCCCAGCACCTCTACTTTCAGTCCCTATGGAGCCAATGTACTTATTGCTTCAAGCCAACAGTGCACATCAGTTCTATCAGCTCAGATGAAACCCTGACAAACCTCAGTGTGAACAATCTCCAACATCCAGCTGCTAGTGCTGATAGAGTCTGACCAACTACCGACGAAGTGGAAGGTCCAGGGGTTAGGGTGTGAGCCTGGGACTTGAAAAACCTGGCTTTAAGTCCTGCCTCTGCCTCTGCCTTCCTCTGTGACCTCGGGTAAGCCCCTTAATCTCTCCCCGCCCGTCAAATGGGATACGGGCACTGCCCTGCCTCCCAGGATGTCCTGTGACCACTGCACAGTCACTCAGTGTGATGATGGTCAGGGTGCTGGAGTCCTGTTTGCATTGGGGGTGCGGAGAGCCACTGAACCAAGCTGTAAAGCCTGGATATGATGGAGACCACTTCAAGGCAGGGGGTGCTGGAGTGTCTGAGGGGGAGTCATTGCCCAATGCGCCTTAAGGGCTTGGGGTCGGTCGCTTGAGCTCTGTGCCAGCGCAGCTGCGGGCCCCCTGCTTCCTGCGCTCCAGCCCACGGCCTCAGACGCAGGGAGCGCTGGGGGAGGCTCTGCTACAGCCGCGGGAACAGCGCAGCAACGCAACGTAGCCTCCAAGCAGAGTCGCGGCTCCGCAGCAGGCAGCCGACGTGGGCAATGAGCGTTTCTATTTCCTTTGAGGGCGGCACGTCCCTTCCCTAAGCCGGCCCCTGCCGGGAAAACTTAGCGCTAACTTGTCCCCGGCTCCGGCCCCCGCTTGCTGCCCGCGGGAGGGAGGTGCCGGCGCACTGGACGGCGAGCTCCGCATTGGCGAAATCCTCCTTCAGTGCAAGTCCCGTCAGGATGGGGCCCCCGCGGGGCGCGCCCAGCAGCAGAGCCACCCCCCGCCCCGCAGCCCCTCCGCCACCCAAGGGACTCCGCAGCGCCCTGCTGCCTGCTCCCGCCGCGGCACGTCCAGCGCCGCGCACTGACCGGCTGGGTCCCCACGCCCCGATCCGCGGGGGCTGCCGAGCTCTCGCCCCCCGCCGCCGGGTTTACCTTCCACTTTGGTGAGGGTCAGGACCGGGCTGTTGCACGCGCTGAGCGGGGCCACCCTGGCGGAGTGTTTCTTCATGGTGAGCCCTTCCGCCAGCAGGAGCCCTCCCGCGGCTCGCCTACATCCCGGGGCCGGCTGCAGCAGCAGCAACAGCAACAGCAGCGCCCTCTGCTCCCCCTGCCGCCTCCAGCCTGCGCTGCGGGCCCTCCCTGCCCCCGCGCGTCCCTCTGCCGCAGCAGCGCCCCGTCCCCAGCCTCGCCGCTGCCTCCCGCGCCCCGCGCTCTCCCCGCCACTTGGAGGCTTTGCTGCAAACGAAACGTCACATGTAAATCCCCCCCCTCCCCCACCCGCCTGCCCGCCGGCTCGGGCAGAAGCGGAGCTGCCCTGGCGCGCTCACTCACCTCTCCGTGCCGTCAGCGCCCCGCTGCGGTGCGGCTCGGCCCCGTGCCCGGGCGGGGCAGGTTGGCTGAGCGAGGCGCGGGGGTCGCGGTTTTTCTTGGGACACTTCTTAGGCGTTTCGCTCGCCCGCAGCTATGGGAGCCCCCCCCCCCCCACTGCAGCCTTTCCACGGACGAGCAAAGTGATTGTGTCGCCTTCGGAGGGGAAGGGAAGGCGCGTAACCCCCCCTTCCTCCCGCAGGCTTTGTGACAGCTCGTGCGAACGGGCAGCACCAATCCATGGAGGGGCAGCCACAGACCCACACGTGCGGGACCAAGACAGCAAGGGGGACACACGGGACATGACACACACACACACAGAAACACTGCACCTGTCCCACTTCTCTTTGTGAAACAGACTCTCCAGAGACTGACACGATGACAGTTGTATGGATCGCTTCCCTTCAGGCCTCTGGATACAGCACCCACCTGGGGGGAGCCCTTCCCTGACCAAGTGCATGATACTCTGCAGGTGCTGCCAACCATTTCAGTGCCAGTTGTTTGAGGGACTATCTTTTTTGTTTTGTTTTAGCACCTCTAACATTAGAATGACTGCATAGTTGATGCCAACCCCCGGGCTTCCCGGGCTGGTGTAAGCTTTGGGCTCATTTTAAAACCAGTCTTGGGGAAAACTCACTGTGATGAGGGCCATCATCTAGATCAAGGGTAGGCAAACTATGGTACGTGTGCCAAAGGCGGCATGCGAGTTGATTGTTAGTGGCACTCACACTGCCTGGGTCCTGGCCACCATTCTGGGGTGGGGGGTGGGGCTCTGCCTTTTAATTTAATTTTAAATGAAGCGTCTTAAACATTTTTAAAAACCCTATTTACTTTACATACAATAGTTTAGTTATTATAGCAAGAGACCTTCTAAAAACGTTAAAATGTATTACTGGCATGAAAAACTTTAAATGAGAGTGAAGAAATGAAGACTGGGCACCCCACTTCTGAAAGGTTGCCAACCCCTGATCGAGATGGTATTATGCTTCCCGGAATAGAAATCCACCATCCCTCCCCTTCACCACTCAGTTTTTCCATTCAGGCCCTCTCAGAGGTCCAGAGAGGCGTGGGCCACTTCCACCTTTTAAGGCCCCTGGCCATAATACAAATAAAAAATGACAATACATGAAAACAAAATAAGGCACCAAAACCAGAGTGAGACATAATTTGAATATTTTTTATTTAATAAATGCTTTTATAGCCTTTTTCTGTGCAAATGTACCAATTATTGAGGAAAAAAATCTAGCTTTCATGCAATGTCCCAGTTGATATTAAGCATGGCGAGCCCATTCAAATGCTCATCCCATAATTGAACGGTGATAGTTCTTTACCTGCTTCAACGCGTTCATTCACCTGAAGCCACCAATGCAGGCAAACTGACAAAAACATGCAATACAATTGTGATATTAGAAAACACCCTAGAGAATCCAACTTCGAGTATTTCTTGAAGTAATTCCTTTGGCTTGCAATCCAATTTAAAGTTTGTGGAATATATTCATTTGAGGAAGATGACCTCGTCACTGAGATCTTCTGAGATCTCTTTGTTGGACTGTTGCTGAAATTGTTCAGCTGCAGAAAGTAGATATTCATTACGCAGGCTGTTGGACTGCTAAAGAAACCCAAAAAGGGTAAAAATTAGTCGCAGTGACTCAAATCGATGCATAAAACCTGACTGAAGAGAGTCAATGATGACAAGGAAGACATTGACCTTATAAGGCTGCTCGACATCGGATTCAGTAGGTGAGTTGCGATTGGTGGAGAATTCAAATGAAAGGTCAATATTCTGTGCTACTAATTTGGACTCAGTCAGGATTGCATCCCATTGTTCACGAATCTGTTGAATGTCATTGATAAGACTTCAATGTTATCTCTCTCAACATCAAGTGTAGCACTGTGTGCTTCAATGACCAGATTAGTTGATGGCATCAGAACGCATTCAAATTTGGACATGTGCTTCTGAATAGACTGAAGTTCAATTTGAGCCTGTGCAGTGAGATTGAGAGATTCCTTTTGAAAGCCTTTTTCACTGAATTCACATGCTGCACAACGGGTTGAACATCATCAATCTGTGCAGACCATCTAGTTTTGGACATCCCATGCAGTGAAACAGGAAGATATTGCTCCAGAAATTCCCACTTCTGTGGACTGCTACAGAAGAGATTGTACATTTGCTGAACAGTTCCAAAGTAATTAATTGCCTCCTTGCATGATTCAGCACGGTCAACACCTATAAGGTTTATGTGTGGTTTCCACAGTTGGAGAAAATACAATTTGAATTATGCTCAAGCAGAACTGTTTGTACACCTTTGTATTTCCCAGCCACATTAGATCCATTGTCATAGGCTTGGCCAATGCAGACTTGAAAATATAATTTAAAACCTAGAATTGCTAGTACTCAAGCAGCAATTTCTTTTCCAGTTTTTCTCATGAAATTATCAAACAAAATAAACCTTTCTTCAATTGAAAATTTTGAGCCGTCTACAATCTGAACATATTGAATAACCATAGTTTTCTGTTCCTTGTGAGAATGATCTGGAGTGGCATCAATGCTGATTAAAAAATACTTGGCATTTCTAATTTCATCAAGAATTGTTGTTTGTACAAATGACCCACATAGCTCAATAAACTCATTTTGTATGCGTGTGGAGATATAATGGACTTGCATGCGCTTTTGACTCTCTTGCGATTCTCCAATATGTTTAACACGCTCTGATAAAAGTGGGTCATATTTGCCAAGGAGATCATCTATGCCTAGAAGGTTTCTATTTGCATGATCATCAATACGTCGACTGGAACCAAAGAATGCCTATCCCTGCTCAGAAAGGAAAAGGATGACATTCAGGATGCACTCAAGAAGTTTTTTCCAGTTATTTATTTCTGTAGAGAGGGGGGTAAATTCTCAACTGAACTTTCAGCTGATGCTGCTCTACTGGCTGATTTCCATGCAACATAGTTTTCTTTGAGTGACACTGAACTCTCATGTGATGATATTCAGTCTTTCAACTTCCTCCAATCTCTGTTGATGCTTCATCCTGATTGACCAAAGAGAACTGATGCATTTGCAACACTTTTGTTCAAAATGAAGGAGGGTGTACAGTACAGAGAATGTTTTCTGTACTCCAACATAACCAGTCTCTTGTGGAGGTCTCACCATTTGGAAGAGTTTTTGTCAGCGGACAAGTAGGGAAAACATGATTATTAGCATCTCATGGAATGTTACTTGGAATTTCAGAATAATTTAAAGAAAAGATTTCATTTGGGCAGCATTGCTCTTGTCAATAATTCCAATGTCAGTCAAAGTCAAACTTATTATATTCATGAATTGCACTTGCTGCGTAAGATCTACATATTCATATTGCTGTTGAGTTTCTTGACTGTACACAGGATCTCCTGCTGTTACTGTTGGCACATCTCCTTCTTGACTATTGTCCTCATGTTCACGTAATAGCATTGAAATATCATCTGTTGCAGTTACGGAGTTTTCATTATCTGTAGCATTGTTTGTTGGGTAAGGTGTTTTCCACTGGTTTGAGAAATGAAGTTATTGGTTTTGAGCTCTTAGCTGGTGCTTCACTAAATTGTTTTCACCATCTCTTGCTTACACCACTTTCAGATCTCCTCTTCATAGTGACCTATCTGGTCAATATGTAGCCTATCCACACTTGAAATATTCTGCTGTAAATAAGTAGCTTATCTACACTTGAAATCTTCTGATGTAAACATGTACACAAATGCTGAAAAGACTTAAAATGAAGGAATACTAATTAAGAACACAAAACGAAACAGACAGGTTATTATCCTTATCACTGAATCAATATATATAGTAAGCAGATACAGACAGAGGGATAATGTCCACAAATTTCAAACAATTGTCCTCATGAAACTCACTGTAGAAGATTGTCCTCACACATTTTCACCTTGAATCTGGGCCTATAGACTACAAAAGCCTATGATGATGACCAAGCTACCAAATTAGGGCTCAACCAACCAGTCAGCTCTTTTAGCTACCATATGAAGATAATAATGAGGAATTCTCAGACACAAATAATTCCTTAATCAAGTAGATGAAAAACTATAAAGACACTAAAATGTAACAATTCTCTGCCTTACACTTGATCCAGCACCAGCCACTAGTAGTGGTTTGTTTATATAATCAGCTGATCTGAGAGGACACGTTCATTGGGGTTGAATCTTGTGCTATAAAATCCGATATATTTTTATTAATATTTATGAACATTTTAATGTTCTAATATGACAAAATCTATGTCAGTTAATAAAAAATTATGTATTTTACCAAATCACATCTCTTATTTGCTTAACTTTGAAGCTCTAAGCTGAGCGTGTGTGTCACATTTTGGTCTGATGGGGATGTGCATAAAAACAAGTTGCGAAACTTATCAAATGCCAAAAAATTAACAAGGGTCTAAATGTCAGCCTCCATTTGAGCTTGAGACCCAGGCCAAATGGCCCTTCTGACCCTCCCTCTGATTGGCCCTATTTACAGACCATCCTTCTCAGTGCTTAAGGGGAAAGTAGGTGAAGTCATCTGCTGCCTGAGAAAAGGTGGACTGTAGAAACACTGTGCAGACTTGTACGTCCCACAATTGAATAGTCATGGAGAACAAATTACCTTCATCCCTAAAGGTGGAGCAAATGCTGATAATTTTGAATATGAAGTTTGTTCTGCAAATGTGCTGCAAAATTCACTCAAAATTTGCTGTGCTAGTGAAAACTCACCAGGAATATAATTTGCAAGTCTTTCATATTCACAGGAATCTAACACAAAAAAACCATGAGTCTAGTCAATGCAAATTCAGTAAGAAGTTGTATACTCAGTCAGTTTTAATTTTATTTTGCAATACTTGCCTTACTGTAATGACAATGTCTTTCTGATCTTTACCTTCCCAGCATCCATCAAGCACTTTGTTAGTTATATGTCTTCTGTCATTTCACTGGTGTCCACAGAACTGGATATCAAATGAAAGAGGAAGTCATGGCAGCTGAATGAAATCTGGTTCCAGTTGTTTGCCAGCTTGTATGAACTTGGAAGAGTTTGATTAATAATTCATATCCCAAGTGCTTTTCAGATTCTGTCACCAATGGAATGGTGTATCCCAGTTTAAGGTGTTAATAAAAATCAGAGGATATAACCTATTACCTACAGTTCCTAGACATGGATATAAAGCCCTGGTGGGAATATTTTGCTTGTGGTTTTTTCAATTAACTTTAATATTTATTGCTTTTGTGAGCGGTAAAGAAAGATCAGTAAAGTGCTTTACTTTCAAATCTTTCCTGAAGTCATAATTTTCTCTCTCAAACAAATTCTGAGACCCACTTTTCTGGCTTGAAAACACCACATTGCAATTAACCCTGATTGCCTCTCCCTCATTTTGTCACACCATTAAAATAAAAAGCTTGTTAGTTCTTGGACCTTTAACTTTAGACTATGTAAGCTTAATTTTTAAGTTTTGTTTTGTGGTGTAGACAGGCAACATCTATGTTTTATTTCAACTTGCAAATGGGAAAATATCTTACCACCAGCTATTTTGATTTTTATTAAAAGGAATTTAGTGTTCATGAAAAGGTAACAGATTTGAAGACAGGAGCACTATATTTATACAACGCACAGGCAATAGTGATGTGTGCTTCACTACATTGCTTTGTCAACTTGCTTCAGATCTAATTAGGCAGAAAAAACATCTCTACAGGTGAAAAGGAAGGGTCAGATTTTAAACTCATTCAGTTCCTGACCTTTCTGCTGAGTCTGCCAACAAGACTGACCATTAGCACTACAATAACTGTGAAGATGCTTTTTAGAAGGTGGACAGCCAAGAGGCATGCACAGAGACCATCATCCCATTTTAAACAGACCATTTCTTCTGTTCTGACCTATGCTGGATTCAAAAAATTCACAAATGCAATACAGTTCCCTGAAGCCATTGTCTCAGTAGAATCCCAGGATTCTCCCATTCTTGGAGTAGGTCTCCAGGCCCCATTCCCATGTGGACAATGTTTCAGCAACAAGTATATAGCATAAATAATCCACGTTCTTAATGCCCCCCTGCTGTTAGGGGGTTACCTCAGGAACTGAATGAGTTCAGGATTTCTCAGCTGGTCCAGCTGGCCTCGGCACCTGCTAGTCTTCCCTTTGGGAGCACTGACCATTGGTTAATACCACAACCAGACAACTTACTTAAAAAGTATTGTTCAATTTTAACAATAAGAAGATAGAAAAGCTGAAGAGAAGAATTTTAAAACAACACATCAGTTTATATGCATGCTTATCTTCCTATGCTTTCAGGGGGTGGTAGGCCTCAGGAAGGCTCAAATGCTTCGGACCTCCCTTCGCAGAGCCTATCTCTGTGGCAGTGTGGTCTTCACAAACAGCCCCTGACGGCTGCTTCCTCTTCTCACTAGCAAGTAAATTAACCATTTCAAGTTATTTTGATCTCTGTTCCCAGACTTAGCAAAACAGCTGTGTAATTGTGGCTGGAGCCAAGGAGCATCTTAGCATATTAATAGCTCAGAATTGTTTCTTAATGCCCCCCTGCTGTGTTTATTAGGAGGTTACGTATTTAGAGACATTATGTTTCCTCCTTGCTATTTCACTAACTGTCCTGCTATTTAACTAAATCATACATGTTATAAGTGTAAAGTAGCCTAAAATTAGTGTTTACCTGTAAGGGGTTAAGCTAAAGGTAACCTGAGAGGTGGACAACTGACCAATAAAAAATTCCTTAGGAGACAAAGGATTTTAAGTTTTAGTTTTTTATTGGTCAGTTGTCCACCTCTCAGGTTACCTTTAGCTTAACCCCTTACAGGTAAACACTAATTTTAGGCTACTTTAACATAGCTGTGTTCATCCCATAGCCAAGGTGAACAAAGAGAGACCCAGAGAGAAACTGAAACTTAAAATCCTTTGTCTCCTGAGGAATTTTTTATTGGTCAGTTGTCCACCTCTCAGGTTACCTTTGGCTTAACCCCTTACAGGTAAACACTAATTTTAGGCTACTTTACATTTATGACAATACAGTAAGCATTCTAATAACCCAATATAATTGCAGTAACTGTCTCAATAACCAGGTCATATACAGAATTCATTAATAAGTACAGATCAGCCCCACATCCTTCATGGCCATCTCAACCCATCACAGACTTCAGTGAAGTTACCCTAGAATTACACAAGTGCAGTGAGTATAATTCATCCCGAAGGCCTAGCATTAATGCACATCTTAAACTCAAGCTGATGTGCTATTAGCAAAAATTATGTTGCCAACATTTACAGTACATTATAAGGATGGTTATAATAACTTCCCAGATGATGAGACTGAGGAAAAAAGAATGATGTTTCAGCGACAAGTACTTAGCATAAATAATCCACGTTGTCTCCTGCATTCTTAACTTTCAGATGCCTTTGAAACAGAATGCGTTTCTGAAGAGATAATCTACTACACAACTGTAGATTTTAGTAGATGTGGTAAAGTCATAGCCGATGAATCCCAGAGGACCAATAGGAAGGGTAAAGGAAAGTGGGTACAGAGGGAAAGTGTGTGGTCTCACCTGAATCACCCTTTTGCAACTCTATACTTTTAGCAGCTGATTGTGATGTGGTATGCAGCCTTTCCTTCCCCTCATCCCCTGCACAGGGTAATACAGTATTTGTGCAGACAGCACATAGCTGCTATGTGGGAGCAGGAAGATGCAGTTATAAATACTAGCTAGCCCAAAATGAAGCAGTGGAAAATACTACAATCTTGCTATTAGATTCATCCACAAATTGTTAGTCATTGCTTGGGGGAAATGAGTATTCTCTTAAATGATGCTGTTGCATGCTGTAAACATGAGGACATCAGATCAAATACACAGATGCAGGGACATGGTTAGAAACTACAAAGTATGGTTCAAAACACATAGATTTACAGTACTTGAATTAAAGGAGAATCTAAATTAGCTGCTGTAATATTGTAAGTAATGCTTTTAGAGTTAAAGTTCGAGGTCAGGAGGGACCATCAGATTCTCTAATCTGACTTTCTGTATAGCATAGGCCACCAATACCAGCATCTGCACACTAAACACAACTAAAATAAGACCAAAGTATTACGGCCCACAGGAGACTAGAGTATTATGTGGAACAGGGAGAAAATAGGAGGGAACAAGGTGTGCCAGTGCCGGAAGCCACTGCAATAGCAGGCAAATGATTAAGTGAGCTATATGCAGAAAATCCTGGCAAAAGATGGTGAAAACACCCCCAAAGCCACTGTGAATCAAAGCTGGGAGAAAGTTCCTTCCCAGCTCTACACTTGGCAATCAGATAGACTCCGAGCGTCTGAGAAAGAACTAGCTAGCCAAGCACCTGACAAGGAAATAATGCTTATTGCCCCTCAGATCCCTGTCCCAAGTCCCATCTTCAGCCATGGTCATGTTAGTGTTTCAGAGGAAAGTGATAAAAAACCCTGCTGGAATAGATTGGAGGGGGAAGGAAATCCCTTCCTGACCCCTGCTGTGGTCATCTGAAGTGCTGAAGCAAGAGCTTTGAGAACATGAGACAAACCAGAAGTGAGCCCCAGGGCTGTTGATGACTCTTGTTCCCTACCATCACATGCAACCCCCTCATACAATTGCATGCATACCTTTGTCCATTTCTTTCTTAAAACTAATTGTTTTGCCCCAACAACTCCTTCTGGGAGGCTGTACCAGAACCTCTCCCCTCTGATGGTTAGAAACCTTCTAATTTCCAACCAGAATTTGTTCACGAACAGTTTATCCCCATTTGTTCTTGTGCTAATATTCTCCGTTAGCTTAAATAGTTCTTCATCTTTCATCAGCTGTAGGCATTAAACAGTAACAATCACACACATAAGCAGTTCTTGATTTTCATCCAGGAGAGCACAGAGGTACAGATAGACACTAGCCAGTCCATGATGCCTGACTGAGGTTAGGTGGAACAAAGGAGAGCCCATGTGCCAAACTCTGAGTCCCCTTTGGAAAAAGGTATAAAATGTTTACATAACGTATAAAAATTTACTTGTGTTTTGCTACCATTTAAGGGATCATCATCAACATATTCCTGCAATTGCCAGAGATTTGTTTTAATCTACTAGAAATGCAGCAGCATTTGCGGTCTTGGCTATTTTTCTGTTGTTTCCACATGGGGTAGGAGGGAGCAGATATGACAGGCTTTTCCCGTCCAATGTTAATTAGCTATTGTTAAAATATTTGTCATGTTTTTAATATATGTGATTTTACTTTTAATATAGTAGGACACACAGATTTTTGGATATGCCCATAGAAGATGAGCCAACCCACTCTATAAATCACCTCTCACTGGAACTATTTGGCAAATTCTTCTCTATAGAAAAGTATATTTATTTTGTGGCACCAAATATGAGTCTGCTTTTCACTGTGCCTGGGGAGGATCATAACATTAGCACAAGCAGTGAGACCAGATCTCAAGATAACCCATAGTACATTTTGAAGTATTCTACACTTACCGTAATGAGGTAGCTACTTATAAAGACTTTTTGTTGTGTATCACTAATCCCTCAGCTTCTGTAGTTAGGTTTGTGGATTTAGTTAATCCTTCTGAGGAATGGATCTGGATATGTACAATATGGAAGTCTGTAATAGGCTTACACAAAATGGATGTTGTACATTCTTAGAGCACAGCTTTGTTTCCACTAACATTAATGGTAGCTATGTCTTTGACTTCAATGGGAGCAGTACCCACATAGTATAACCACAAAATACATAAACAAGAAAGTGACATACAAAGTACAGAGAACTAATTTTATTTTACATTTGGGAACCTAGTTGCTTCAAAAACATGAAGCTGTTAGGAGACAGGGATGGAGGATCAAAGTACAGGTGAAAAAACGAAGGGCAAGGATATCAGACAAAAGTTTCCAAGGTATAGAAGGAGAGAGAGGAGGACCAGAGAAAGCCGCTTAAGGAAATATAAACGTTATTTTAGTGAGTTACACAAAGAAACACATCACAACCAGGAATTACAAGGATATTGGGCTAAATTCAGCAAAGCTGAAGCATCTTCCTGTGCCAGCTAAGTTCACTGTGATTGGTGTTAGGGAGGGATTCAGGTGAAATCAGAGTCTGACTTTTCTCCATTGATATTAACAGTTAGCTTCTGCTTTCTTTCAGGTGGTGTAACTTTTGCTCCAGTGCACCCACTGATTTCCAGTACAATGTGTCTGCCTGTCTTGCAACATGTATCACTGGGATTTAAGAAACAAATTTTGTTTAATGAGACTTTTCTCTGGACTCTAAACCAAGAAAAAGGCCTTATGATTTAGTCCAGGGGTTGGCAACCTGCAGCATGTATACCAAAGATGGCACATGAGCCGATTTCTAACAGCATGCTGCTGCCTGCCCTGCAGTACCGGATTTATTATGGCATCCCTGCCCTTTGCTCTCTCCTGCGGGGGCAGGAGGCAGAAGTTTGTTTCTGCCGGCTCCTGATGCAGAGCAGGCTCTGCTGCCAGCCAAGCTCCTCCACTTCTTCCCCCAGCTTGCTGCGATCCTCTCCCTCTCTGCCGCTGAACAGCTGATTGCCTGGGCGAGGGAGGGGAAGGGGAAGGAAGGGAGGGGGAGCTGCAGCACGCTCACAGCTCTGGGGAGGAGGCAGGGATGGGACCTTAGGGAAGGGGACGTGGAATCAGGGCATATCCCCTCTAGCCCTCTGCTGTGAGCTGCTCAGAGCAGGGAGCTGGGAGCACCCCCACAACCCCTGAACCCCCCCATCCCTGACTCCTGCACCGTCCACACCTACCCAGCCCTGCCCCACCGCATGCCCTGACTCCTGTACCCACTTCACACACACTCATCCCCCATCCTGACTCCTGTACCCCCCACACCGCATGCCCTGACTCCTGCATGCCCCCACATCCCCAGCTCCCCCATCCCATGCCCTGACTCTTTCACCCCCCACATCCCCACCCCCACCCTCAGCACCAAAACAGGAGATCCTGCACCTCCCTCCCACATTCCCACCTGCACCCCTCGCACCAACTGGGAGCTGCTCCAGGTAAGCGCTCCACACCCAACCTCCTGCCCCAACCCCAAGCCCCCTTCTTCATTCTAGCTCCTGGCTAGATCCTGCATCCCAACCTCCAGCCTGCTCCTTCACCCCTGTGCTCAGTGCACCCCAACCTCAGTGCAGAGAGAGACAAAGAGAATGGGCTAGAACCAGAGAGAAGGTAGATACCCACTCTATGTGGGCAGGGCTAGGACCCCAGACCGGCAGCGGGCTGAGCCAGTCTAGGGTTCTGGCTGCTGGACCCTTGCCAGTCAGGGTCCTAGCCACAGGCCCCGCTCAGCCCGCTGCCAGCCTAGGTCAATGGAACCCCAGGCCAGCAATGGGCTAAGCAGGCCGGCAGCATAAGATCAGCATTTTAATTTAATTTTAAATGAAGTTTCTTAAACATTTCAAAAGCCTTGTTTACTTTACATACAACAATAGTTTAGTTATATAATATATAGACTTATAGAGACCTTCTAAAAATGTTAAAATGTATTACTGGCACGCGAAACCTCAAATTAAAGTGAATAAGTGAAGACTTGGCACACCACTTCTGAAAGATTGCCAATCCCTGATCTAGTTTGATGCTCTCACTATGCAACCTGGATGAGACTCTCTGGTGCATCCCAGTTGCTTTGGGGCATAAAGCAGTCCTAAATCTGGCACATCTGGACACAGGAGAATTCCCTGGATGCCATGTAGCTGATATAGCTTCCATGTAGATGCCAAGTAGATGCCATGTACATAGATGCCATGTAGCTGATATAGATTCCCTGGATGCCATGTAGCTGATATAGCAGCTCATTTGTCACTCATCTTCCATCTGCTGGTGTAGTGGGAATAAGCCAGGTAACGAAGATGCGTCTGGAGCTCCCCCTGCACTGGTTAGCCCAAGCTCCCGAAACAGCCCCTGGGAGCCATTTGTAACCAACGGAATTTAGAATCAGGTGAACGATATTCTAATTTCTATCAGGGAGTGGATTGGTGCCGGAATGGCCCTAGGTTGGAGAGTGGGGGGTGGCGGGTGGGGGGTGGAGGCACAAAGGTGGCCAACAGCTATCTTTGAGCTCCCCTAGTTCATTAGCCAGAGATCAGGCTCTGTGTCCTTATGTATAACCAAGCCCACATTCCTCAGAAAATTCTTGAATTATGGGTCATTCCTACCATACTGGCTGTCTCTGTGTCTCCTCCCTCACTTCTACTAGCCTCAGCCCTCTATTTCTGATTAAACTTTCCCCATAGCACTGAGTGGGAGAAACAGATTTATGTAGCCTCATATTACATCCATTACTTTTCTCTCAAACTGTGCATAAAACATGACTGTTTCAGAATTTTGATAGCATTAACACATCACTTGAGGTTTGTTCTCAGTTCATAATGTTACTAGAGCTGTTTGATGTAATTATAGTCATGATGTATGTACAGCTAGGGCTATGCTATTCCTAAGCATATCATAATTCAGGCTAATTCATACAACAGCAACATAAGTTAAATGAAATCATTTATGTAACCTGCTTTCTTTTAAAAACAGCTTAAGGTCTTTGATATTCAGTGGTACAACATCAAGATCTATTTTTTCCCCATTCCTAGAGTTCCTTATGGTAATAAACATCACACCCATACACTGTATTGGAGTTAACAGCATACAAACACATTGTAAATCACTTTAAGTACTTCCAGGTAATAAGTAATTGGGCATAAGTAGCTCTTCAGCATACAGCATAGCTTTAAACCTGGCTCAGATACTAGCATTTCTAATATGTCAGACAAGATAGCTTTGTCTGTGATTGGAGAACTAAGAAGGTGAACCTCAGGCAAGCAGAATTCACACTCTCCTATCACTGGAGGAATGGATGATGGCACTTTCGGAAAGCACAGTCAATGTGCAACTACTCCACCTAGGTCCGGATTTAAATGCAAGACCCACCAGTTGCTAAGGCTTTTCCCCAGCAATGGCATCGTTATAGGTCGAATCCTGTGGATATTATAGGGGAAGGCAAGAAGGAGAAAACCAACATGCTACTGTGCATTTAGAAATAAGGCAGGCTTTGAGATTATTACTATTTAGGCCACACTCAGTGCTGACAATTGCAGTGCCGCATGTAGCGCAGTGAAAGGACAAGTAGATATGCTCCAGGGTACAAGATTATATGCAGATAATGACAAGTCCCTTCTGGATTTCATGAAATCTTCCAAGAGGCCTGCCTGAAAAGGGCAGGTGGAGGGGAAGTGACTATTTGTCCTTTCTGGGTTGTTTTAGAAGCATAAAGAAGGCTAGAACTTCAGTGGTCATTCCATGCATGGTGGGAGGGGAGGTTTGAAAGATCAAAGCCCTATTGGATATGAGACTCCAAATACAAAAGAAACTAAAACCCTTTAGTGACTAAGCCTGTGACAATTGTGACAAAGCTCCAAGTTTGTACTCGTTGGTCCTTCGCTTCCTGGCAGATTTAGGGGCCTCAGAAACTCATCTAGGCCCCAGAGTGACCTCCCTTTCTCAGTATAATTGGCAAGAGTCACCACCTAGTGAGTTACCTTCACCACAGGCCAGTATGGAAGGTGGAAAGAGCCGGGGGGGGAGCCCGGGCCCGCCCTCTACTCCGGGCTCCAGCCCAGGGACCCTAATAGTGTCAGCTAAGATGGCTGACCTTTTATCCACAAAACACAATACAATTCCCTGGGCTACTTCCCCACAGCAGTCCCCACTTCTTCAAACTCCACTTCACCCTTACCTCAGGGCCTCCTTCCTTCTGGATGATATGTTGTCCACCACTCAGTCTCACCAATAGCACAACCTCCTTCCACAGCTCCTGACACCCACAGCCCACCTGACTAACTGGGAGGTTTTTATCTGGATTCAGCCAGTCCCTGATTGGCTTCAGGTGTCTCAATTAGGCTAGCTGTTTCTACTTCTTTCTAGAAGGTTCTTAATTGGCCCCAGGTGTCTTGATTGGTGTGGAGTAGCCTTTGTTTGGCTATCCAGGGAACAAGGACCTGCACATCCTGAGGCTGATATACCTGCCTTCCAGCACTCTCCTATATCCTTCTGGTCTGACTCCATCACACAATGTTTTTCCAGTCACACATGGGTAAAGACAGTTATTTTTACTGAGAGGAAATTCCACATAGTAGCTTCCAACATCCAACAACAGCAAACACTCACACAACCACTATATAAAACAAACTGCCAGATGGTCAACAGACTATTTTGTACAACATTTCTGTGCATTGTCGTCAAACATGTTGAAACCAACATGATATTGACTCACAACAATGCTCCAGAGGCAGCAGGCAGAGAAACAGATTGAACTTACTATAGAGCCCTGCTACACCTTGGAGAACAAAGGGAGCACATGAAATACTACCCAGATGGAATGTGCTGATTTGCTTTGCTGGGACAGATGGAATGGAGTTCAACCCAGGAAAGTGTCCAAAAAGGATTCTCAAGCTTCATGTAGTCCAGAGTTGTTTTGTTACTCTGATCTGAAGACGTAAAGAGTTGCTATAATAAACAAAGAGATGATGTCTCAGGCCAAATTCAGATGTGATGTTTTGTGGTATATGTTACATATTGGTGTATCTAGGTGAGATTGTAAGTTGGTGTATCCATCTAAGCATTTCTTTTACCATCTTCGCCACCAAAATATCTACTTGTTATGCTGTTTGCCCTGTGGCTGTACTCCTTGCCAAGAGGCAAATGCTGTAAGAAAGCACACAGTTTGTGAAGTGTTTTGTGATCCTTTGGAATGAAATGTGCTAGAGATGACATACGACATCTCTGAAATGTGTTCAGTTCTCTGTCTATCCAGATGGCCCTCATCATAAGCATGGTCTGTGTTACTTATTGCATCTGATTCATGAATATTGACATGTTGCCTGGATTTGTATTTGCATATAGTTGAACTCAAGAATAAGCACATAAAACAAATGTGCACAAAACAAATGCTTCCGCCCACAACCCCTATAAATCTCTTCAAGAGTCAGATATTGTATTCAGTGAAAATCAAAGTCAAATTACTTGGCACTTCTCAAATCTGAACAGCTGATTGTGGGACCAAACAACTAGACTAGCTATGTAAACAGCTACATAACTCTCGGTCATTTAGGTTTATTTGTTTTAAGATATAAAAGGTGGGATTTTTCTCAGAAGCACTCAGTCAATGGGACTTGTGCTCCTAAATCACCTATGGCCTTTTGAAAAATCCCATCCTAAATAAACAAGTAAAACAAGATATCTGAAGTCTATACGCAAAGAGCAATTCAGATTATAATGAAAGTATGTGTTGCATTCAGTTAAAAAGAAATAATAATGATAAAACCCCATCAAAATAGGATTCCATTATATTTTAAGCACTGGAACAGAGTCTGTAAGGAGTTTGTGGAATCCCTACCATTTGAGGTTTTTAAGATCAAATTAAACAAACACTTGGTCTAGGTTTACATACCTCACTGCAAAGGATGGATTAGATAACCTCTTGAGATCCCTATCAAATGTACATTCCTACGATTCCATATTCACATGCAGGATACTTGCATTTTGAGAAATGCCAACATTGTTACAATCTTCAAGAAAGGAGATAAGTGTAGAAATTATCGAGGTATTGCCTTGCTAGCTATAGCAGGGAAAATTCTTGCCCATATCCTCTTACTTCCCCTTGCTGAGGACATATTGCCAGAATCTCAGAGTACATCTACAGTACAAAATTATATCGAATTTATAGAGTTAAAATTTTCTAAACAGATTGTATACATTCGAGTCAGTGCATCCCCACTAAATGCACTAAGTTGGTGGAGTGTGTTCACAGTACCGAGGCTAGCATCGACTCTCAGAGCAGTGCACTGTGGGTAGCTATCCCATAGTTCCCGCAGTCTCTGTCACCCATTGGAATTCTGGGTTTAGCTCCCAGTGTATGATGGGACAAAAATATTCTCATGGGTTTTCCTTGGCGCATCTCATCAGTCACCTCTCCCTCCATGCAAGGTACGTCACACAATCATTTCTCACCATGTCACGGCAAGCATGGAGCTCGCTCAGCTCACCACTGAAGTTGTGACCATTGTAAATAACTCTTGCATTATTCAGCAGTATTTGCAGAAGCTGTCAAAGCGGCTGAGGAAGTGACGACAGCGTGATCATGACAGTGATGAGGACATGGATACAGACATTCTTATCAGAAAGCCATGTGGCGATTGGGACATCATGGTGATTTTGGGCCAGGTTCATGCTGTGGAACACAGATTCTGGGCCCGGGAAACAAGCACAGACTGGTGGGACTGCATAGCATTGCTGGTATGGGATGATTCCTAGCGGCTGTGAAACTTTTGCATGTGTAGAGCCACTAACATGGAATTTTGTGAGTTGCTGTCCCCTGCCCTGAAGTGCAAAGACACCAAAATGAGAGCAGCCCTCACAGCTGAGAAGCGAGTGGCCATAGCCCTGTGGAAGCTTGCAACACCCGACAGTTACCAGTCAGTCAGGAATCAGTTTGGAGTGGGCAAATCTACTGTGGGGGCTGCTGTGATCAAGTAGCCAACACAATCATTGACCAGCAGCTATCAAGGGTAGTGACTCTGGGAAATGTGCAGACCATTGTGGATGGCTTTAATGCGCTGCAGCGGGGCGACAGACAGAACGCATATCCCTACCTTGACACTGGAACGGCCAGTATGTAAACCGCAAGGGGTACTTTTCCATGGTGTGCAAGCACTGCTGGATCACAAAGGACATTTCACTGAAAGGTGCATGACGCTTGCATCTTCAGGAACTCTGGTCTGTTTGAACAGCTGCAGGAAGGGACTTACTTCCCAGACCAGAAAATTACTGTTGGGGATGTTGAAATGCCCATAGTTATCCTTAGGTACCCAGCTTGTTCTCCATCTATTTAGCAGTCATTTTGGTCCTCATTAAAAACTGCCTCCCCAGTAGAGCTGATATTCAATACAGATTGGATGGATGGATGGCTTTTTAATCTTTGATGTCTCTGCTCAAAGTCTAATTATTACTCAAAGTATTATTACAGATCAGAAAATAAGCCTATGGAGGTTTGCTGAATCTTTTCCCATTATTTAGTAAGCTTTCCTAATTTAATTGTCACTTGATGTTTTATCTTGAAGTGCCTAAATCCCTGTGAGGATTACTGGTTTAAATCTCATTCCCTTAAAAAAATAGCCCTTTGTAGCCCAGATAATAATGTGCTCAATGGCATATTATTTGTCAATGTTATGATGCAAATGACAATGTCCAATGATGTTCTAACTGATGAGTTTAAAAGAAATACTGGTAGCCAAATTATATATTTCAAAGTGTCCTTAATCTCTTCCATACCTCAAACATAATTTTTCCATATGTTATCTTTAATTAGACAGCATCTACTTCATTTTTCACCGTTAAACAAGAGAGCTGCAAAATGCGACTTGTTTGTCACACAAAATTGTAGTTCTGATGTCTATGAAATCAAGGGCCACTAGAATTAGCATTCAGCAACTAAAGCTCCTTTCCTCTTATGTGTCTCTATTCCATGCGGAACAAAGAGCTTTACCATGACTTTCACCTTTGCCTGTTTCCTCCTGAAGTTTTAGACGCTTCCCATGTCATTTTGATAGTTTTCAATTCTGCTTCGATTTTCATATTATCCTTTGTCTTGTTGCCTCTTGCCTTGGCAATACCACTCCAACACCTGTCTTGTTATCTTATTTGGGTCTTTCCTCCCTGTATGTCCAGGCCATCTCCATTTTCATTCCGTAATTTCCTGTCTTATTAGTTTCTGTTTCATCCTCCTCCAGAGTTCTTCATTTGTGATTTTTCTGGCACCTGATACTGAAGATTTATCTAAAGCAGCTGATTATGAAAACTTGGAGTGTAGATAGTAAAGTCTTAAAAGGTCTCCAAGCTTCAAAAGTTTTAATTATGTCTCTAATTATATCACTGATATTTCATTCCCTGTTCATCAGAACTTAAATCCTTCCTTTTGTGTCAGTATATGCAAAGTGAGAAAATGTCATAAGTTTGTCCAGGAGGATTTTCATGCTTCTTGCATTTGTTTTCCAGAGTAACCCCACCATGGAGACAGAACAGGAATACTCTGGATTGGACAAATTTTGGAGTCAGGAACTATAACATCTGAAGTCAGGTAAAGAAAGTGACAGAACATTAAAATAGCACATAAAAGGTAATACAGACAGATGCAATGGCAAGTCATGAAACAAAAGGGATTCTCCTTTAGAGGAAGAACAAGAGAACCAGTGCACTCAAAACAACAATTTATGTTTTTGGAGCAAATGTGCTTCCCGTCTCAAAGATCCTACTCTTGGTGTTGACAGAGGATGATCAAATAATGTTTCTTCCCTTTCACTGTCCCTATAATTCAACTAGTATGCAAATGAAAAAATCTTTGGCCCACTACAGCACCACAGTTACCTACATGTATGCTGCTTACCTGCTCACAGTGTTCTCACTTGGCTGTACTTCATGTCACACATTGATATCAACATAAAAACTCCTACCCTCGTCAACGGAGGACCGGATCTTCACCATGGTGTTCCACATCAGAGAGAGCACACGAACAATCTAGTACCCAATCTTGTGTGGGGATGATTGAATAGTTTGACAAACAATGGTAATACAATAATATCCGGTACCTGCTCTAATGGCCTGCATACACACTATGTAGTTATTTGTTCTTAAAGAAAATAAAGCACTGGCTGACAGACACCATCCATAACACTTATAGCACAGAAACAAGCAAAATCAGAATTATTTTCATGCTAAAAGAGTCTTGATGATTGTGTTTTGTTTTGGGTCTATAAAACCCTAGGTCAGGGAGTTCTGGTTTTGGATTTATTGCTGTTTGGAATATGTAGTAATTTTTAACTTCCTCCTGCTTATTTTGGTCTTCAGTGAAATAATAACTTCCCTCCATCTTCTATGCCATTTTCCTTAGAATGTCTGTGAAATACAATATTTAGAATTCCAAAAATTCACCATCAGCAGAGAACCCACAGAAGCATATTTTATTGCAGTCTTGATATATTCCATGATCCCTTTGGTTTTTCAAAGCCTTGTACTACAAGGCTGTATATCCATTGGTTCTTATACATAAATCAGGTGAAGGTGGTCCGTACTTGAATGGGAGACTTTTAGGGAGATTGGTCATTTGGTACTGTATACAGTTCTCTTCAGTGTGAGGATGGATGTGACATGTTATGTTATTACGGGACAACTGAGAGGCTTTCTTCAAAATGAGATGTAAAACTGAAGTCTTGATGAGTTGTGGTCATTAAAGATCCCTTGATTTATTTATTTAGCAAGGGTTTGAGCATAAACCTCAATGTAGTGGCTACCTTTGAACATGGATGGTTATATTTTGCCTATTTAAAATCCTCATAGCCATTTTCAGTTGGAAACAACATAACAGGAGGATGGGAGATAATCTTAGAGATATTGCCATGGGAATAGGACTGTGTCAAAATAAGATGCAAGATCACTGTAGCAAAGCAGCAACTCACCCCGCGGCGCCTCCTGCTGGTCCGTCCGGGAATTAGCTCTCAGCAGCGTCTGGAGTGCCCTCTGCAGTCCGTAGTCCCGCTTGCACCGGCCCCGTGTCCCTCCCTGGACCCCGGTGCCCTCTCCCCTGGGGTGCTGCACCACTGCAGTACCTCCACAGTCTCACTCTGGGTCTCCCCTCCCTGGGGAACCCCCACCTCCTATCCCCACCTTGCCTCAGTCTAGGCAACTGCCAGTCACCACTTGCCCCCGTTCTCTGAAGCAGACTGCAGTATCATTGCCATTCATCATTGGTAAGGGGGGTTGGCCTGCTGCCTCCACTACTACCCATGGGCTGCCGCCTGCAACCCCAGTACCCCTTGTTGGACCATCTCCTAGGCCCTGCAGGCTGGGGGTTTCTAGGGTGGAGCTTCCCCAGCTCCTTCTGCCTTGCCCCAGCCCTGCTTCCCTCTAGGTACTCTGTCAAGCTCCCAGCCGACAGGCCTGTCTACCTCTACAGCTAGAGGAGACTGTCTCTCCACCAAACTCTGGGCCCTTTTATCAGGGCCAGGTGGGCCCTAACTGATGCAGCCATCGCTGTGGCTGCTATTCCCTCTCAGCCTGGGAGCTTGCTTGCTCCCAGCCACAGCCCTTCTCCTGGAGTGGGGCAGCTGCCCCACTACAATCGCTTTTAAAATGTTAATGAAACTTGTGTAGGCATTATTAGAACTGCTACTGCATGTAGCATAGGCTGAGAAGAGCAAAAGAGATTCTCCACACTAGAGGAGAATTATTTGCTGTTTAGCACTGAGAAGATTACGATGAACATACTGAAGAATGAAGGCTTAGCTGAAAAATAAGAAAGATTAAAAAAAAGCACTTAGAACGGAAAAAGCCCAAAACAAAAAACAAATAAACAAAACAAAACCCTGCAAAATCTGTAAGCTAAGAGTCTGAAGGTCAGGCATGTTTATTATTAAAATTACAAAAGGGAGTCATTTAGTTTTTCATATTTTTTCTTTTATATTTTCCCTCCTGTTGGAATGATTATTTATGTAGATTATCATCACAACACTAATTTAACCATAAATTCCATTATTAAATCGAAAAGCCAAACGGTATTTATACAATTACTCTAAAGAGGCCTAAAAAGCCTAAATAATAAGCAATTTACTACATCCAAACAGTAACAAAACTTATATAAGCATCTGTTCAATATACTTACAAATGGGCTAAACCCAGGGTGCTTAGACCTATATTGGTTGGCTCCAGAGTGGGCAGTCAGGTATTAGCGATGAATCCTTTAAGTGTTCACTTTTTATACCTTTTAACAAGTAAATGACATCATTGCTAATTACTGACTTCAGCTAAAAAACAATTTGAGACACTTCACTCTTATTTCTAGTCTCAATCCAGATAAGATTTGCAGCCTCCTTTCTCCCCCCCTCCCCTACCCCCAGGACCTGGGTTCACATAGGCCATAGTTTTTGAGATAACACTGGAATGTGGGATAGGAAGCTCCATGTTGGCTCTTTTTAAGACTGATTCTCTTTGTTTTACTTAAAACTATCTGCAGTCACCCCTATCGGTCAGAGACTGTTTTTTTAGAAACCTCTCCTTATTCCATTAGTTATTCTTTGAACCAGATCTTTTCCTTCCTTCATTCCTTCTGTCCTTATAACTCATCACTTTCAATGCCTTCCTTCTACTTGCTATTTAGAGCCTCTCTTTACAACACAGATTTCTTTAATCAAACTTAAGGGAAATGTATTCTGCTCCCCCTTGGATTAAATTTCAACATAGCCGAGATTCAGGAATTTGCCATGAACTCCATCAATGGCTTGGACTGAGAATCACATCTACAAAAACAGAAAGCAAAAATATGTAGACCCCAGAAGTCAACCACACTTAGCTCGTGGATCATTAGAAGGCTCAGAAGGCATCGTTAACCATAGAAGCCATAAAGAAGTGACAGAGTCCTGTGGCACCTTAAAGACTAACAAAAGTATTGAAGCATAAGCTTTTGTGGGCTAATACCCACTTTGTTGGATGTATGCAGTAGAAGTACCCACAGGTAGGTATAAATAAGTAGGCAAGAACGAGGTTAGGGTTAACAAGGTTGGTTCAGCCTGATTGAACTACCTTGTTATCACCTCTTCTAGCAGCTGATCTGGAGGTGAGAACACCTAGAGAGTTCTGCTTTTGTAGTTAGCTAGCCATCCCTAGTCTTTGTTCAGTCCTGAGCTGATGGTGTCAAATTTGCAAATGAACTGGAGCTCAGTAGTTTCTCTTTGAAGTCTGGTCTTGAAGTTTTTATTTTTGCTGCAGGATGGTAACCTTTACCATCCTGCAGCAAAAATAAAAACTTAGATATAGATATAGAAAACAGGATGGTAACCTGTGATAGTGTGTCCAGGGAGACTGAAGTGTTCTCCTACAGGTTTTTGTATATTGCCATTCCTAATATCTGGATACTTCCACTGCATGCATTCGACGAAGTGGGTATTAGCCCATGAAAGCTTATGCTTCAATACTTTTGATAGTCTTTAAGGTGCCACAGGACTCTGTTGTTTGTGCATATATGTTTAAATAAAGCAAAAGCAGTACATGTTCTTCTTTCAGTCCCCACCAAAACTTAGTTATAAGGTATAGATATGATGGCCATATTTGGGGTTGGGAAGGAATTTTCCTCCAGGGCAGACTGGCAGAAGCCCTGGAGGTTTTTCGCCTTCCTCCACAGCATGGAGCATGGGTCACTTGCTGGAGGATTCTCTTCACCTTGAAGTCTTTAAACCATGATTTGAGGACTCCAATAGCTCAGATATAGGTGAGAGGTTTATTGCCGGAGTGGGTGGGTGAGTTTCTGTGACCTGCATTGTGCAGGAGGTCAGACTAGATGATCATAATGGTCCCTTCTGACCTTAAAGTCTATGAATCTATGAGCGTAGGAGAAACAAAATCTGGCTCCTTCCAAGAAATGGCATGCACAGCATTGCTATTATTGTGCAGTGCTGATGGATACAAGACAATTCTTGAAAAGGCATCCTCTCCAGAACCCCCTGCATCCATCAACTACTGAACTGTGAGTTACTGAAGTTTGGGAAGCTGCAATCTCTGCTAACAACATTATTGATGACATGCCTTTATCTTCATGTAACAAGGAAAGCAAATGTTTCTGGTGGTGAGAAGCAGTTACTTCATAGGGACAGCGTGTACCAAATGACAAATCTGAAGGAACCAGACGACAAGCTGCAAACAAGAATGGGAGCATAACATTTCAAGCAAGCTGGCACAGTAATTACCCATGGCTGAGCTTGTGTCCTTGACAGAACGTGGCATTTTACTTCTATTGTTTCTGGGGAAATGCTCAAAATTTATTAACTCTGAGTCAGAAAGCTAACAATACTTTCACAGGAAAGGGTTACAATAATTGGAAGAAGGCAAGGGTAAGGTTCAGAGAACATGACAAAAGTGATCTTCATAATGAAACCAAGATGAAGTATCTGACAAAAGATCAGCCCTCTGCGATAGTGCATCTGAATGACCAATTTCAGTGAGACTCAACTGTACAGCGAAGGATGCTAACGATTCAGCTATATATCACGCATTTCCTGTTATGGCAAGACATGCAATATGCAGACCTAAAATTCTGGGAAACCTCCAACAGGTGTTACTTTTAAGAGCTGAAGACAATCTGAATGTCAAGTGCAGGGTTACTAATAAAACTGTCAATTGCAGGAGATTATAAATGAAATTCTCTGTCTCTTGGGAAATGCGCTTCTACAGAGCTAATGACAAGAAACCCAGCAATACCCTTGGTATGGCATCATTGCTGATGAAGCCACTGACCTATCTAAAAAGGAGCAAATGTCTATTTCTATATGATGGGTCAACAAATTCTTTCACATTCACCAAGGCTGCACAGGCCTTGTCCAACTGATGTGCAATACCCACAAACTGGAGTGAAAGATACACTGGTTTGTTGCATGTCACTTCTTTCCTCCAGTCAGGGACACACTTACGATCGAGTGAGCAATAAGGCTGGGAAACTTTCTGGACTTGCTGCATGTATACAGGAATTAGAACCAGCAGTATTGTCTGAACACTGTTTTGTGCACTGTTTAACCTTGGGCTGCAAGATTCCAGCTGTCAGTGTGTCACAATAAGGAATACATTAGATAGGTGTCTGGCCATTGCAAAACTTCGGCGCTATTCAGCCAAATGGATGGTGACTTCTGAACAAGTCCCAAACCAGTTTTCATTCACAGGAATTTCCATTAACCTGCTCTGTCCAGGTCGACAGTTCAAATAGGAGCCATTGACATCGTTCTCATAAGCCACTATATTCTTTGGGAACACTGCCCCAAAATCAATTCATTTTGTCCCAATGAGCATGGCAGAATAGCTGGAGGTGTTCTCATCCAACTCAAATAGTTCAAGGTATGTTTTGGACTTCAGTTAGCACATCTAATATTCGGTTGAAGTGAACATACTCCTTGAGTTCTGCCAAGAAGAAAGACAGTTCATTGCAAGAAGGCTCACAATCTGCTGAGCTCGCTGTAGCACATCGGACACATCCGAGAGCCGATGAAGCATTTAAAATATTTTACCAAATTCCGGCTGCAGAAGAAACCAAGTTATCAGGTGAGCTTTCACTACGCAGAGCCAAGAGGCTGCCCAAGCATCCTAGTGACAGATCAGATATTCATCAATTTGAAACATCAGATGCCTGTTTTAGGCAACAATATTTTGAAGTGATTGATATTGTTTCAGGTGAACTGAGGCAGCAGTTTGATGCAACCACTCTGGGTCTACCAGGAGCAACTGAAAATGTATTGATTTCTTGTGCTAATGGAGAAAAAAACCAGCAAACAGTTAGTGAAAATGCTGTTCTTTTGCTCACATATGCAAGAGGTGGCTCTCACTTGTTTACAAAACCAGTTGAGGACTCTCCCAGATTTGGTTTGTGCTGCAGCCAATAAGTTCCGAAGCTGAACATCACTAAAGTCATGAAGGTGGGCATTTTGACTGATGTATTCAATGCTGTCCAAGCCTCTGACATTTTGTTTTCCAAAGTTCATTCACTTTTGTTCCTCACCTTACTCGTATCTGCTGCTACAGCTGAGCAAAGGTAGGCACTGTGAAGACTGAAAACCTCTCTGAGAACAACGATGGTCCAAGAATGTTTGAACAATGAAATGCTTTTGTATGTGCATAAACCAACTGTGGATGAACTGAAGATATTTAAAATCGCAAAGGAGTTCATTTGAGCTAATGACAGGCTCATTCACTTTTTGGGAACATTTTAAAACAAGACTCCTTTTCTTGTGTGACCAGTTTCTCCACTGTCATTTTATGTCACCATGTTTAGTGTTGTTTTAGTAAACAATACACAATACACTGCACAACACATAAAGCAAATGAGTTGGAGAATAGGTTTGGTGGGTGCAGAGTTCCATGTGGGATGTATCATATATAGAAGGAAATGGGTCTTGAAGAGTGTACAGGCTCGGGATGGTGCTTAATACCTTAAGGTTTCAGTACACAGCTCTGCATGTGTGTCCGTCTGCCACTATGTGTGTGTGTATCTGCCTGTGTTTCTTCATCTAAGTAGTGACAGAAAATCATAGTACACCCATTGAATCAGGAGGCTACAGCTGCACCTTGTTCCCAAGTTGCTTCTCGAGGCCAACTTTTCCTGCAGTCATGCATTCAGCTACTGCTGGAGCTAAGTCAACACTCCGAGAAGGTATACCTTTCTTTTAAATCTATTTTGTATCTAATGTGTGGCATTATTATCACCTTTTTATGCAGCTGTCTTCTGTATTCCATTTTCTATAATATAGCTGCTGCAACTTGCCTCCCACTGGCATTATACTTCAGCATGGCCCTGATTCAGAAAACATCCCTTTTCAAGAAAGCACTTATGCACATATTTAACTACTTTCAGGAAATGGGTCCCTATGTTTTCTCTAATTTCAGTACTGCACTTGAAATAGTTGGTTATTAAGTGTTGACGTCAATGGATCTTAAACATGTGATTACACCTATACGTGTGTTTAAATAAGTACTTTGCTGAGCAGATTTAAAGTACATGCTTAAGACAGAGTACAAGCTTCAGTTCTTTGCTGTACTGGGGCCCTACTGTAAAGGCTACCCCTAACCCTCCCTTTCTTTAGCTGGCTGACATATGCCCTGAAGCATGACAGTTTATGTTTCTGATATTTTTTTTATCTTAGCTAACTGTGAAGTGGTCCCCTCCCGCACAAACACCACCTACTGCTCAGACCAGGGAGTAGCAAGTGTTCTTCTGTTGTGGCACCCTCTGCTGACAGCCATCCCTGTCCTTCAGTGGTCTATCCTCTTCTAGGATTCTGGAGGGGCCACAAGTTGTCCCTACATTTTCCAGGGTATATAAAGAGTCCCTAAAAGGCTAATTCTGATGTCCAGCAAAGAGTTTGAGGCCCCTGTTAACCTAAGAGCCCCTCAGTGCTAACTGGCAGAGACCCCACTGTTCTGTAACTCCTACCAGGCCTGACACACTCATTATACCTAATGCATTCCTGTCATAGTATTTCTCTGTAGAGTAACGTCCATAGTATCAAATGTCTTTAATATTATTGTGTGACGTATGTACAGACGATGTGTAAAGAGTTGTGTACATGTGCTGAAAATATGTTCCTAAATACATTTGGGGGCAGACTTGATGAACAAAGGAATGCTCATTTGCCTGTGTCTATAATGTAAATTAAGCACGGGGATGCCAGAGACAGTGGGCAGTTCATCTGCATCTGAGGTAAAACACCCTGCAGAAGCAGCATGACATCAGCACACCAGAGTACACCACAGCCTGAACCCCGAGGGTCACCCTGACTCCTGACACAAAGACAATGAATGTTGGGGAACAGAAAGAGAAGCAAAAGGGCATCTTGGGATCCAGCACTGAGGGAACAAAGAGGTCGGCACTCTTTGCATCTGTGAACGTTGGATCCCCAACCCCGTGGGTTGGTGACACTGAGAAATGCTTCAGGTAAGAGTCACTAGAAAGCGTGATGGCATTTTTGTTTATTTGCAATCATTTTCTGTTTCTATTATCTCTGCTTAGTATCACTTAAATCTTTGTTCTTTCTTAATAAACCTACTCTGGTTTTATAAGTTTAGCTCAGTGCTGTTGCATTAAAGGGAGGTGTGCATGCTCAGCAGAGTCAGCAGGCTGGTGTGTCTTCTGTCTCGGGAGACAGTAGACTTGGTATTTCTGTGGCCATCCAGTCATAGGGGCTCTTCAAGGGGGTTCGGGAACAGGGGGACACCAAGAGTTACCTGCAAGGCAATGGGAGGACTGGCAGAGTCCCGGGGAGTTGGGTTGGCTACCAGAGTGGAGTGTCAGGGAGATGACAGTTTAGCAGCAGCAAATCGCTCGCTCACTGAGGCAGAGGGGTAGAGAGGTGACTTACAGTTCCGGATGCCCCAGGAAAGCATCACAGCCTCATATGGCCAAAATCCTGGACACTCTGGGATACGGGGTCTTCCCCAGGGTGCAGTTTGCACACCCCATCACACTAACATAGCTACAGATACCCTCATTAGCCCTCGGAGCCACAGCCCAGCCATAAGAGCTGCTTGGTGCTGGGCAGCTGTGGGGAGCCACAGTGGACTCTTCACCTACCCACAGTGCAGGGGGCACAACGATAGCAGTCCCCAGCCCGTGTATCCACCCCCAGTCCCCCGACCCAGGGCAAATGGGGGGTCCACAGCTCCCTACAGCTGCCCATGTGTCTGTGACCATGTCAGAGCTGTGGCTCCGAGGTGTCCACCCCTCCTCAGCAAGAGCTGAATCGGAGAGAGCTGCACGGGCAGTGGTGGGGAGATGGTACAAAGTCGTGGATCCTTCACGTGCCTGGGCTAGACAAAAAGTCCAGGGAGTGGGGACATGGGCTGCTCTCAATCCACCCTCTTCCCTGCACAGCTCCCACAAATGCCTGGGCTCCACACTGGCCTGGCCAGGAGATGGGGCCTGATGGGGAAGAGGAAGGGATCCACCCTAGCAAACAGTGGATGGGCTCCGGTTCCAGTGCCACTGTCTGGTTTGAGCTGGGTTGGCCAGAACTGAAAACAGTATTGCTGGTGAGGGGAGCCATTGTTTTATACAGTGTCATTAGGAGGAGCTGCACCATCCAAGGGAGTTCAGTGAGAGACTGGGTCTTTGTTGGAAACAACCCTTCCCTGAGCACTGTGCACTGGCTGGAGAACTGTGCAGGGTGGCTGCACGTGCCTCTAAGGGTATCTGTGTGTGTGGCAGAGCAGGACACCTCCCTGCCCACTTTGGAGTATTGTGTACTCCTAGGGTCCTCACAGAAAGAGATGCCTGCATGCCCCTGAGCACAGGGACAACCCTCTCCATTAGGCATGCAAAGGATAGGTGTGTGTGTTAGGGGAGACAGGGGGCGGGGGGGGGGGGGGGGGGGAAGGCTCCCTGTACACTTCTCCCATCTGTAGCCCCAAGTAAGGACCACTCACAATATGGCGCTTGGGTTCCTGAATAGTCTCATATGAAGGACTTTGTCAATGTCTTTTTGAAACTCCAGACTGATTGTGTCAAACAGTATTCCTTCACCCATTGCTTTGTTGACTTGCTCAAAGAGGTCTAGTAAATCAGAACAGCATAGTTTGTACCTGTTCTATAATGTTGCTGGGGGTATTTTATAATTCTATCTTTATGCATTGTTTCAGCCAATTTACTTGGCACTGAAGTAAAAGGCTCTCTAGTGTCTCATTCCAGGATCACCCTTAGCATCTTTTTAAAAGATGGTACAACATTTATTACTCCTCAATTCTGTAGTGTAGGGACTGAATTATAAAGAAAGATTTCACATTTTTGGTAGCAGCCCAGCCATTTCATTGTGAAATAATTTCTTTCCAACCTTTGAATGTATCCCATCCTGTCCTGGTCACTTGCTACTATTTATTATATTAATATCTTTCACCATATCAGCCTCACCTCAACCTGGAGCACAACAGATCTGGGGTAACTATTTCATGGAGGGATAAATTGAGGCCCTGCAACATGCAGTGACTTGCTCATGAGAAGTGCCAGAATTGGGAAGGGAATCCAGTAATCTTGACTCTTGTTCATTTGCAATAACTACTAGACATCACTGTCTTCCTCCTTTCTTTTTGTTTACAGAAGATTCATTGTTATCAAAATAGTATGAGAATCACAGTAGAATAAACCATGTCAGTTGCAATTTCAGATTCCATGCACACAAGACTAGATGATAAACCATGAAGTATTATTTTTTAAGCTAAATTGATTGACTATCAAAACACTTAGGACTGACATCCCAGGGTCTTCTGCACAATTTGCCACAGCATATGACAAATATAAAAATCTGATTACTCCCGAATGAAAAACTAGTTACATGCTTGAGTGATGATATAAAGTAATACGAAAAGAATCAAAAATTCAGGGCGATTAGCCTGTCTGCCTGCCTGCTGTATGAGTCAGCAGGAAAACTAGGGAAAAGCATTAACAGCTGTATTAGCTCTATTTGAATGTTTGTTGAAAACATTCATATAATGCCACTTTAATATCCTTCTTTATTTACAATATACTACTATGTCAGGGACACAGACATCGCAGGAAACCTAAGGCCAGACTGAGCACTCATTACTCCCAAAGAAGAGTAGCTATTCACTTGAGTAATCTGATTTACTGGGAGTATTCATCTGACTATTTGCTTACCAATAGGGTTATGGGTTCACAATCAGGCCTTAAAGGGTAAGGTCCAATTCCAAAGCCCATTGACTTCAATGTGTTTTTGATCAGGTACCCAATTCTCAGTTGGAGCATCTCCACTTCAGACACTGGAATTGTGCCAGCAAAGAATCTGTACCTAAGTGTGAAGCAGTTGATAAAATAACGCTTATTCCAGCAGTCAGTTGGGGGTGCTGTAAAACTCAATAAGTATTCTGACAGGGATAGTACAGGAGTTTAACAAGCACAGTCTTGCCTCTTTTGTTATCAGCCAGCTAGCATCTGATCTTTACCAGGACTGATCAAATAACAAAATACTGTAATGATGTGGGAACAACACGCAAAATTTGCAGAATTCTAGAATGTCATATTTACGATCGGCATTGCCGACCTATGCAACGTAATGTAAATAAGCTTCAGACATCATTTTTCACTCTCAGTGCAACTTAAGAGTATGAGTGGAAAAACAAAGCAAAGCATAATTTACTTTATACAATTTTAATTGTATTAATTTCATGTCCATACAAATGATGCCTTGCATTCAAAGAAATGATGGACAGTAGCTAGTAAACATTTGCCAAATCTTGACTTATTGATCTGTGACTCCAGGAGATTTCTTGAATGGATATGAGGTACTTAGGTGTTGCAACGATGAACTACTAGATGCTTTGCCTGTTAGGGGAATTTACAACCCTGAGTTATGTGCCTGGAATAGATCCCTAAACAATTCCTACATCTAACTGCAGAAAAACAAACACAAAAACAGAGCAGCAAGTCTCAGAGCCTGGGTCAACTGACTTGTCCTCAGACTCACTGCAGTGGGGCATTTTCTTTTTTACTGTGCAGACATACCCTTAGGTGCCTAAAAAAGGGCTTCACAGGAACCAGCATGCTGAGCAGGGAGCCACTTAAGATAGCCACTAGGAAATACCAAGGACAGAGGTTGGGCCTAAACCATGGCCCTCAAACAGCATTAGACTCCAAGGTCCAGGTAGGAGGAAGTCCCTCCCTGTACAAGGGATTGACAGCCATGAACCCTCACAGCCATAGAGTTAGGTGCCTGACCCAGGCCAGGACCATCATTTTTTCAAGAAAAATTGAAGATGATGTAGCATACCTCTATATAATCTTTAGCCCACTGGCTAGGACCCTGATGTAGAGCAGGGATTTGAACTGGGGGCTCCCACCGCCCACAAGACTGCCCCAACCACTAGGGGCAGGACTCACCATCCCTCACTTGTAAATCCACTGGGGCTATGGTGCTGGGCAATGTTGGGACTGAGGTGACTGTGCGTATGCCTGGCTGCCAAAATTTGGGCACACTGGGGACTTTATAGCAGACACTCAGGTACAGAGAAACATTAGGGGACAGTCAAGACGGGGTTTTATGAATGCTACATCACACAAGTGAATCCAACTCAGTTCTTCTCTCGATTTAGCCTATATATCACCGATACTGCTCATGTAGAGCTCGATCCGGCACCATTAAAGGCAAGGGGAATTTTTGTATTGACTTATATGAGACAAGGATTAAACCCTTTTTTCCATTAATGAATTGTTATTTTCTAAAGATTCTTAATGCTTTATATAATATTTGTAGTTGATGCACAAGGGCCAAATCCTGAACTGGTGTAAACTGGCATAGCTCCACTAACTTCCATAGGGCTTCACTGATTGATGTGGGCTGAGGATCTGTCCCTAGTTGTTAGCTCAAAAGATTGTACATTGCTGCTGTATAAGATGCTCCCCATAATCATCTTGCAATCAGTTAAAAACAAAACAAAACAACTAATAATACACTTTTCCATCACAAAAAGGAGTCCTTAAAGTTGGAATTTGAACAGCCAAAATGTGCTGGATTTACACATATACAATTACTTTTTAAAATTGTCCATATTCATCCACTGAAATGCATTCTTTTAGGCTATTCATTAACCTCCACTTAGAGACTGTCCCAGATTTTGATTCTGTCTTTTAATTCTATCCAGGTCACAGAGATAAGTAGCTCTCCTTGTTACACTCTTCAGGGTATGTGGCATTTGAAGCTTTCAAATGTGGATGTTTTTAATGTGGACTACAGAAACCATGATATACCACAGAATGGGAGAGATTTAAAAACCCCACAGCTTCAGATAATTAATGGAAAAGGTATATAGACCTTATGGGTTTTATTTTATATACAGGAATCCAAGAGCTTCCTGATGGTTGCTGATTTACAGGGAAGAAACCAATTAATAATGTCTTGTAACAAATGTTTGATATCAACAGCTGAAAAAAGGGTGCATCAGTTAGTTTGCAAGGAAACACACCTGACAGTGAAAAGCAAAAGGACTTCTCTGCTAGCAGCATACACAACAGATCAGAAGGTTAAACTCTGAGTGAGTACTGTGAATTAAGATAGTTGTTTCATTCATTTTGGAGAGCTGTAATCTCTTCTCAGAATACATCCATCCACTCTCCCCCAAGGAAGGTTTTTTTTGTTTTGTTTTGTTTTTTTTACAATACAAAGAACCTGATTCAAAGCACGCTGAAATCAATGGGAAAACCGCTTGGGTGAAGTCTGGGTCCCATTGAAGTCAGTGGGAGTTTTGCCTTTGACTTCATTGAGGCCAGGATCTCACCTTATGAATTCAATGAGCTTTGGGTCAGGACTATAATAATTTAGACTTAAAGTTACAGAAACCCAATTTTATTTACCATTCAGTGCACATTCTACATTAATCCTCCTCCATATCTTGGGAAATATAGAGGTCTTTGTCAAATTTTAAGAAAGAGGGTAACTTTTCCAGCATGAGCACAGAAAACATAACTCCACGAAGAGAAGGCATAGAATGAAGATCCAGAATAAATAAGCAAATTATACTAATTCATAATCAAAAAAGTTAAAGAAATTTAATAAAAGCTATAGTAGGTGGGCAAGGAAAATATGGCTCCAGGAAGCTTTATCTTGCATGACTGGGACACAGTATACTGCACTGCTATATTAAACAACATGGGTTGACACAGACTTTGTCAGACAAACTGGAAAAGGTCTGCAAAGGACAATATGAAGCATAAAGTCTTTCCTTCAAAATCAGGCACGAATCATTTTGATACACATTTTTAAAGATATTTTTTGACAAACAGTTTCATTTCTTTAACCACCACCTTTAGCTAGTGTCAGTGTTTTACAATGTAACAAAAAAGAGTCACACAAAGTAAATACATGGGGGTACTAATAAAAAGGAAATATTCACTAGCTTTAAAATATTTTGCATTAAAATTTCCAAAAGAACAAAAAGAATAAGCACTATAAATCATAATAAAGGAGGTATTTGTTATGGTCAGTTAATGTTTGTAAAACAATATCAATGAGTGGATAACATTTGTGCTTTTGTGGTATTTTTAAATACATTTTTTGACAATTCCTCCCTCTCCAACTACTTAGGTAGATCTATGGTCAGTTCAATGAAAAGCAAAGCTTCTGAACTGAATTCTGCCCTTAGGAATGAATGCATACACCATTTAACTTCAGTGGGAATTGGGTACAAATATCTGTGGGCGGAATTTGAACTTGACTACTATACAAACTTTCTGTACTTTGTTCCTTACCCCGGTTCATAATGGAGTGCAGAGTTTAGAATCCATGTATGCCTTTGTAACTGCCCCTATAAAGCATGGTTATGAATCACAGAAAAGTGACTGTTAAAATGCACCTTCTCACTCCACTGCCTGCTGCATGGGTATTTTCAGATGATATTTCTAACATAAAATTTCATTCTTGTTAACCGTGCAGACTAGCACAGCTACAGGGTAGCCAATTAGATTATTTTCTGTCTTACATTTCCTCAATAACCTTCCAAGGTACATTCTGCTTGCAGAATCATTATTGTTGTTGGTGATGTACAAGAAAAAGAACCCAGCTTGAACTTCAGATCCCCAACTGAGTTTACCTCTAAAAAAACCCACATCTTTTTACTTGTAAATGTGAGGAGCTTGAACTTAGGAGGGAATTTCTCTCTCTCTCCTGTCCAGGGCTGACATCAGTGCAGGACTAGAGGGAAAGGAGCAGGGACAGATAAACTATGATTGGTTATTTCTCTAGTTATCTCATGACAAGTTCTGTAATCAGTATTTACACAAAACTCCCACTGGTGATGGGAATGAGTTGACCACATGCTTTAAGAGCTGTGAGCATTTTGCCTTTGGATACCAAGGGAATGGCAAATCTTCCATACTTCAGATCTGTCCAAGCCCAGAGATTCATTCCTATAGAAAACCTTGACAAATCAGTCACTGTAGCTCAAGAGATTTAACATACAATGGTAACCATGATCCCATATTATAAGATCTTTAAATAATTAACCTACACTGACCTTAACTTCTAAAATCAAACCATCTCTCCCTGGAGAGATATAGAGCTCAGATTTTGTACTTGTTAATGCAATACAGTGAGTCACAGAGATGTTCCATTGCTTTCTGCCTATCTGATCCTGCTCAGAAAATTATAGAAGTTGTCTTAAGATCAAAGAAACTAGATCTTTTTCCAACTGAAGAACAAGGTTTAGCATGCCAATGCTCAAACCACTGAGCTATCCCTCCCCTTCTGCTCACAACTCTCTGCTATCCCTCCCCCTCTGCTCACAACTCTCTGCTCACAAAACACGTCACTGCTACAGAATGAAACCTCCTCAAGCAGCAGGCAGAAGTAATGGTGCCTGGCATGGAATGGCAACTAGTATTATCTAATATTTGTATTACAGTAGTATCTAAAGGCCCCAGCTATGATCTCTCACACCAGCACAGATCAGAAGTCACTGTTGAATTTAACATGTAAGACGGAGGTGGTCTGACAATCAGATGAATGCTATTTTAAAGTCAAGTCCATTCTGCTTCTTCATTACTCTGCAGCCACGAGGAAAACAAACTCCATCGCAGAATTAGTACAATAAATTTCAAAACCAGGAATGGTTAAATCCCATTTCGCAGCATCTGATTCCAGGTGTTCTGAAATCTTGGGCAATTTCTTCCATTATTAATTTTCTGACTGATGGCAAGTTCTAGCAATGTGCTCCCATTATTTTCCCTTCTACTACTGCTCAGTTATGGAAATCCTGCAGTGAGAATCAGATAAACGTCTTTTATTTTCCTGCCTCCTGCTGTTATTCTCTCTTTCAGAGCTGCAGTGGGAAACAAAACTTGAGCAAAGCAGCCTTCAAGAAATGTTGCAGAGAAATGCTACCCTTATGAGAATTGCTTTTAGCAGCCTGAACTGTAATATCAGAGTTTGGAAATGGTAGGGAATGGAATCCTATTATATCATGAGATAAGGAAATCTGTGGCGACCTCTTTTGTCTTTGTGCTGATGATGGTATGTTACTTATCATATAGCTCAGGCTATGTGGCAGACAGTGAGATCTGTACAATTATCACCAGGAACCTACATTGCCTCTATTGCCACTTGGCATGTGTGGATTGCCAAAGGTTTGAAGTTTTGTTTCAGGTAAGCACCTAAGAACACCAGTGCTTATCACAACCTCTTTGATTTACCTATGTGCTGTAATATACTAGCCATTATGTGTGGGGATGTGTTGCCCTCTAGTGGCTTTCCATGGAAAAGATAAAAACCCTACTATCACTACATCTAATGGGGATTCTCCTTTAGTTCAAGTGGCTACATACTTTGTGTTTTAGGAGCTGCAGGCCCTGGATGTAATCCCACACTACTGAATGTCTGAGGAATATCTTACAAACATTATCTCTGAATGTGCATAACTCATCAGTTTGGGAATTTCATGAAAATCCAGAAAGATTGCTGCTTCTGACCAGACTCAAAATAGCCTGGGCACCATGTACCTCTCCATTCTGCATGATAGAGGAAAACAAACTAGCATCAAATATGCCCAGATAAGGGCCACATGGATGGCTAAGAATAGTGAGTCTGCAGCATGCTTTTCCTTGGGAACCTGTGGAAGACCTTAGTCTGGACACTACCATGGTTGAGGGGTTCACTATTGTATGCAAGGGACATAACAGAGAGTGGGGCAGTGGGGAGAAGCCAATCCATAAAGTATGTTCTCTAGGGATCTAAGTAGCCTTCCTCATGTAACATAATGCTACTCAAAGCAGAATTATACTCTAGACTGTTCCTGTTACTCCAGGAAAAGCAGTGGGGAACAGTCAATCGCAGCTAGAGGAGCATTTGGGAGCATGGTGTTTGGAGGATCTGTGCTGCCTGGCGCGTGAAAGCTAGAAGGACCATCCAGGTGGTGTCCAGTGATGAGTTCGACAGGGAAAGTGCTGCATTTTCTCATGGATCCTTGGGCTCTGCATGCTTCTGAGGACAGGGACAGAGACACTCCCTGATCATTCTGCGAGCACAGTGCTACTCCTTCCAGAATCAAAGAATCACCTCAGCTATCTGCCACTTTAAATCTAAGCTCACTGTAGCTTTGTTTTTCTCATGAGGTGGTTGTTTGCATGTGGCTCTGTGAGAAGAGAACAGCCTTTCTCCTGGTACTCCGGCATTTCTCTTCCCCATCCCATTTGGAAGCCACAGGTGTAGAAACAGGCAAAAATGAAAAGCAATGATTTCCCACAGTACAGAAATAATAATAATTAATAATACTTTGGCCTTTATAGCATCTTTTATCTGAGGATCTCAAAGCCCTTTACAAACCTGGATGACTTGCGTCTCACACATGCCTATGATGTAAGTGGGTATTATCATTATTGTATGTAGGCATAGAGAGGTTAACCTGACATGCTCGAGGTCACACAGCAGAGACAGGATTAGTAACCAGACCTAATGACTCCCAGCCCTGTACTCAAGCCATAACAGGATCCTTCCCCTCAGAAAATTTGCTGATCACCAGTATCACCTGAACATCCATAGAGTAATATTACATACACATTGAGAGTCTTTCTGAATTCCTGAAAGTGATTCAGAATCACAGATTTAAAACTGCATATCACAGCTGTAATGTGCTGTAAGTAACAGACAGACTCACCTTTTTAAATGTCTAGTATCAGAGAGGTAGCCGTGTTAGTCTGGAATTGCAGAAGTGACAGAGTCCTGTGGCACCTTAAAGGCTAACTAAAGTATTAGAGCATAAGCTATCGTGGGGTAATACCCACTTCGTCAGATGCATCCGATGAAGTGGGTATTACCCCACGATAGCTTATGCTCTAATACTTTAGTTAGTCTTTAAGGTGCCACAGGACTCTTTGTCACTTCTAAATGTCTAGTGTTGTATTTGATCTTTCAGGTCTAAAATTTGATTAATGATTAACATGCTAGTTGTGATTTACTTCTCTTTGGGAGATCTTTCCACCTCAGGATGTTACTGGTTTTTAAATATTGCTGAAAAGATTGATGTAACAGAACTGAGATAACTTAGTTGTAATGCCTTGTGGACTTCGCGCTGGATATTGTTATTTATCATAACTTCAGAATTCATAAAAAACTACACATTCAATCAGTATCAGTCTCCTTCTAGCAAAAGAGTGTTAAAAGTCCCTTACTCACTTTATATACTTCCCCCCACCATACATTTCTGTCAACTGAGAGAACAAGTCTCATTTGCCCAGGTGAACTTTCATTCTCTATGATTTTGTACATGTGCTCACAGCCAGAGCTGCAGCACCAGTCTATTTCTGTTTGTGAGAGGAATAGTCTGCACTTTAAATCTGATTATTAAAAAGAGAGAGAGCAACTTTTTACAACAAGAATTTTTTAGTATTACGAAAACAAAAATGTGGCTTCCTTGTCCTCCTTCTGAAGCTCAGAGATGGATACTCATTCACTCTATGCTCAGAGTGCCCTTCCTGAATTTTTTCTTGACAAAACTTGATTAATGTTTTGCAATACTCTTGCTATTTGTAATTAATGTGATTGGAAAGGAAAATGGGAGTTATTCTAGAAACTGCATAGCCACTTAGATTTACCTGTACAACAAAAGATTACAGGATTTTCACACAATATGCTAGATAAAATGTTACCCACTTTTGTGGAAAAGTAAGACTGGAGTTGAGCAGGAGAAAAATACAGTAAGCAACAATCTAATACAATATTTATTGTATAGAATAATGAAACTGCCCTATCAGACATTCCATTCAGATAGGATAACACTTTCTTCATTAAGGATATTGTGATTTGTCAGCAACTGTTAGAAAACCTTTCACTCTCCCATTATCTGCTACCAAACAAAAAGGAAAGACAAAAATAGAGCTTTGGCACTTACATTTAAAGAGACCACATTGCAAAATGTAGCCTTTGATGCTAATTACTGAGGATGTGATGACTATAAGATGTAAAATAATAACTGGCTTGGCTGCAGTTTACAAAACTAGACCACTAATAGAATATTTCTTTGTATGGGATTCTTTCCACGGTCTCCACTGCAGGGCAAATCCTTCCAGCATACAAGTCTGCTTTCTAAATTAGCTTGGTGCATCAGGAGGAGAGCTGTATGGTTATTATTACTATTCAGAGAAGTAAGCAAGCAGAGTTTCTAACAGATCCTTTTAGTGTTGGGGACAGCAAAGGGGAGGGAAGGAGCAACAAGCAGAGGAGCTTTAACTAGTTTCAAAGTTGTCACTGGGGAGCATTTAAGGGACATTATCAGTTAGGAAACTATACAAGTTTACCATTGATAGCATGTAGGGAACATTCTAACTTACCTATCCTAAGGCCTAAACTTACTATGACATATTAAAATAATTAATAAATACTAATATCATGCAGCACACATTTGCCGCTGAAGTTTTAAAGAAAGTCAGATCACTGAACTGGTGGAAATCACTGGCATCCGGAACCAGAGTTTGTTGAAGTGCTAAATCAGCTTTTGATAGCAGTAGTCTCTTCTGCAGGTACAGAAGAAATATTTTCTTCATTTCAGTTTATTAAACTAGTTCAGTTCAATGACTAGTTCATTCAAAGTTGAGAAATGGACTGGGAACTGAAAAAGCAAGGAAGCTTATTTTTGTCTTCAAATCCATGAATAGAGGGTGAGAGGATGAGATTTACTCATTCTAAAATCTTGACAGACATGGTGACCAGAAACAATTACCTCAATTCCTTATTTCCTTTGTCTAAATATTCTCTTAGTTTTAAATGCAAAACATGTTTTAATAAACTTACTTTTTCCCATACGTATCCAGCACATTAAAGGTAGTTTTATTTAACTAATAAAAAATTTTAAATGTTGGTTTTGTACATATTTAATTGAATTCTAATTTCCACCCAAACAGAGGTTGACACAAATCACATGGAGAAAATTAATAATCTAGTAAACAGTAACTGCATCATTCACCATTCGTAACATAAAAAATTAAGAATGTGAATAAATGTAAAACCATATAATTACATACATAGAGGTATATAGCTGAGCGTATACTACTGTTTAACAAAATGCATTACATGTATCATAAAAGCAATATTTTGTTGCAAATCAATGTTTTAACAATTACCAACCAACAAGAATCAACCTTTCTTTATGAAAATACCAGAAAAGTAAAAATACAAATAGAAGATTAAAATCAATTATTTAAGTAAAGAAATCCTGCCTCCTGATTTAAGTCATTCTTAAAATTGGTGATTTAAATCATTTTGATTCCAATCAATCCACGCTGGTTACATAGTAATACTGAAAAAGTGTTCTAATTCTCAAAATCTTGTGGGAAGCTTGCTATTTACTGTGCAGCCGAAAGGCTGATCAGATATCAGACAGCTGCACTGCATATATGTTAAGGAAGAGAAAGGTACACTAAGAAAAACCTTATCTTTAGTTTCTTAATATTTCACATTCCATTTGTTAAGAACCTTAGGAATAGTTCATTACAACTCTGTGATTGACCTCCTTCAATAAACTTTAGAATGGTTCCTGAATGCACATTTGACTAATAGACTAATTATAATTAGTTAATTAGCCTTTATAAAGTACATTTGTAAGTTGTACCCTTGAGAGAGTTACAAAGAACTTGCTGACTAGTACTGATTTCAGAGAGTTTGAACTACAGTCTAAGGACCAAAGTTTTAAAGGTGTTTAAGTGCCTAATAATTTTAAAAGATATTTAGGCCCCTAAACATACAGATAAGTACCTAGTGCGATTTTCAAAAACACCTAGAGGCTATACAGGCATGTCGCGTCTTGCGTGAGGGTTCTGTTCCGTGGTTAACACATAAAGCGGAAACGGCGTATAGCCAGAACCCATTCACTTCAACGGGAGGTGAAATTGCGCCCCCTGCAGAAAGTTTTTAAAAAAATTTTCTCCTCTCTTTTTTTGTTCTGGCAAACCGCTTAAAGCTGAAATCACGTATGTTAAATACGCGTAAGATGCGACATGCCTGCATTTACAAAGAGGATTTAGGCATTGCAACAGTCAGCCCTGAGTTAGGCCCCTGGCTGCCAATGCATTGTATGGGGAGAATAAGGTGTTTAAGGAATGGATTCCCAGGAACCAGCAAGCTGAGCAGTGAAGTTCCTAAGATAGCCAGAAGTGAAATGCAGATGAAAGAACCCATTTTATCCAGGTCCCTGGTTAACAGAGAGAGGTTTTAAGTTTCATCTTCAAGCAATTTTTTTCCTTTGCTGAAAATATGAATTATGGCCAGGTCTCCAAGCCCTTTATCAGACCTTCATAACAAATTCAAGAGTTAACACTACCAATATCATGATCTGTGTGTACCCGATGAAAAGTCTCAGTCTTATTAAAGTTTTTGCTTTTTAAAAAATATTTGGTCTACCCAGCTGGTAATGCTGGGTTTTGGAGTTTGAGTTTTTGGAAGCCTGTTTATTTCTTACCTGCAAATGTTATTTCTCTGCTTGACAGGGTCAGTCTCTCTAGCTATGGTTTTGCTTTCAGCATATTTGTACTGGCACAATTGGTCAACTGGACCAGTACAATTTTTGAGCATTGATATAAGTTGTCTTGAAGCTCCCATTAGCTTTCCTAGCATGAATGACATTATTTATGACGAGAGATTACAAGATGCAAAGTGAGACACCTGACTGGAAATTGGATACAGAATAATCAAGTCTCACTCAAGCTTAAAGGGAACAACTTTTATGAAAAAAGTGCAAATTACAAATGGTTAGCAGAGATTCTCCTCACTAGAAAGATGTCAGAAGTAGCATAGCAAATAAAAAGTGAACCTACTAATATAACCGGTAAAGGAACAAAACTCATTCTGATTAGCTGTAGGAGAAAATTTTTATCCAGTCAGAAAGAAGATAAGGTGAGTACTTAGAGACTGACCTGTCAACCAGCAAAATAATATTCACAAGTAAGAAAAGTTATTTATTCTCCAAAAGGAAAAGTCATTCTCTAACTAGATGGGATCTGAGTAGGTTCCTTCTATATTATACGGTGACAGGACTCCTCAAGAATACAGGCTACAACAGTTCTGCAGCAAACTGCACCTGCAGAAGTATATGTGTTTACTGTGTTCAACATCTTGTATAACAAAAATGTGGGCAGAGGATCATACAGCAGCTTCATAGATTTGTTCAAAAGAAACTTCTCTCCACCCTCCTTCAGATAACGAATTATTCAAGAAGCAACTCTACTTCTTATTGTCATGGGACAAGATTCACCTCTAGTGACATACATTTTAACAATACACATTCTAATCTCTATGAATAGCAAATGCCTATGGCCCTTGTGTCCTGCCCTTTCTTTGGCCATCTCCCAGTTTAGGTCATAGGCCTTCTGACATCTAAAGTCGTGGAGCTTCATTGGAAAGAAAATGGCATAAGGAAGCCAAGAAGGATAATCTTCTGACTGGCAAAAATCTGTCGGGCAGTCTTGTACAAGAGATGTCACAAAAGGGATGAAACCACGCATCACCTCAAAAACAAGAAAGGGAAAAACATCATAAGAGTTAGGAATACTTACTGTTAGAGACAGAAATGCTGCTGCTGCAGACAGTTGCAATATAATTGGAACTGCCTGTCACCCACAAATTTAAAGGGCCAGCTCCAGAAAGGCATGCTGGGAAAGGTTTCCTACAAGATGATGTAGGAGGCCAGAAGAAATTGTAACGGTGGGCAGTTAGGAGCGCTCCCCACCTCGACTCCAGGGAAAGAAAGGGTATTACCGGTCATGGTTCTGTTATCGGTTGCTGCTTTGTTATTACATACTTTGCATAACAGTGCTCTCCGGTTTTCAGTGCCTGCTCGCCTTGTGCAATACTAATAAGACACCTGCTTGCATTATGTAATACTAATAAGACAAAAACAAGGTATTAGTTATTCATGAGGTATGTATGAGATGCAAATGTTCCTGTTATTTCTCTGCCTGTGTTCCCACGAGCGGTGGGCTTCACCCCAAGCATTGCTCCAGTGCGTCGGGCTTTCCCCGTCTCAGTGGCAGCAACAAAGGGAGCCCCCGTTGCAGGTGTGCCATTTTTGCCTTCAATAAACTCACCACTTTTATTCAGCAGCTGTGTGTGTGCCTCATTCCTATGGAACCCCGAGTACCCTGCAATAGATGACAACTTTACACTGAAGAGAGCCAATACGAACCAACCATCACCAAGAAAATGCTACTGGAGGAGGGATTGTTCTGTATTTACCATCATTATAGCACAATGTAAGACAGCTTTGGCCTTTGGAAAAATATAAAGAAAGGTGTGTAGGAAAGGGTTACCCTCGCACAGAGTCTTAAGATTTAAACATTTTATAGTCCTAAATGAAGCATCACAATGTCTGCTGGACAAAACTGAGCCATCACGTGTGATTAATCGGCTTAACAGTTGGCTTTCCTTCAGCTGTGGTAGATGACACATGCTACCAGAGACAGCCTGGAGAGAAAACTGACTTGCCTAACAGAATTCATGAGGGCCCACTATCCTCAAAGATACTTAGGCATATACCTTCCATTGAAATCAATGGGAGATAAGCCTCTGGATGACTTTAAGGATCTGTGTCTGGAAGGCTAAGAGGTAGCTCCTTTTACTTATTTGCTCTTTAATGCTTATGTAGACTCTTTACTTTGAGCAGAACCATTCCTGTCCCTCAACCAGAGAAATGTGCATCACCTTTTATAAGAGACCAATCAAGACTGGGCAGAGACATGCCCTTTAATGAATGAAAGTCCTGAAGCCACCATAAGGAGAAATGTTTCACCTGGAAAGCATTACCTATCATCTCATTTAACCTAACTGGAGCCTGACCGTGTCTATACAGAGAAAATACTGAGGCTTACTGCTAAATTAAGGTCATACAAAATATAAATGCTACAACCACTTCCTCCATTATTGCAGGTCATTTGGCTTCATTGTGTGGACCCTGCAGTTGTTGTGGTCTTTGTTTCCTGCCCATAATGCCCAGGGTTTGTTCTATTAGATATGGTGACCAGCAAGGATCTTGTAAGACTAAATGTAGCTCTCAATCCCACTTTACTACATTTTGACAGAACAGAAATAAGTGTATTTCTGTGGAATTATTACTTTTTTGTCGCTAATAACACAAAGTAGTCATGTGCTGCAAGAGAGAGCTTTATTATCCATATGTACATATGTAATTCTCCCTGAATTCCATTGTAATTTCAGACACTAATGTTTGTTGATTTCCTGACTGGACATTGACTGGAACTTTGTTAGTGTGCTATGGAATCTCACAATTTGTTCTCCTAATTGAGATCCTTAAATGTCTGAATGATCTTATCAGAGATACAGTTCAAGCAGTGACTGCATCTGATTCATCTTTTAGCCGACCAGATCTGCAATACCCCTATAATTTCCCCTGTCAACACGCTGTTTCTGTGGCTCAGACAAATATATTTTGATTTTACAGGAACCCAGTTTGTACGCACCTATGAAACATCAAATATTAAAAACTGGTCATCCTAAATTATAGCTGCTTATTTGCATGTGCAAAATGGATAATTGTACGAATTAAGCACACCTTTGCATACACAATTTGTAAGTACAGATGTGAACTTTAGAGCTACAATTTTATTGACCAGTTGGAAAATTTAGACTATAATTTACAGAGAAGACAATAATGGTTTGGATTTTCTGTAATTCAAACTCATTTACAACCCTTTTGAATTCAACAATACTTTAAGAACTCTAATATGGATACTCTAAATCTGAACAATCCACTTTTCTCTGTGATCAAGAAATCAAGTGCATTTACTTAGGACTAATCCTTATGAGTGATTTATTCTTAGTCTTTTTTTTTTTTTTGTTTCAGCAGCAACCTCTGTCACAACAAAGAACTATGAGAGAGAACTTGCCTACCTAAATCTGTTCTGAGTAGTAGATTTTGATAAAGCCTCTTCTACGTGTTCTATGTTTCCATTTGTACTTGAACTTAGTCTTAAAAAACATGTTTTCTTGTGCTCCTTGGTTGGTTTTTCTTAGATCCATGGTGATGTTTAACGATATTTAGTCTAAGTCAAATTGAAATCCATTCAAAATAATTGGCTTACAAAACTAAGCTATCCATCAGCTTTAGAAAAATGAGTTTGCTCCATGCCCACAACTCATTGAATTCCACTAATCCAATGTCACTATGAATGTTTATCGTCAAAAAAACTTATCTATGACTTTAAAAAGATGGGTTTTCATACCATTATTTAAAATATATGGTTCAAAATTAGTACGCCATTGCCAAAGTTATAATATTATTAGCTGCCTTACAATCTTTTTTCAGCAATCAGGATGTCCTTAATCATAGTACCGACAAGGGATATGTGATTGCCTACAGCATTCCCTTTGGGCTATTACAGAAAAAACAAGTCCTCTAAGGTCATGTGCAGTAATACCTAATGCATAGGGCAGGCATAAAAACATGCATAATTCATTCATGAAAGATTAAAAAAGGGAATGCAGTCAGCCCTTTAAGGAGAAGTAAATGCGTCTTTTATCTCCACAGGTTATTTTTGTCCTGGCCATTTTTCAAATGCAACTCTTCTTTGAACTGTCTATTCCATTAATAGCTATTCTGGATGAAAGTATGGATAGACCACATCTTGCTTTACCTTCTGCATGCACCATGGGCGTGAATGCACTATAAGCAGACTTATTTGCCAATCTAATCTTTACAGTTCCACAGTTTAGCTCATTTATCTATCATGTTTCATAGTGACCATAAAATAAGATTTACTTTGACTTTTCATAAACTGTTGAGCTGAACTCAAAGACAGAAGGGCTGCTTTTCTGGCAGACACGTTATACTAGGACTCTTCTCACAATAAATGTTCAGTGGAAGGTTGTGGGGAAAAACTTCATTCACCTTGCTGACCTATTCATACTGGTTTACCAAGACGTGAAAGTTCATTTGGGTGCAAGTCTGTGTGTGGGGTTATGGACAAGAAGGGCAGAAGTAAGATGAGACATCTTTGCCAGCTCCTTCTGCCCTTTAACCAGAAATCCATGTGACTAAACAGGGCCTAAAAGTCATGGTATATAGTAAAATGGCCTCAGATGCTATTCTCTCTCATGGGATCTTCCCTCCCCGAAAATGATCATTAAAAGCCCTTGCTATTTTTGTGTTTTTCTACATCATCTATTAAAGCTGATGAATTATGCACTGGTGTCAGCTTGGGAAACAAGGAGAAGCTTGGAATGGAATATTTTTTTATTCTGGAGGATAATTAATTCAGAGCTAAATTTGGGATGGCACATTACACGAAATGGGACAACACAAGAGAATCATGAAACCTGGATGTAGTGAGCTGCAGGGAGAGAATGAAGAAGCAGCCAAGTAGTAAGAGTGAATGGATGCTGGAGCAGGTGGCTATGAGCTCAAAAAAGCCAGTATATCAAACATTTTGAATACAAGAAGGGCAACCCTGAACTGGATTTGGAAGCCAATGCATGTTTTTTATGGTGTGGATGAAACAGTCCTATTGAGGTAGGATGAAATGTTCTGATTTTGTATTATAAATACATATAATACAAGTCAAAACAATAAAGTCAGAAATAAATATTTTGATCTTATCAAAACAAACTGTTTCAATAATTTCCCATGAACATTTTGGATAAATAAATTAGTTTCCATGAAACATTCTCATTTTGTTGACTCAATATTTTCTGATGGAACATTGTTTCATTGGAAATTTTTCAACCAGCTCCAGTTAAAATGTTACCACGTTACTAGCTTTTCCTTAATGGATCACAGAAGCTCTTCAAACAGTTATTCCTTGGTTCTGCAACAGCTTCTTATGGGCCATCAATAGCCAACACAAGTTGAAGGTCAGTGGTTGCTCTAACTTGCTATGCAGGTCAGAATAGATTCAATATGGTGCATAGTCACCTCTTCCACTCATCCTCACCCCACTTGGGTCCTGTGCTGACCACAGTTCGGGTGGACCTGCGGACTGAGGACTATACATTTTAAAAAGAAAGATTACTAAAAAGTAGGGCTTAAGTCTTCAGTTTACATTAAGAAATAGATTAGAGAAGACATTCCCAACATAATTTTACATTAATTGAAGCAATAAAATGCCAAAAACACGCTTCAAATTAAGTAACGAGTAATTTCAATGTACTATTAGAAGCATTTCCATACAGTCCCTTTAGTGCTTTTCAGAGCATTTTTAACTAGTATAGAATGAATACATTGCACTGTACTGCCACTCTGGAAATAAATTTAATTGTGACAAATATGTTATTGTTGGCGATTTATAAATACTGCTAATTACACTGTAGCCATGAAGCATTAGTTAACAGAGGCTAATTAGCATCTCAGTAAGTAAATAATTTCCCCAGACCGCTTCCTGAAATAGACATTGATAGCCCCGTTCATTTTTCAAAGTACAACGTTCAGAGGGGGAAATTATTATTTGGTATTTATGTGCCTTAAAATAGGTAAATAACATCAAAAGATAGGTTGTAACGGAAATAATCTGCTATTCTCGGAGGTCTTTTTTAAAATAAATACCTTGAGAGTCTTCAGAAAGGAAGTTTCTTTTGAAATAATTACTGGTAATCTATGTTTACATACAGTAGTCTATAATACAAAAACAAATAAAATGTTAGAGTATCAGTCATCTTTAATTTGTTCTTTGGTCTGGATGAAGTTATTATACATGTGTGCTGTATAACTCCATAGACTACATACTATTAGAGGTGGAAGTAACAAAAGTATCTAATTTACCTGTAATGATGGTTACATAAAGAAGTAACTCCTACTCTGTGCTTTCCAGGAACTTACACAACTCCATTGGAACAGCATGTCTATGTTCCATTCCTGGTCCTGCCACTCATTTGATATATCACTTTGACAGTCACTGACTCACTGTGTGCCTCAGTTTACCCATCTACAAAATGTGTATTAAAATATTCATTTTACATACAGTAGTTCCCAGGGATATTGAAAGGCTGAGTTAATTTTAAGTAAATGTTTTGGAATGGTGCAGTATGAGAAACAATATGAATACATAGCTACTTCTACTTTCCAGGACCTAATTAGAATTAATTTTCAAAGATGCTGAGCACCTTCAACTCCCACTGATTTCAAATGGGAGTTGTGGGTTTGCCAAATTTCTGAAAATCAGGCCCAGTACAAGTACAAAAAAATAAAAAATCTAACTCTCAGGTTCTTGATCCCAAACGCACACCAACAGCATTTACACTGCTTTGGTCACAGGTGAAAGCCACTCTTTTTCGAAGAAAAAAAAAGTCAGTAAAATGGACGAAGCTCAGATTCAATGAACTAAATACAACATATAGTCTATAGTATTTTAAGGTGTCAGCAACTTAAATTCACTAGTACGGGCCCGATTCTGCAAGGTACTGAACATCTTCAACTTCAACTTCAACCCTCTTGACTTAAGTGTGAATTGAGGATATTCACCACCTGACAGGCTCAGGCCCTGTGAGAGTTCAGTACTCCTTTCAGGACAAGAATCAGAGGGGTAGCCGTGTTAGTCTGGAATTGCAGAAGTGACAAAGAGTCCTGTGGCACCTTAAAGACTAACTAAAATTTTTTAGAACATAAGCTTTCGTGGGCTAATACCCACTTCGTTGGATGCATGCAGTGGAAGTATCCAGGGGCAGGTATAAATAGGTAGGCAAGAACCAGGTGGGAGATAACAAGGTTAGTCCAATCAGGCTGAACCAGCTTGTTATCTCTAATCAGGGAGGGTGAGGTGTTCCTCTAGCAGCTGAACTGGAGGTGTGAATAGCGAGAGAAGAGAAGCTGCTTTTGTAGTTAGCTAGCCAGTGATGGTGTGGCTGATCTGGTTTGGTCCTGAGACACCAGAGACCAACACCTACAAGATCTCCACCAAGCTTTCTCAGAACTACAATACCCCCACAAGGAAATAAGGACACAGATCAACAGAGCCAGACGTGTACCCAGAAGCCTGCTGCTGCGAGATAAGCCCAAGAAAGAAAACAACAGAACACCACTGGCCATCACCTACAGTCCTCAGTTAAAGCCTCTCCAATGCATCATCAGTGATCTACAACCCATCCTGGACAACAATCCCTCACTTTCACAGGCCTTGGGAGGCAGGCCAGTCCTGGCCTACAGACAACCTGCCAACCTCAAGCATATTCTCACCAGCAACAGCACACCACGCCATAATAACTCTAACTCAGGAACCAATCCATGCAATAAACCTCGATGCCAACTCTGCTCACACATCTACACCAGCAACACCATCACAGGACCAAACCAGATCAGCCACACCATCACTGGTTCATTCACCTGCACATCTACCAATGTAATATACGCCATTGTGTGCCAGCAATGTCCCTCTGCTATGTACATTGGCCAAACTGGACAGTCCCTACGAAAAAGGATAAATGGACACAAATCAGATATCAGGAATGGCAATATTCAAAAACCTGTAGGAGAGCACTTCAACCTCACTGGACACACCATAGAAGATTTAAAAGTCAGCATTTTGCAGCAAAAAAACTTCAAGTCCAGACTGCAAAGAGAGACTGCAGAGCTGCAATTCATTTGCAAATTTGACACAATCAATTTGGGACTGAATAGAGATTTTGAATGGCTAGCTAACTACAAAAGCAGCTTCTCTTCTCTCGCTATTCACACCTCCAGTTCAGCTGCTAGAGGAACACCTCACCCTCCCTGATTAGAGATAACAAGCTGGTTCAGCCTGATTGGACTAACCTTGTTATCTCCCACCTGGTTCTTGCCTACCTATTTATACCTGCCCCTGGATACTTCCACTGCATGCATCCAACGAAGTGGGTATTAGCCCACGAAAGCTTATGCTCTAAAAAATTTTAGTTAGTCTTTAAGGTGCCACAGGACTCTTTGTCCTTTCAGGACAGTCCTTTGCTTAAGAAGATCCTCCCACTACAGTGGACTAGGAACTAACCCAATCAGTGTCCATCATATTGTGCTCTCCCTTGCATAACAGGGTAATTTTGTTCCTGATGTTTTATACCATAATACCAAGTTCTATTTGTACCGTTACATGATTCATGAAGAAATCACAAAATGCTGTAGGGTTATGGTAAAAAATAGTAATTGAAATCATCATGGCTGTGTCAAGGATTACATTGTGTGTGCCAATGAGATCCAGAACAGGGCTTGCAAAGCCAAAGTTCTGACAATATATTTCTTGATTTGTCAGCATAAAACAAAAAGGCCAGGGTGCCAACAGTAGCAGAGAGTCTAGGAATAGTTACTCAGCTGATTAGGTGAATGAAGGGAGCAAACAGAATGAGAACTTGAACTCAGATTGATCAAACACTCAGATGTACTTTCAGGCTCCTGATAAAAAAGGAGACAATACTATCTGAAAAATCAATGTGTCCCAAGCTGGTGGAGACACCAGTGTAGAAGCAGTGGGATAAGGAGTTATAGTGTGTTCACACTACAGGCAGTCTGGTTCCCGGTATGACACAACTGGTTCCCGATAATTGCATCATAAGTCGAAATGTTGTAACTCGAAACTGCAACACATTTCACTGAGGGTCTGAGCGTCGTAAAGTCAAAAATCAACTATTGTAAATTGAATCAGGGTGTCAATTCAGAATCATCACACGTCAAATGTCAAAAAGTCCAGCTACCTTTGTGTAATAACTGCGCTACTTAGTTCATTTGCATAAGATGTAGGTGATACACAGAAGATTGTACCAGCCAAACAGGAACTTAGGGGCTTTTGAACATTTTACCTGTGACTTAGGAGCCTCAGTTCCATTAACTTTTGTGACAGGGTGAACCTGGCCTTTGCAGCTCCCTACAGGAGACCCACAGTCCTACCACACATTGCTCCAGCAAAGAAGGAGTGTTGGTGGGTTCTCCAGCCCAGCCTAGAGCAGTGGTCTTCAAAGTGGGGTGTGCGCACCCCCAGGCGTGCACGAGACCATCCCTGGGATGCGCGAGACCCCGCCGCCGCCATTCCCGCTTGGGAGACCGCTGAACTCCCGGGAAGTCTATTTTTGTCCTGCTGAAATGCTGCCGCAGAAAGCGGAAATTTCCGCTTTCTGCAGCGGCATTTCGGTAGACATACCCCCCGGGGGCTGTATGAGTTTTTCCTCCGAGAAAAGGGGACGTGGAGGAAAAACTTTGAAGACTGCTGGCCTAGAGAGGTCTCACAGAAGCAGCGAATCAGAGGCCAGCAGGCTCAGATAAAAGGAGCTGCAGGTCAATTCTTGGCTGGACCAGAGGGGCAGGGAAGGGTGCTCTTTTCTGGCTAGAGGACCTTGACGGATAACTAGAGTTTATTTATGGCTGCATTTGCTTATGCTGGGTTTGCAGGGAGAGAGAGGACCTAAGAACTTTAACATGAAGCTAAGAGAGGCCTGGTAGGAAGTGGGCCCAGGGTAGAAGCAGCACTGAACTGAAATTGAGCAGTGCATAGCTGCTGTTTATAGGATCCCTGGATTGGAACCTGATGTGGTGGACGGGCCAGGGTTCCTCTACCAACTACATGGCATAAACCCCAGAAGGATGATAGGGCCTATTTCAGAGCTTGAATAAAGGGCTAAATTTAAAGGGCCCAAAACTGGGGCAGAAGATGCTACCAAGGGCAATGGGACAGTTCATTTATTGGACTCTTCCCTACCCTGGAAGGGGTTCATTTGGACTTTGTAACTTGGCCAGAGGGCCAAGCCATGGAAAATCCACCAATGTTGGCTGGCAGACTACAGGTGGTGCCAGGGGTGAGTACCACATCCAGCTGCTAGGAGGTGCTCAAGAGGTGAGTGCCCCCTGTTACATTTCAATAGCACTTAGGCACCTAAGTCAATTAGGCCTGAAAACTGTACACATCAGTTGTTATAGTATAAAAATGACACTAAGAATAATCAATTTCTGCTGAATATTTTTCCGTTAGGAAACTGTGTATTTGATTGCAATAACACTTTTCTCTTCCTGTCCTCTCTTTGTCCCCAGTGTTTCAGGATTGTCTTACTTGGAAGAGATCTGGCAGTATGCATCCATGCATTCATGACCTCCAGGCTTGATTACTGCAATGCATTATAGCCTTGACTCAGGCTTGACTCATAGATATGTGCTTAGGTCCCACTGACATGCTTAAGTGCTTTCCAGGGCCTATAGCAAGGAACAAAACTATCTACCCTAAAAAACCTGGTTCAGAATGCAGTAGCCCATGTGTTAGCAGCATGCAAAGAAGGCTTATCTAGTGATTAAGGTGCTAGTCGCAGACTTGGGAGACCTGAGTTCAGTACCTTGCTCTGCCACAAACTTCCTCTGTGGCTGTAGGCACCTTAGTTAGCCTCTCTGTGCCTCAGTTTCTTATGTGTAAAATGGGGATAACAGTACTTCCCTACCTCACATTGATATGAAAAGGATAAATACCCTAAAGAGCATGAGGTGTTCAGACACCAGGGGAATGGAGACCACACAAGTACTAGGCTAGATAGCAGAGGTTGACAAAAGCACATCATTCTAGTACTCTGCTCAGCCTCTTCTCTGAGTAGAGTCTAGTTCCAGATCTTTGTGTTAATATTCAAAACTCTCTATAGGATTGGCCCTAACAACATGTGAAATCATCGCTTCTGCAAGACCTCGCTTTCCATCAACCAAAGGCTTATGAATGAAGGGGACAGAACATTCCTGGGAGACAAATCTAGACTGTGGAATTAAATCCAGGCAAGAAATAAGAATGGAACACAGGCCTCATTGTATTCATAATTTAATCCAAACCTCATCTCTTTGACTTAGCTTTTCTACAATAAGCTCTCCGCACTGACTTACACACACAGTTCAGCACATTCTTCTCCTAGAGGTGGAGAAGGGAGTGGTAGTGAGAGAGACTTGTTTATAGCTATGCTGTTTCCATTTGGAATGTGCTCAGATAGTTGTAGGAGGAGGAGAGCTATATAAGTCCATAGCTACAGAAAGATTAATAGGGTATATTGTCTGTTTAATGGAAAAAATAAAGATGTCTTGGCTGTAATGGTCTATATCAAAACCACCAAGTTTTTTAGTGTACATATGGCTTAATCTCTGTCTCCAAAAGGCGGCTGTTTTAAGACCCAGACCTAAAAACTGGGGACATAGAGGGAAAAACTACAAGAACCAAAAAAGTAAACTACCTTGGACAAACGAATTTAAAGAATAATGATCAGAACATTCTCAGCTAATGAAAGCCACCTCATTATGATTTGATAGGTGATAGTGCAGTAACCATATATTTTTGCGTCAAAATTCATGAAATTATTTAAACAATGCAACAAAATGTCACAGTTCTCATCATCACTGTCAGATGAAATATCCAAAATCAGTAGGTAGGATATGGCAACATAATCTCATGCTATTAATAAACCATTCCAGACCTATAATAAAACAGTTGCAGTACTCAGTAGCAAAACAGCAGGACTGAAACTTTGGGGGAAATGTCATTTCAGGTCTAATAGAAATGGCTGGCTTCCATTTTTCAGAAAACGTCTAAAATGGGAAGTGATTTACATAGAACAGTTTTTAAATTTATTGAGAAACTATACACATTTTCAGATTTTAAACAGATTACAAAAGTGTAACAAATAGAAGTGACCAAAAAATCTAAAAGGCTTGAGGTCAGAGATGCATAATAAGGAAGCACATGACTGTATGGAAATCAGAAATCTGTAAATTGATGGGGAACATTTTGCTAATAATCATTGATTACATGACCCAACGAGAACAGAAAATGATAGAACGGACGAGTAGAAATACCAGTATAGGGGGAAAGATAGGATACACAAATTTTGATGTCTTGTAGGAGCAAGAACAGAACAACAATAAAACACATATTTGAACTAAGGAAACAAAATATTCAATGAGATGCAGAATGCGAGACACACAGAAGACAAACAATGGGGAAAAAGATAGATCACTCTTTTGCAGCTCCTCAACAGACTTGCTAAGAGTTGCTAGTTCACAACCCACCTGGACCTTGTGGTCTGTGGATCACAGTAAATACCTTGGAAAGGAGCCAACAGGATACTGAGATTTAAAGTGACTACCCAAAAGTCATAGGCAGCACTCCAGCTGCTAAAGCCACAGGAGTACTTTGCTCTTTTCTTTCTTTTCCTGCATTGACTGTTTTGGTTAACAGAGTGGAAAGAGATGGAAAGGCAAAGCCCTAAAAATAGTTGATCACTTACCCTCAAAACATAGTAGCTGTGTGTCGTTAATACCAGAAATCATAGTATTGTTCTACCTGTGCCTCAGAAAACGCAGTGTGAGAGAACCTATACTTTCAAACATTATGGAAAACAAAGTATAATGAAAGTCTTAGGGGAAAAGCATTTATGCTTGGAGTCATATGACGACAACGTAATGCGAGGACATTACAAATAACACAAATCTGTGCACTCCACTTCCCTGGTGATCACAGACTTTTACCAGCAGGTACTATGAGGCAATCAATACCGCAGATACTGAGAATACTTTTGACTGTATCAACTGGAGTTTTTCTTTGGATTGCTGAATAAACCCAACATTCCTTCCAACACTTGACAGCTCTCAGCCCTTCAGCGGAATCCATGTGCTGAAGTCATTCAGCACTAACAGACATTTGCTAGCACTGATTTTGACTGGGGAGACTTTCAGGGAGGTGTTTCATCCTTGCTCCTATGGTATAGCATCTTGTGATCAAACCCTTTGTGACAAGGATTTGTGACTACAGCTTCTGGTTTCCCCATTAACGCAGATCAAGAGCATATCTCTGACCTCTTTTTTATTTAGTGCCCCAAACGCTTTGTAGTTTCTTGGATTTATGGGCACTAGAAAAGCCGTTGAGGATAGGTCAGAGTGTGTTAACTAAGCCATTAGTTGACATCCTTTTCTTCAGTTCAGCTCAGCCAAATGTACCCTAGCAACCAGCTGAACTGAGGGAAAGGTGCTAACCCAGAACTACGCTAGGGAAAACATCATGGTTAGGCTGATGTTAGCTAGCGCACTCTGATCTAACCTCAACCTCTTTTCTAGTCTAAACAAGACCTTAGTGGTAGAATTGAACAGATAATAATGAACATCAGGTTACGGAGTCAATTTCAGTAACGATGGTCACATTACATCCATCTGAAAAGCAACAACTGAAATGTGCTTTGCCAGTTTCATGCATTAATGTTCCAACAAAAATCTGGTATAAAAGTAACTATCTACCTAGATAATATCAGCACACAAACAGCAGCTAGTGGTCATAAAGGTTGCAGCAGGACACCCTACCCACTCAAAACCTTAAAATAATGGAAATAAGACATTATGGGGAAAGACTCATTCATTCCTGAATAAGAGTACTGACCATTGAACAAATCCTCCAGGCTGGGGCAGTTCCGCCTGGGGCTGGTGCGACTGTCCCTCTGAGGATGACAGAGCCTGCATGTGTCTGCAGCTGTCCTTGTCCTCTGGAGTGTCTCAAATAGTGACGCCAGCTAATGTGATTGCCCGTCCACCATGAGTTGAGGTCGACCCAAATTTTGACTTCTAATTGTGCTGCTTCTGAACCCCATGGGAAGTTTCTTTCTAATGCCTATCACTTAGTGACTGGTTTATGCCCTGATCAGATAGCATTTCTCAAACAATGCACCATAATTAGATGCAATCAAATTTAAATGACTATTTCTGGGATGTGAATCTTTTTTTCAACTCAGCTCAAATCAGCCCATTAAAAAAACTATTCTGAACTTTCCATGAGCAGAGCAAAAATGTCTTTCTGCTAGGACATGGGCATTTAGCATTTTTTTCGTATTTTAATTTAATTAAAATTACTTAGATTGTAAGCATTTGGGGGCAAGGACCATAATTTTGTAGTTTAAAAGCTGTATAATTCAGAACAGTAAAGTGGTGAGAAATGCAGTGCTCGATATAATAAAAAATATCAAGCAACAGCAAAAGGACATATAAAGATACAGGAAGGCATAAGATTACAGAAAGGCAAAAAAGCGAGAAACATGAAAAAACCTTTGCAGAGATAAACCATCAGAAACTGTAGGTATCTTCCTCAACTGTGAGATATCAACTGAGTTCCACAGAACTCAGTGAAGCTACACCAATTCACACAAGCTGAGGATCTGGCCACAAATCTGTTCTACAGTATCAACAACAGCCTTCCAGACAAAGACCCTCTCCCTCCATCACCTAGGCAGTCATTTACAAGAGTTTCAAATAAGCATTAAGATGTATGAAAACACCTAAGAATCAAGTCTGTGACAGAACAGTTTTACATCCTCTACAGACATTATGTATCATAATATATGGGAGTCTTCAAAATAAAAAAAATCATAGAAAATAAGGGTCTACTACAGGGATCCTAGATTCATGAATCCAAGGCCAGAAGGGACCATTGTGATCATCTAGTCTGTATAACAGGGCACAGAACTTTGCCTTCAAAATACTTCCTAGAGCATATATCTTTTAGAAAACATCCAATCTTGATTTAAATTGCCAGCAATGGAGAATCCACAACAACCCTTGGAAACTTGTTCCACTGGTTATTTACCCTCATGGTTAAAAATGTCTTCTTTCCAGCCTGAATTTGTCCAGCCTCAACTTCCAGAATTTGGATCATGTTGCACTTTTCTGTATTACATTGAAGATCCCATTATTAAATATTTGTTCCTTACCTGGGTACTTTTAATCAACTTATTCCTTAACTTTCTCTTTGTTAAGATAAATAGATTGAGCTCCTTGCGTCTATCATTATAAGACATGTTTTCTAATCCTTTAATCATTCTCATGGGTCTTCTCTGAGCCCATTCCAATTTATCAACATCCTTCTTGAATTGTGGACATCAGAACAGGAAGGATTTTAATTGATTTCAGTGGGGATTGGATCAAGTCGTTAGTGAATCCTTCCTTGGTGCATGGGAGAAATGATGGTGTGCATACTCTACTCTTCTTATTCTGTTCCCTTCCCAAAAGGTTTTTATTTAGCCACTTCCTGACCTACATTTATTCCAGAACTAGATGTATGATAAATATTTTAAACAGCTTCCTGGCCAAATTTCAATGTCAGTAATTACATTCTGCCTAACAAAATTTCCCTTGCAGTTTCAAGTAAACACAGTATTTTTCTAAACTTTCAGTCTTATAATGTTATCTAATGTTGCTATGTTCCATTTAACAGAGTGGTGACATTCCAAAGGCTGCCTTTCCACACTGGGAGAAGTATGGTGCTATATAAATCTGACATTAAAAAAACAAACAACCCTATGCCAAAAGAACATTAAGGTTGCAAAAGCACTCATAAGCTGATTAATACCAGAATTAAGGTTGCTATGCAACTTTAATTTGCCCCCTTGTGCATATGAGTTATGATACTGCCTTTAATTAGATGATCACAGCATATTTTTCCAGAGCATTCATCACTCATACTCATAGTTTCCATATTTAATTAATATTTAAGCTATCTGGTACAGTGTTCAATGAAAGTTTATCGCTTTGAGATCCTTGGATGAATGCCACATTAGTGAACCTGACAAGCAGAGACAGACAGATAGAATATGATTCATTTATCTTCAATAGCTAAGAGAAATTTTTGACAGGAGATATGAGAGAAGCCAAAGTTCTCCCCACCTGTTCTTCTAAACCTCTGACTCTCATTGGAATACTTCTATCATCCTTCTACAGACCCTTACTCCATACCATTAGAAAGTGTGTGTCTGGAACAACTCAACTTGTTATTTATCCAGGGTGGTAGCTGAAATAAGTGTCTGGTATTGCAAGACCTGAGTTAAGTGTATTTGTATAACTGAGTATTTGCTCCTGAGTTAAGTGAAGAGGTTATTTTACTGTGCATGCGTATCCTATGTGTACTGGTCCCCAAACTTCTGGACTAAACTGGCAATGTTTTCTATTTCTTTGAAAAGATTCTTTCATCTAATGACATTCTTTCTGCACTGTACTGTTCTCTTTCAGATCTAGTTCTGAAGGACGTGGAGAGAAATTAAATTATCACTACCAAATCATGTATATTTTTGATTTCACTATTTCACAGTTAAATTTTATATTTTATTTAACTAAGTGTTTTTCAGGCGAAAGAATTCCCGGTGCAGAGAACAAGCACGACATCTATGCACCAGTTAAATACCAGGGTTAAAGTAGGACTTAAGTAGTTGTTAGCTCTTCTGCTGGCTCTTTGATTATGCAGGTGAACTTCTTATATATGAACAGATGAAGAATTGTTGTTGTTGTTCCACTATATAATTTAATTATCATTGCTGCAAAATCTTTTCAAGTTATTCCAAAAAGAACCCCTAAATTAAAAACATAATTTATATAATTTATATTTTTATTACCTAATAATTGCATGTCTCCTTGTAAGACAGAAAACACTGGCTACAAACTGGAACAGATGCCATCTGGAATGTTTAGCTATAACTGCTTTATATTATGATCTCTCCAAAACCATTGAAAATTAATGGTTTTGAGGCAATTAGCATACAGCACATGTTAAATTAGCTTGACAATTACTATGACTGCCAGGAAAATTAGACACTCAATGTAAAACAGTGAATAATGAAAATATATTCTTAATCAACAGAGTAAGTAAGCAATACAATTGAAATAAATACATATTTTTACTGAATTCTGAGCATTATGTTGTCAAAGGGACTGTCACCTTTGGATACCATCAGATGATTCATCTCACTGGAAATACCCTAGTTAAATATTTTAATAAATATACATAAATTCATCTAGGCTTCATTTCTACATATCTTAAAATAGTAAAATACAACAAAATAAGGTATGCAGATTTCCATTCTGCTGCCCCTGCCCTAAAAAAAAAATTTAGAAATAAAATCACTCAGCTTCAAATCACACCAAAATTCATATCTAATTACAGAGTAAAGCTCTTCCCATTGTTACCAGCACGTCAATTTCTGGTCATTTTAGATACGTGGAGGCTGATTTTTAAAGGTTTTTAGGCATTAGGCACCTCGGTGCTTTTGAAAACCCCACTAAGTGATTATGTGTGTCTTTAGGAGCCTAAATACCTTTCTCCTCAGATGGGAGCTAAGTGGATGTCTTTACTTCTATAATTATATTACAAACTTGGTGGAGTGACAACCCTGTCTTATTTTCTATCTTTAAAACATGATGCACACCTATGATGCTATGTAAATTATGACAGATATTCCCACGCTGGGCTTAAAAACAAAACAATTCAATTTCAGAGTCTCACTACTCAGATTTTTTTTAAATGCATCCCAAATGCAGGTATCCAGTCAAGCACTGACCACCTGTATGAGAAGGGAAGACATGAACCTTAGCGTTTATGTTTTACCACCTTTCTGTACAGCTTTGCCAGGTAACAGGACTGTGCAGACTCTTTCCTGCTGGACTGAGGTTTTATAGTTGTCACATGCTGGAAATGCTCAGTCTGTTCTGGAGAATACAGGCTTCCCATCCACCCCAGATTATATAGAGGATGGTCCCCCTGGCTACAAGAGGCTTTGGGAGAGATCCAAAGGGACAAACATAAGGTTATCCACATCTGATGATCTTGTTCTTGGACCCCTGTGAGATTAGGTGCCATGTCACTCAGATAACATCCACCTTCTCTGCAGGAAGCGGCTCCTGAATTTTCTTAAGCTCATTTGAATCTATAATGTCAGCATTAGATGGGAAGACTGCTCCTTCCAGAAGGAAGTACGAAAGTCAGTGCCAAAAACCAAACCAACTGGGTCATTAGGATCAGTGCCCAAGGCCTTGGGCCTCTGTACAGCAACCTGACTACAAGCACCAGAAACTGCCCCACAGTCTATCACAGAGAGTCCTGGACCAAGAACCGGATGCTTGTCTTCTTTCTCCAGCAGTTTGAAGATGCTCCAGTAACAATAAATTTTTAAAACATAGCAGAGGAATCTGGATGACGTAGGATACTAGCAAAGCCTTTTCCTTTTAGAACATTTGTTCAAATCCAGCCTTTGTCAGTACTAACTGGAACTGGTTACCACCTGATGGCTGTTCAAGAACACATGAAATGAGATAGTGTTCTTAATCAGTTATTGCGCTGATGTCTGCATCACAATTGGCACCGTTGGTGGCAGCCTTAGGAGTAAGTGATAAAACTGGGGTATGTCTACACTACAATTAGACACACAGGCCTGGCCCATGACAGCAGACTCAGGCAAAGGGGCTGTTTAATTGCGGTGTAGACGCCTGGGCTGCAGCCTGAGCTCTGGAACCCTCCCACCTTGCAAAGTCCTAGTGCCCAGGCTCCAGTCTGAGCCTGAACATCTACCCTCCAATTAAACAGTTCTTTAGCCCGAGCCCAAGTTAGCTGGCATGGGTCAGACACAGGTTTTTAACTGCAGGCTAGACATACCCTGAAAGAGCATGTTGAACTGAACAACCTTCTCTAATCCCCTAGAGGTGGTCCCTCCAAGACATGCATGTGGCATACTGTTGGGACCGTATCACTGCTAGTTCTCTGCTTGTCCTGTGAATGGAGTCACTGTCGCCAGTCTCATGGTTTTATCACAAGGCTTTCAATACTTGTTTTTTTCCCCTCTTAAAGCCACAGCTCTTGGAGTCAATGAAAACACTCAGCTTTCCTTTCGAAAAGTTTCTAACCCTTATGATTGTGAAGAAAAGCTTGAAAGCATGTCCTGGATGTACCACAAAGGTTCAAAGTTCAGAAGGCAAATGAACGTTTTTTCGAGAGGATATCATGATTTTGGAACATTTTGGGCTCGTAATACTGTTTCCAATTCTGTCAATCTGACATCTTTCACAAACACTATTACATTTTCAAGAAACAGTATTTGACAAAATAAATATCAGGGTATCTGAATATATGACACTTTCTATAGCAGCCAGCAAAGAGTGCCCAATTGTAAGCCTGTTTTCAGAAGCACCAAAGGACACAGCCATGAAAGGACCTGAAAATACAGCAGAACAATTTATCTCCAATAGTTTTATAGCATGGAATGAAGACATGTAATCAGCCGGGCTTGCTCAAGCAGATTTAAGGTGTGAAGAAATGATTGTTAGAGGCTGCCAGTGTCCTTATGAGATACTTTTGCACTGGGACTGGCAACAGTTAAAAGCCAGGGTTTTACAACAGCTTGGCGTCTGAATTTTGTTTTTAGTACTTTCTTTTACTTAAAGCCAACCATAAATTCAGTGATCAGTACCTTATTTTGGTATTATTGCTGCCTGTTCATTTTACAATAAGCATGAAAATTCTAATTCCTAAAAACTACAGAAAGCCAAAATACTGTATCTTGCTCATTACGCATACAACAAAAAGAGAAAAGCATTAAAATAACGCCCCCACACACCTCTTCTAAATTCTTAGTGCACACAAATTCAGACAGCTACACTTTTAACAATACTTCAGAAAGTGGATGCCAAATATAGTCCTGTAGTGCCACCATGAGTTTAGAAACAGTGTGCAATCCAGCTAATTCCTAAAATTATCATTCTGGCAATAGTGCCCTCCATTAGACAGAACGAAACAGATACACTTTGAAGATTGTTTAGTAACTACGCGTCTGCTAGGGCATCAGAGAATGTGCCATAGGGACATTTACAAATATTGCTCTTGGTATATATAATTTCATGCAATCTAGAAAACACAATTTACAATATAGATTGTTTGGTCTACATGGGAATCTCTCTAGGTGCAGCAGAACAGAATGGTCAGAGCACAATAAACCTGGTACCAGCTCTGGAGATAAGGTGCCATACCCGCAGAATAGATGCAGCTGAAGGGGTTTTTGTTTGTTTGTTTGTTTTTCTCCCCAGTTTTGAGCAGCTTTACCACATTGTTGGAGAAACTCAAATTATGGGCATCAATGACGGTCCAAATTTTCCATATTTATCTTTTATGTTATCCACAGTGAGGAGTTCTGCTGTTAAAATCGACTGAACCTGCTCACTATTCCTGCATTTATATGGAATTATAGTGGCTACTTCTTCATCAAAGTTTAGTGAGTTACATATGCATCAGATTTGTTAGGGATCTGTGAACACCAAAGAGAAAGGGGGCATTACAGGCTTCTACTAACATGAGATACAGCCTATTAGTGGTTTATGTGGGAAGGACCAGAGGGGGCACAGAATGTGGATAAAATCTGTTTTTTAAAAATGATTTTTAAATTTAAATTAAATACAGGTTTATTTTTAAAAAATTAGCCTATTCAAAATTATAACCACCCATGCTAACATTGACTACAATCTAGTAAATAAATAAAATAAATATTAAGCAGTATACAATTGCTACTGAAATTTTTTAAAAAGCCAAACCACTGAACTGGTGGAAGTCATTGGCCAAGCACCTGAAACCAGAGTTTGCTGAAGTGCTGCTACAGCTTTTGAGAGCAGAAGCCTCTTCTGCAAGTGTGGGGAGAATATTTTCTTCTTCCTTTTGGTTTATTCAACTACACCAGTTCAGTGACTAGTTCACTCAAAGTTAAGAAACAAATTTGCAGTTGAAAAAGCTGAACAACTATGTGTGAGAGGATAAGATCTATTAGTTATAGAATCTTGAAGCACATGGTGAACAGAAACAATCACTTCAGTTCACTAACTACGGATAATACTTCTTTTGTTTAATAAATCAGTTTAAAATACAAAACATGTTTTGTCAAACTTTACTCTTCTGTAACCAGCACACTTAAGGTAGCTTTATTGTTTTAAGGTAAAACATTATTGTTAAGGTAAACTTCATTGTTTTAAGGTAAAACATTAAACAAACTAGTAAAGGAATGCATCATTCACCATCTTTTAACATAATAAATTATGCAAAAATCAAGACTCTCAATAAACATAAGTGAAGCTATATAATTGCTTAAATAAATGTGTATAGCTATATACTATCTTCCTGATTAACAAAAAGAAGTACCAAATTTAGTGTAGACACTCTGTTTAATTGCAAATCAGCATATTTGAATGATTACCAACCAATCAATCTTTCTGCAGAAAAATAACTAAAAAAGTACAAATGCAAAATACAGTTAACCTCAATTATTAAAATCAAGATTTCCTGCTGCTTGCTGATTTAAATTATTAAAATTGGTGATTTAAAATTGCAATTAAAGTTAGGAATTTTAAAATCATTTTGATTTAAATCAACCTAACCTGGCTATGACTCTTCAGAATTCTGCTATAATATAGCATATTATTTAATATACCGACTTTTCCAATTGATGTTACACTATGATGAAATTCCTTTCATTACATCTCTCTGGGTATGTTGAAATAAAAACCCACATATTCAATATTTCTTTGGCAGACTATTCCACATCTGAGTAACATTGAGAGAAAAATCCCTTCCTTGTATTTAATCCAAACCTTTCTCTCCCCCTCTCAGATTGTCACCACACATATAACTTTTCCATGAAATGGATTTTTCTCTACATCTAAAGTCACATGGCTATTTGAGTTTCCAAAGAACACCAAGTAATATCCAAATATCTTGGCTGTTTCAGTCTTCAAGTTAGTGATATCTCAGATAACTGCTACTGTGTGGCCAGCAGAGGGAGCACACTCCATTGTATCTTTATTGTCATAGATCAATCAAAATAGTGCTGTTTTGTTCACTTATTTAAAAATGAATACGTGATGTTAAAAGTAATTTATGGAAGCAATTTGGAATCCTCTTCCTCACTCAATGAATGCAATCAGAATTTAATGGGGCAGTGATTTGAGGCCTAAAAATGAGAGACCAGAATCAGCCAAAGTTTATTCTTTTTCCTAAAAAGAAAAGAACTCAGCCATTGTTATGAGTCTCATCCATGTGCAAAGTAACTGAATTAACAATAGTCTTATGTAGTGTTTTCAGCCACAGATTTCAATGTGCTTTTTTACAGAGGAGGATGAGTATCACTATCTCTATTTTACAAATGGGGAAACTAAGGCCCATAGAGGCAAAGTGACTTTCTCAAGGTCACATAGCAAATCAGTGGCAGAGCTGAAATAGACTCTAAATCTCTTGCTTCCCATCCAGTGCTCTAGCCACCTAACTTTGATATCTCCATAACTATAAAGCATTAAACAGCTTCACTTGGTTAGACATTTAAGATAAAAGACTGTTAAATTACAGCAAGAAAGGAAAGAAAAGGTTGATCTAGGAAAGAACGCTGACCCTCATTTATTAGCGTACAGGTGGGCCCTCCTGAAGAGAGTGATACCTGTGGATTCCAAATATTGTAGTACAGGGCTTACATAATCCTCTAGTAACTTACAAGAGAAACTTATTTGGCAAGCTCAGAGGCCTGCAGAATGTAAATTATTGTTTAAAACAAAAACAAAACAAAACAAAAGGTTCCAGCACTTATGCCCGCAAAACTTTCAAGAGCAAATGGAACAGAAATAGCATCCTCTTCCTGTTCATTTCATTGTGCTGCTTGGGAAATCTAGACTGCTAACTCCTGATTTTATTGAAAGCCTCATGATACTTGGTATTCTATTATAATCCCGGCTCCTGCATTCATTAAGTGAGAATCTCAGCTTTTTTTTCCTTTTTCCTTTTTTTTTTTTTTTTAAAAAAAATACATACCCCTTCATGGGCACGGAGAAAAACCTCAAAAATGTGACCCATGTGCACCCTGGAGGCTCAGAAACCAGAAAGCAAAAAGCTCCCCTACTCCCAAATTTACTGTGTTTTTAAAATCTTATGATTTTTAAGTCTCTTTCTCATGATATTTTGACCCCTGACTGATGATTTCTGAATGTCTGGAGTTAACCGTACTGAATATATAAAGCAGGCAACAGCACAGGCAGGCACGGAAGTTACAGACAGCGTATGGGGTGTATGTGGGAAAGTTACTGGTGTGTAGTACCATAAATCAGAGGCTGGGGAATGACAGTAGCAAAAGATGTCTTACTCCCTCCACCAACTCACAGCAGCCAGGAGACTCTGGAGAGCTGAATTTCCCTTCAACCAGTAAGAGGAGCTAGAGCATCAAATATGTCTGACATCTAATTAGCTAGTAGCTGATTTGAAAGATGGAGCCACCAAGCAGAAACCAAGGACAGCTTGCTACTGGAAATCCAAGCATCATGCCCCTTTGCACCAGTTTAGAGTGACAAGAAGGCTGGGCTTCACACAAAGGGCTTGACTAGACAAACAGTGCGTGGCAAGTTGGGGTGTAAATGCATAGAGCACCTGTGTGCCAGACACTAGCAGTCCATGTGACTCTGAAACCCCCCTCTCAAGGCCATCCCTAGCTATTCTGGGGCCTTATGCCCCCCCACCCCCTCCTCGCAGGGGTGTGTGTATGGGAACCAGGCCTCCACGGGCAGGGGGAAGGGGGGAAGGGAGCATGCCTCCAAGCTGAGAGCGGGGCTGGCTTGGGGGGTGAGGGGGTAACCTTTCCACTGCCGGTGAGTGCAGGCCCAGCCCTGCTGCAGAGCTCAGGAGAGTGGGGGCGGGACTTGGGCAGGGAAGGGGCAGAGCAACGGTGGGGGCTCTGGGGAAAAGCCGGAGCAGGGGCTGGAGCAGCATGCAGCTGCGCAGGGCACCAAGAAATTTGATGCCCCAAGTTCCTGGTGCCCTACGCAGCTGCATACTTTGCGTATGGATACCGATGAGCCTGCTCCCTCTCCCCAAGCTTCAAAAACTGAGCTGCAGCCCAAGTTCAAAGCACTGTTATTTTTAAAGTGCGTGCCCTGCTAGCCCCAACCTGTCGACCTAGACTGGGATACTTGCTCCTGTGAGCTAGACAAGCCCTAGGATCCCAAGCTCCAGTCCACTGCCAGGGGAATTCTCTACCCCTACATACAGGGCTGGCTGTAGGCACCAGCAAATCAAGCAGGTGATTGCAGTAGCACATTTTCAGGGGCGGCATTTTGGCCTTTTATTTATTTATGCTTCTGGTGGCAAAAGCCTAGAGCCGGCCCTGGCAGCAGCAGCGCATCGTGAGCGGGGGGGCGCCCTGGGGCTGCTGCCATTCGCAGCACTGGCTGCATGGAAGCAGTGCCCACACCTTGTGGCTGGGCTGGGAGGGCTCCTAGCGGGGGACACTCGGAATGGGGGCTGTCCCGTGCGGCGCACAAAGCCGCCTGCAGGTGCTGGAGGATGGCCGCCTCCCAGTGCCGCAGAGGCCCAAGGTGCCAGGGGCTGCGGCAGGGAGGTCAGAAGCAGCACCAGCGGGGCACTGCTGTGCGGGGACCGGGTCGCGTCCCACTCTCTGGGGCTCCGCTCCCTCTGGGATTGCCCTGTCCTGGCTCCTCAGGTCCCTGTCCGGCAGTTCCGCCAGCTCTGCCCCCTTCTGGGTCCCAGCCGGTCCTGGAGGCAGGAGCCCCAGCTGGAGGGATCCTGGGCTGAGGCGCAGCCCGGGAGCCCCACAGCTTACCCCTACCCTGCCAGTGCCGGCTCAGCTGGAGGCGAGGGGGGAGCAGGAGGAGTCAGCACTGGTGAGGTGGGGAGCCCAGTGCTGGGACAGCAGGGGGTACGGGTGGGAGGGGAGGGAAGAGAGCCCAGGGCTGGGACAGCAGGGGGTTCAGGTGGGGGGCAGCCAAAAATTTTTTTGTTTGGGGCAGCAAAAAACCTAGAGCTGGCCCTGTCTACACATTGTTAACCATCATATAGCAGCAACACCAGTCTTTAAGTGGTAAAAGAATAAGGATAACAGAGACATGAACTGAGTCCCAAAGGTTTTAACTTAGTATTTAAAGTTAAAATATTTGTCCTTTGGGTGGTTGTCACTTCTTACCTCATGCTTCCTTCAGGTTAGCTTACTGGGAGATTGTTCGTTCTGCCTGGCTGTGAAAACTGTCTGAACGGTGCTAAATAAAGCAACGTGGTGAACTTTAGGAACACTCTTTACGCACACACTTATCCCACCCTCCCCCACTACTATCTTGTATGAGGTACCGAGGACTGTCTCCAAAGATACCTGTGTAGGCTACATGACAGTACACATGAACTACAACGTTAATCTTTATGCTGTCTTCTGTTCAAGTATGAACTTATGAATACTGGACACTTGTATATTGGATCTAATATTCCTGAGCTTAAGATCATGAACAAGAACTTCAGCAGATTTCAGAACTGCAGAGTGGCAACAGGAAAAGGAAGAGAATTGAAAATTTACTAGAAAAGTTCCCAATGTCACAAAGTTCCTTCAAGGCTGTAGCCAAAGCAATTTAGAATTAGGTCACAGAGCATTACCATTAGCTGACATTGAGCAACAGGTCTGCGAGACAGTGAATGGTATGAACACCCTGATATCCTGGAGCAAATGTCATTTATAAAGCTGTTAGGAGAGCAAGTAATATTTTCAACAGTGAAACAGGTTTTTTTCCACAGATTCCAAGGCCAGAAGAGGCAACTGTAATCATCTTGTCTGACCTCCTGTATAACACAGGCCATAAAAATCCCCCAAAATAATTTCTAGAGCAGAATTTTTAGAAAAAACATCTAATCTTAATTTTAAAATGATCAATGCTGGAGAATCTACCACAACCCTTGCTAAATTGTTCCAGCGGCTAATTACTCTCACTGTTAAAAATTCGTGCCTTATTTCCAGTCTGAATGTGTCTAGCTTCAACTTCAATCAATTAATTGTTATACCTTTCTCTGCCAGACTGAAGAGCCCATTATTAAATATTTGTTCCCTGTGTAGGTACTTTTAGACCATAATCAAGTCACCCTTTAAGGTTCTCTTTGTTAAACTGAAGAGATTGGGCTCTGTTAGTCTGTCACTTTAAGATGTGTTTTCTATTCCTTTAATCAGTCTTGAGGCTCTTCTCTGAATCACTCTGTGATGCTGGCAGACCAGGTGCCAGCCCCTGTCAAGGCTCTAGGTTTCACTGAACACTGACAGATCCATATGTAACCCTTCTGCCCATCAGAGTTGGCAGCAACAAGGGCCGGGTTCAGTATCCAGGGGTTCCATTCCAATAGCGCAATACAAAACCGGCTCGAGCCCCCACCCAGTGACCTGGGACAACCATATACCACTGCTCTGGGTGTCTGTAAGAGACAATACTTCCCCTCTCACAAGCACAGAGTCTGAGTGTACCAAAAGCCTTTTAATAACAGAGAGAAACAACGTGGCATTATATTGGGGAAACACCACAAACAGGATTAATAAAACAAACCATGAACCAGAAGCCCCCCTTCCAGCAAATAGGCTGTGTCCTTCCCTTTGGCTCTTGAGTCTCACAACCCCAAAATCACCCAATAGTCCCAAAAGTGTCTGTTCCTGGTCAGTGCAGAGTTCAAAAGTCAACCTGCAGAGTCTTACCTCCCAGCCTGGGTGGAAGTGGAGGGTAGGGCAAGGGGCACCTTACGTGGTCCGGGGCCGACTGCGCTGCCTCGCCGTGGGGTTCCGCTGCAGCCCTCACCATAAGCCGCTCTGCTCCGCCGGCCGTCCCACAAACTGTTCTGCTCTGCCAGTCAATCCACTAGCTGCTCTGCCAGCCAACACTCGAACTGCTCTGCAGCGCCAGTTACTCCACCAGCAGCACAAACTGTTCCGCTAGCCGTCCCGCTAGCAGACACTCAAACTGCTCTGCGGCGCCCGTCACAAACGGCACCCAGGAACTGCTCGGCTGAGTCTGCTGCCAGCCGCACAAACTGCACCCAGGAACTGCTTGGTTGAGTCCGCTGCCAGCCGCACAAACTGCATCCAGGAACTGCTCGGCTGAGTCCGCTCTGCTAGCTGCACAAACTGCTTGGTGCCACCAAAATACTTTCAGGCCCCCCTACTTAACACAGTGCTCAGTGATTTCAGCTCCCAAGTGATTTCAGCTTTTGCAGGGAGGCCTTAGCACAGGTGTACCAGTGGACCCAAAGTGAATTCAGCTCAGCAAGCTGAATCTAGACTCCTAATGGAATCAAAAATTAGCTCGGTCATTCCACAGTGGAGAGAGGCAAGGTACAATAGGCCTGTAGGACCCTTAGGCAAGGCCCTCACCAAAAACCATAAGGACCTGCCCATAGCCTCTCTCAAAATCATAGTAGTCTCAAATGCCTGGCCTTTGCCCAGTGAGTGCTACCTAGGTGATGGCGAGTCCCTCCATCATAACAAGGGCCAAGTACATGTGCATAGTCCTTCATTCACATAATCAGGGTAACATCACTTTATCATTCCTGCCCCAATAACATAGAAACTGGGGCTCCCACATCAGCTGAAGTTGCCATGTGGGCTGCTGTGAGCTCAGGCTAGGCGCGGTGGGTGTGCCTATGCAAACTGATCACCCCCAAAGTTATTTTCCACAACTCACTGCAATTCACATAATTCACCACCAGATGTCAGAATAGATCTCATTCCTGACACTGCTTACACATAGCTGGAAACCAGTTTGGCTAGAATTGTTAAAACAAGTACCAGACACACAGAGAAGTGCCGAGTGTTTGGACTTTATGAAATGCTTGTGTAGTTGCAGTATGCATTAATCTCACTTGTAATATCAATAGCCCATGTAATAAGGTTTTTTTAAAATTATTATTTGTTCTGTAACTATAAAGGTGTCTGTTACGAAACTAAAACCCCCACAGTCAGAAGAGAAGCATTACCAAGTGTGAAATACTTGTTTACCTCAAGAGATCGCCTGCCCAACAAAGCACTATTGTACAGATATAGGTCTACAGTCAAACCAGAGTGAACAAAAAGGTGGTGAGGCATGTTAGTTCTAAAACGTAGTTCTTGTGTGGTCCTTGCAAAACAGAACTGAGTTGCCAACATCAGGGAATCCAGGATGTGTGCCGACATGTTAATAGCAACAACCTCGCTGATAAAAGGACAGATTTAAAAATGAATGTGTCACTAAATGGCTAGGTAAGAACCCCCGCTGAAGATCTTCTTTAGCTTGAAACTAAGAGACAAGCAGAGCTCCAATAAAAAGTTGCAGGTGATCTAGTTCACATATCGTCTGTCCAGAAACCCTTATTCTGCAGCCAAGAGAAAGCATCTGTATTTGCTTGGAAACAAAACTGGTTAGGAAGATGAAAACTCCCTTCTCACTTGCAATTAATATAGCCAATAATTCAGACTTGGTGGAAAATGAATCCTCTAACAGTGATGGCATATGAAGCCATTTGAACCCATATACAACCCCTTGAGAGGTGTGTGAGATTTCATCTCCCAAGGTAATCTCAGTGATAAGTGCAGCCACTAAGGCTAAGAACCCTTCCATTTCTGTAAGGAGATGACCATGCCTCGTCATATACAATATTCCCTCAAGTACCTCAGTTACTTTTTTAAAACACTTTGGGATCTGGTATTAAAGATCTGAGCGTGGACATCACTTATTGGTTTGACACAAGCACCAAGGAAATGATCCAGTTTTTCCTGTGTGTTTTGTGATAAAAATCTAAGGAAGTACTTGATCATATGACTACTCACTGACAACACCTTGCACGAATCTTATAAAGAGGGAATTCAGGAAGTACGGAGGATTGGAAAGCTGCCTCTTCTCCAGCCCCAAGGATCAGCATAGATTTAAAAGTCTCCATGCCCCACACTAATGGCAGAGGGGTTCATGTTCTTCTCTATGATCAGCCTCTACGGCACGGAACACAATTCTGCAAAGATAGGTTCCCTATGTTTTTACCTGTTAACATTACAAATGCAGACCTTCCTGAAGAACTTCCCCGGGGCATTTCTTTAAAGTTACAGCAGTTACCCACTCAGCCATATATTTGACCTCATTTCCATCCCAAAAACATGGAGGATCATCTCTCTGATAAGGTGCCACACACTCTATTTATCACAACACAAAAGATGCAGATACTGCTCCAAGAAGGTAATTTACAGATAGAGAAGCCAGCACATTTTATACTGGTGCTTTCCTCTTTGAAGCTGCCCATTTTGCCTGCGAGAAGCTGTCACTGCAGAATCCAGGTCTCTAGAATTCAGTTTATGGAACAAAAAAAGACCATAAAACCTGCAGAGCATGCCCAGGTATTGTCCTTTGTGGAATGATTTAAGACTTTCCTCAAATGATGGAGAATCAAGAAATCCTGATGAAGCCAAAGCACCTGAAAAGCCCCAACGCAGAATAATTGCTGAACACTACATCTTATGGAATTACTGTTTTATCGCAGCTGCTTGAGCCATGCACTGGACAGCTGTTTCTCCAGGCTGACAGTGGCTGCGTGGCTGGTCCTGATGCAGTCACACTCCAGCCCAGGTGAGGAAAGAATTCTGTCAGTGATTCGGAAAAACAACAAACAAAAACCCACCCCCAAACAAAATTAAAAAAAAATCCAGAAGATACCAGGAAAGCCAATGGACCATTCAGAGTCTCCTACTGGTCACAAAAGAAACAGAAAGGCCTTGGGAACCTCTCCCTAAAGTCTGTGCAAGAGCTGAAAAAGCTGTAAACATAACTTGGGAATGTACCCAAAGCCTGCACAATTAACTAGCTCATCTGGCAGAGTGCTGACTTCTAGTCTAGACTTTATACAGATGATGCGGGAAAGCAAGGGCTCTTTGGGTGAGGTCCAACACCTGCCACTGATTTGTCCACAGAATTCAGCCTCCAAAGAATACTCCGAGACCTCTTCGTAGTGGCAAAAATCCAAACAAGACTCTTTTAAGACTGTTGCTGGGAACACCAAGGCTCTCTCTTGGGGAGCAGGAAATGAAACCCATCAAATCTCTCAATAGCCTCCCCTGAGTAAAAAGGAATTGTCCTTTTGCCCTCTGTTTTCTCTGCTGTCTTGCCCACTGTAACCATTGGAATGAAGATGTGGGTGCACTCCCCCACTCAGGGGGAGGGTTAACTCTTTTGACTGCCCAATATAGGTTGGGATCTGCACACTTCACTGCACTATTTTTTTGCTTGATAGGTTGAAGGAGGGGTGTGCAAGCTCATAAACTAAGGAAGAAAGAATCTCATACACTTAGCTGGGAACCTATGTATTTTTCCCCAAATTTTCTCTCTCACATAATTTTCCAAAAAGTCTTTGACCCATTGGCACCCTTCCTGTGTTTTGATCAAGGGCATTTACATTAAATACACTTAAATTTTTACTTGCAGTAATTTTCAATAGGACATTTTTTTGTTATTTCATAGTAAAAAACGGATTGTGCTAATAGTTCAGATCTCATTCTCTGCTCAAGTACTGAGCACATCTCTTGCAAGCCTAGAGCTGAAATTGGGCAGCTCTGCTGTAAGTTGATTTGTAGGAGCCTGGAGCAGAGGCATTAGCTAAGCACGGCTGTTTTAGATGCCAGTCTTTGCTCCTTTAAGAAAACTGGCATCTGGATGAGCTGTACTTTAAAGAATAAAGTCTCAGGCAATTATTTTCTTCAGGGTGCCTGATAGAGCACCTGAATTGGCAGTATAATAAGAACAAAGAATTTCTGTACAAATGAGTATATTAAATGTTACTAAATGAACAATCCAGGTGCATTGGAGAGAAGGTCAGAGCTGATGAAGAGGCACAGGGCATTTTCCGGATGGTCTTGACCTCCCAAAGACCCATTGGGGGTTGGCCTTGTCTCCTTTTCCTCTTGACCCAAAACTTGCCTCCCCCCCTGGCCCGATGGGACAATGAGGGAAGTTCTCTATAACAGGTTCATCACATGGATTCCTTCTCCCTGATCCCCCTGCCAAAGAGTTTTCTATGGGAGGAGATGATCTGGATCCTGGTTATAAGACAAAATATTCTTACCTATGGTGTCAGTGAAACTGTGACAAAATTCTGCTACTTTCAATGTACTTGTAGCTGTCACTATTCTAGTATCAGTGTGGACATGAAGTTAATTGCCCAATGTCCTTTTCACTGGATTCAGAAAGATTCACATTTCTGGTGACTCAGAAAGGAATCTGTCTTTCAACCCAATCTACCCTTTGGTAAGGGTATGTAACCCTTCTGCCCATCAGAGTTGGCAGCAACAAGGGCCGGGTTCAGTATCCAGGGGTTCCACTCCAATAACACAATACAAAACCGGCTCGAGCCCCCACCCAGTGACCTGGGACAACCATATACCACCGCTCTGGGTGCCTCTAAGAGACAATACTTCCCCTCTCGCAAGCATAGAGTCTGAGTGTACCAAAAGGCTTTTAATAACAGAGAGAAACAACGTGGCATTATATTGGGGAAACACCACAAACAAGATTAATAAAACAAACCATGAACCAGAAGCCCCGCCTCCCAGCAAATAGGCTGTGTCCTTCCCTTTGGCTCTTGAGTTCCACAACCCCAAAAAGTCACTCAATAGTCCCAAAAGTCCAACAGCCCAAGATTCACTGTTCCTGGTCAGTGCAGAGTTCAAAAGACAATCTGCAGAGTCTTACTTCCCAACCTGGGTGGAAAGGGAGGGCAGGTTAAGGGGCACCTTACATGGTCCACGGCTGTCCCACAAACTGCTCTACTCTGCTAGTTGCTCTGCCAGCTGCTCTGATCAGCCAGCCAACACCCGAACTGCGCCAGCCACTCTGCCAGCTGCGCAAACTGCTTCGCTGGCTGCCCTGCCAGACAACACCCAAACTGCGTTGCTCTATAATATTTTCAGGAACTGCTCAGCTCCGTCAGCTGCTCAGCAATAGACCTTCAGACCCCCCTACTTAACACAGTGCTTAGTGATTTCAGCTCTTAGCTGATTTCAGCTCTTAAGTGATTTCAGCTTTTAGTATAGGGGCCTTAGTGCAGGTGCATCACTGCACCCAAAGTGAATTCAGCTCAGCAGACTGAATCTAGACTCCTAATAGAATAAAAAATTAGCTCTGTCATTCCACAGTGAAGAGAGGCAAGATACAATAGGCCTGTAGGGCCCTTAGGCAAGGCCTTCACCAAAAGGTATAGGGACCTGTCCATAGTCTTTTTCAAAATCATAGTGTTCAGAAACTCCTATCCCTTGCCCAGTGGGTGCTACCTAGATGATGGCGAGTCCCTCCATCATAACCAGGGCCAAGTACATGTCCACAGTCCTTCATTCACATAATCAGGGTAACAACACTTTATCATTCCTGCCCCAATAACATAGAAACTGGGGCTCCCACATCAGCTGAAGTGGCCATGTGCGCTGCTGTGAGCTCAGGCCAGGCGCGGTGGATGTGCCTATGCAAATAGATCAGCCCTGAAGTTATTTTCCACAACTCACTGCAGTTCCCTTAATTCACCACCAGATGTCAGAGTAGATCTCATCCTGATGCTGCTTACACATAGAACAAGAATGTACATCAAGTGCAGCCACTCTCACCACCACACTGTGCTCATGAGTACAATGTATGTGTGTGAAGCGTGCAGATCAGTAAAGTAAATTCTGAGGGCAAAAGTTTGCATTCTCTGGCTTGAAGTACTGAACACATCTCTAAGAAGGTCTTACGCCTAAGCAGAACTCCTCTGGTCTTTGAAGACATTTCTCCAAATAATTTGACAATACAGACTCTAATAAGTCAGACCTGTCTAATTTTAAATCTGGAATTCTTCTTAGATGAAGATCCTTTTCTGAAAGTTTAGAGGCTTTGTATATAAAAAGTATGTGTATACAGTACAGTGAACTACAGTTTTGAAGTTTGTACCTTTTGAAAAATAATTACAGCCATTTCAGTTTTATTGTATTGTTCTGCTGCTATGGGATTGTGCCAGCTATTAAACTGTCTCAGGTGAAATTGAGTCTATGACTTAAAAGCTTTTAACACTCCTTCCGCCAGGACTTAAAGAACTGAACATAAAGTGGATAGATATTTAAGTTTAATAGTACTTCTGGTACACTTATTATGTGATGTTAGTATGTGAAACATTAAAAAGAAACAGCTAGTTTTTACTCATCTTTTAAAACATTTATCTGCATTTCTTCTTGAATGCTAGTGAAAAGCTTCCTCTTCAGGCAATTTATAACCTGGGTTCTGGGAAGTTATTCAGCTATCTCAAATCCATCACATTTGTCAATGCTCAGTGGTTTTATGAATCTGAAGGGTGTGAGTAAGATTTTCAAAATTAATCAACTGAGCTTGTTCAGTGATACAAGGGGACTTGTACAAATGTGTCTAAATGATAAATGAAGTCAGATTAGGATATAAAACTAAATATATAGTATAACAATAAACTCAGAACATCAATGTCTTCCAAAAAAAATAAGATATTAACCAACTACAGTGATTATACATTCAGTGCTGAATTTTGTCACCACTGATATTCTTTACTTATCAACGTATGACGTGATAAAGACATCTCGTCTAATATTTCCCTGTGACTTCCAGGTTAACTCTTAATGTTTTGTGTCTAAGAGGCAAACTATCAAAGGTGTAAAATATTTTCCATGTAAAATGGAAAAATACCAGTACTGCCAACCCAAGCTTTGAAAAATCACAAGTTGGGTCCCAAAATCATGAGATTGGCTTAAATGTCACAACATTTTAAAAACATATAGTTGAGGTTTCATAATTTGTCTTCTGGTTTTTGAGACTATCGGGTACACCTGGGTTACATTTTCAAGCTTCTCTATGCAAATTTGAGAGCTAGAAATTTACATTTTTTAAAAAAAAAACAGAAGCTGATATTTTCACTTAATCACGGGACTCCAGGAACTGAGGCTATAAGAAAAACAGCAAATCTCAAGGTTCATGATAAAATCCCAAGAGCTGGGAATATTGAAATACTTTGTAAATCTGCTTCTCTGAAGATAGGCAGGATTTTCATTCCTGAGTCTTGTACCGCCAGCATTGGCCATGCAAGAACAACCCCTCTCTCTCATGTTTGATCCTTCAGATGCTCTACATGCCTTGCTCTGCTGAGCTTGCTCCAACCTCAGTACCATGTGACCATGAGTCAATCTCTCAAAACCTCTAAAATTACATACTAAAAAGAAGAAAGTCTTTTCCAGTTTTAAGTTATGTGTTTATTTTTAAATTGTTACACAACCGTTGATCAGTTTAGATCAAGGAAGGTTAAGGCATGTCCCACCCATCAATTATATAATGGTGAACACTGTCAGTTCTGAGTGAAAACACCCCACATGGACCAGTTTTCTTGGCCCTATAGACTGACTGACTGGAAGGCAGAGGAAAGGGAAAAGGACAACCAGCCTCTAACAGGGGCTGCAGAACTACCAGCTAGCGACACCGAGGTTAGAACCATTATTTCTGGGGTGGGCTGGCGCTCCATCACTGACTGCATTTGAAAGGAAAGTTCTGAGATGTCAGAGGTTGGATTCTGCTAATTAGGAAAAAGCCCTACAGCTGAACGGCAGGCAACTCAGAGGGCCAAAAGTCTGAAGAGCTAAGGGAGTTTCCTACATCTCTCACACTGGAGGCATAGGACCCAGGAGTGAGTTAAAATTGCACACAGGTTAAAATTGTAACTTTCCATAAAACTCTGTGCAAGCATATGGGTCTGATATTTCTGATTCCTTTTTAGGATCAGGCCTTTGGAGACATTAGCAGACTCTAGGAACAAGGAGCCAGTGAGATTTACAAAAGTGCTGATTTCAATGGGAGTTAGGCACTTTTGTAAATCTCCCAAGGTGCCTAGCTGCTTCTATAGGTGCCTAAAAACCTTTTTAAGTCTGGCCCTATGTCCACAACAGACTTTAAAAGATCATAGTTTCCTAGACTGGCTGACAACTGGTTTGATAAAACTTAGAAAAATTAGGCCTAAAATACCTTGCAGCATCATGAAAGAGAAGCACCAGCAGAGAACAACAAACAAAACCAAAGCTCCTTTTATCTGGTAATTACCAGTCAGCCTAGCACATGAAGACTGCATGGTGTAAAACCCAATTCATAACAGAAAAACAACCCTCCCCGCCAATTGAAGGCACTTGTCATATAGTGGCTTTTGGCATGTGATCGTATCTCCTTATAGTGGCTGGCCGCTGTGACTATATAGTCTGCTACTTTCACACAACTAAAGAAACTCTCCTTCATCCCTCATAGTACAGGCTCGCTCTTTTGGTGCTGCACTGTGTAAGGTTAGAATCCTGTAATGACCAGGTTTTTCTGTACATGCAGTGATTCATCACATATTATGAAAGCATTTAACCCCAAAATACCAGGCCACTCATTAAAAAATAACTCCACCAAAAGTAGGCTATGCCAGCAGAAACCCAAGATGGCACTACACTTTTTACTAATAATTTATTTTTAATACGTGGCTTTGCATCTCTCTTTAAAACTTACTCCTACTCTTCCCTCATTTCACTCCTTACTCCCTCCCATATACATAATCACTTCTTCGTAGGAATAATTACTACTCATACTAGCTCTCCCAACGAGTAGCCTATGTGCCTATTGGCATGGGTAAAGCTTGCTTGCCTATTCTCTCCCTTCCTTTCTCTGCAGCCCTCCACCCCCTAATGTCTGTTAATAATCCCACTGGAGCTGCTTCTCTTCTTGTATTGCTGCCAGAGCAGCCCCATACAAAACTCTGCCTTAAAGGCTTTTCAATAAATGCATTAAGCTTCTATTCTTTAGATACTGCAACAAGTGGCATCAAACAAGTTATAACATTAGGAAAAATGCAGTGTGACCTCATGAGCATACACCATGGTGGACAAGTTACAGCGTTCTGACCTATCAATTAAGTAAACATGGAAAAACTGCTCTGAAATGTGGGCAGCTAATGATTTGCAAAAACCTAATTAAGAAGAAATAAATGCACAACAAAATGGTTCGGATTCTAGGAATCCCTGAAAATAGACATGTCAGATACATTTATGTGAATCTACAGTGGTCATACTTAGAAAACTTATTCTGCGTTTAGAGATATTTCTGGCTCCAGCAGTATTCTCCATATAAAGAATCTCTCTCCCAGTCCTCATTATGTTTCCAACCCAGTCTCTCCCCCTCCAGCCTCTTGTGCCAGGCTCCTTTCTCAACTAGTGCAGATCTTCTCCACTCCTTCTTCCCACACACCTGGCACTCAGTCCAAGTTTCTCTGTTTCCATCCGCCCAGCTAGCCTCTCATCTCTGTCTCCTCCAGGTTCTTATCTCAATCTACTCTCCCTCCTACAACCCCAGGTCCATCCTTTCCATATTTGATTCAGGAAGCTCTCTTTTCCAGGCTGCTTCAGAACCAGCAAATGGAGTACTGAGAGCACAGGGGAAAGAGAGTCTCCCTGCTCTTAGTTCAGGTGCCCATTCCACTCAGGAGTAGCTGAGGGCTGAAATTACAGAAAAGGCTTACTTTGCCTCTGTACCCCACGGCTGGAGAATGCGCTGTGTGGATGGAATCTTCAGCTGCAATGGAAATGTATTTTCCTCCTCTCCCCATTGTCCAGTGTCTCAATAAAGGCTCAGCTGTTTTTGCTCAAGTTTAAAGAGAAGTACAGTACCTCTGCCTCAGGCAAAGACCCGGCATTGAACGTTTCATCCTGACTAATGAAAATTTCAGAAAGTTATATGCAAATGAAAGAGTTTACAATGGTAACACGTAAGCACCTAAGCTATAGGTTGTTTGTAGTGCTGCTGTAGCCATGTTGATCCCCAGAGATTAGAGAGACCAGGTGGGTGAGGTAATACCTTTTATTGGACCAACTTCTGTTGGTGAAAGAGACAAGCTTTTGAGATCCAGAAAAAGAGCTTTGACTAAGCTTGAAATCTTGTCTCTTTTACTAATAGAAACTGGTCCAATAAAAGGTATTGCCTCACTCACCTTGTTTCTCTAAAGAACTATAGATGTCAGTAATGCTCCATCTATAACATGCAGATACCCAGAACGCGCCCCCGCCCTCCCGTTACAGACTTGTGCACAGAAAACAGTGCAGAGAAATTTGATATGTACTAATCTCAGTAAAACAATGCTTGACATCATTAATTGCTTTATATTGCCACTGAAATACTGTTAACTAACAGATGACAAGAGTTGAGCAATGGTCCCATGGCCCATACTGCATCCTTCTTGCTGAGAGCAGAGTCTTGGCAACCGCAGCCGGCTAAAACTTTACATATAATACAAATGAACAAGGCTTCTAAATTATGAACCTGAGAAACAAATGGTGCGCACAAGCTTTCAATCAAAGGAGACAATATAATCTATGCCACTTCTTCCAGTGCTGCCAACAGCTTACAAACATCACTTCAGTCTTCTCTAGGTAAAGCCTCAGCCAGCTAACTCTCACTCAAGCCCTACTCTTATTCTGGTCCTAGAAAAGCTGGTCACATGCACCAGATGGGTCAGACAAGATGGAGTTATTTTGTTCAATGAGGATGCTTTCCTCATTTTCATAACTAACAACAGGATGAAGGTTGGGATATATGGAAAACATTATATATCCACAGAGGAAATTCCTGTAAAATTACAAAATATAGGTAAATTCTAATTTGTTTATTGTTATCAATAGTACAGTTCAGATATTGGACAGGGTAGAATTTAGGTAACATGAAGCTACTGGTAATGATCTCCAAGTCCTATGTGGAAGGAGCATGAAGAGTAAGTTTAACAGCAAGTTTCTACCATCTGGTATTTATTTTAAAAATATCTATATTTGATTCAAATCAGTTTAAAAGGAAGTATAGCGATAGCCCTAAGTCTATCATAACCAGGGTTCTTTTTGTCTGGAAATATACATTTATGTGCACACCTTATATTCGTAGCACACATAATTCCAGAAAACATGACCAGGAGCTCACTTAGGCTGATATTCACCCCTGTGCAGAGAACTCACATAAGGCCTATGCACCCTATAACTCCTCAAAATAGTGCTTACATCAGATTTAAGTGATGAGCATGCTCTGTATAAGCACACTGGTGATTTTCACTTATAACAGAGATCTGCTAGAAAAATGTGACAGTCAGTAGTACTCCATCAAAGCTCACACTGCTTGATAGTGTTAGTCTTGTCTGGTAATAGAATTAGAAACAGCTAGACAAAAATCTTCAGCAAAAGTTTTGTCTTAATATACCACATATCAGCATCCTGGTTATTCTGACGTGCATTTTCAATCATGCTAGAACAGAGGGCCCAGAAGCTAAGAATTAGATTGGCCTCAAAATAGAGATGCTAAGGACAAAAGAACCTAAGCTTTCAGGTAAGAAACCAAGCTTTGAAGGGTCCAATAAACCGAGAAATTACTTGGAATATCAGCCCTACTACATGTACTAGAATAGTCACAGACTGAATAGTAACCCTAGGGCTTAACAATACTCTACATTCAGCAACAGCTGAACTGTGCAGTATTTTACATTCACCTCTAAAACACTACATAATTTATTAACTCATTGTCATAATGTTTGAATCAAAATAGGACCGGAAGGATGGTTTAATGGCTAAGGCACTAGCTAGAGATCTGGGTTCAATTCCCTGCTCTGCCACTAACTTGCTGCATGACCTTGGATAAGTCACTTAGTTTCTCTGTGTTCTCTATACGCAAAGAAGGAATAATAGTTTCCTATTTCATGTAGGTGCTGTGAAAATAAACACATTAATAGATTGGGAAGTGTTCAGACATTATGATAATAAAAATATCTGTGATGAAGTGATATACAGAGTATATTCTAACAGGACAAGACTAAATTCACTTTTTTCCTTTTGTGAAGGAACCAATAGGCTAAAATGAATATTTTATTCAAATATCTCTGTTGAAACAGTCCATTTAATAGTTGTTAGCCAGGCTGGGTAAGGAATGGTGTCTCTAGCCTCTGTCTGTCAGAGGAGAGTTATGGATGGCAGGAGAGAGATCACTTGATCATTACCTGTTAAGTTCACTCACTCCGGGGCACCTGGCATTGGCCGCTGTCAGTAAACAGGATACTGGGCTGGATGGACTTTTGGTCTGACCCAGTACGGACTTTCTTATGTTCTTAACATAAAGAACAACTTTTATTCCACTGCTGCTATGGACTATGTTAGGAGTGCACGCAGGTCTGTGAGCTGCAGCAGAGTTACTATATAATATAGTTTTGGAGGTTCCTAGTGATTAAAATTTGTACCTTCTCCTTTACACTTATCCTATAGACACTACTTGAATCTGGTGTATGCAGCTTTCATTAATGGAGTATTACATGTGCACATCAAAAGACTGCACCCTAAAGCATCAAGAGAAAATTCAGACTAGACTTATTCATCAATATCCTGAAAGAGATAAAACTGATTTTCTTCCTCAGAAGGTTGTTCATGTTTATTAAGAATAAGAGATATTCTCATACAAGTCCCTCACTCCAGCTGTCAGAAAGATTCTTCTTGAATAATTCAACACTTTTCAACTTACACTAGCATTCTACACTGGCAAAAATACAGTGATACTATTATAATTACTGTAACTTTTTACTAACTGATTTTACTACATTTCTGTCAAATATATGGGAGATGCAAATACAGAAATGGCTCTGTATACGTAGAAATATACATACCCCAACCTGAAATATGTGTGAATACATGTCCTTCGCTGGAATATTTTTACTAGGTGAATAGGGTGTATAGAATAAACTCTGCTGGGAAAAAAAACACCACACATATTTTAAAGGGAAGTGGTGTTTAGGTTATTTTGACTTTTAAATAGTGACAATCCTGGGATGGCATGCAACACAATTACTAAAACCAACCCACAGAGGAAGACACCTCCTGTAGATTTACAGCCACCCTTCTTGCTGATCCACGTGAAGGTGTGCTGAGCCCATCAGTGTGATATAATCAACCGTTTTTGATCAGGATGGATCAGGTCATGCAAGGGCTTGTCTCGGCTAGGTCAGAGTTAGCTAACACAGGTGGGGAAGGGAAGGCGGATGCGGGGAAATGAAGGATGGCTGGTCTACAGTCTACCTCAACGAGCTAAATCAGAGTTGTGTGTGTTAACCTGCATCTACACAATTCAAAAGGGCCTGACTAAATTGTGGTTAGTTAATGCTGATCTAGCCTTTTCCTGATCACAGGTTCTGAGGGATTAATGGAATCCTGGATGATTTTCCCTGGGAAAAAAAATATAAAATCAGGAATTCCAAAGCCAATATTTTAAACTAAATTGCCATCAGTACGTCTACAGAACATGCATATCTTTTAAAATGTACAGCTTCTATGGTTGTAATATATACATTGCGACAGTCTTCATCAGGTAAGAGATCTGATTCACAATGAGTTGAAAGGAAAATAAAGTTATATTTTGGCTACAACAAATTATTATAGCCTTTAAGTAGTCAGTTAATACATTAGACTAAAGGAGTTGGACACTGTACTATTTCTATGCATGCCTTTTTTAGGCTGCAAGTATTATAACAGATAAGGCCAAGATTCAGCAATCCACTGTAATTTGCAGCAATTTATATCAATGGAGACAGAAGCAACTGCTTGAATAAGATGTCAGAAAAATCATAATGAGACATGCCCACAAATGTTTAGCAAGAAGGAAAAGTGCAATGAAACATAGGTGGCTAAAAGTGAGTAATTATTATTTGAAAATTATGGAGGCCATAGATTGAATGCCATGATTTTCATCTTTGTTTTTGTCATATTGAGGGTTTTGGCCCTAGCTGGACAGATATAATGGTAAATAGAACAACTTTAGCAACATATCTGACAGCTGCATGAGACACAAAGCAGGATCTCAGCAAATGCAGAGTGGCAACACAGGATCCTACTAACAGTCTTTCCGTGAAAGTTTAAGTTTTCCAAGAAGCCATGCAGTTCCCCATCCAAAATCTTTAAGAATTAAAAATGAGGCAATTTGATTTCATATAGTAGTTTTAAGTCAGCCAGACTAGGTTTTATAAGGATAGTTAGGTTATTTATAAAGTAACTTGTAAACTTTTTTGTCCTTTTTCATCTCTCAGAGGACTCGTTCACTCTACTTGCCTGCAGACTCCACAGTTCAGATCCCTTCTTTGACAGAGGAGGGTGGACTGGAGCAGCTGACATGGGACTCCATTAATAAAGAATTAAAGGAGGGTAATGTAATCAATACCAGTCAACATGGGTTTATGGGAAATCAAGCCTGCAAACTAACTTGCTATCTTTTTTTGAAGAGATTACAAGTTTGGTTGATAGAGGTAATAGTGCTGATGTAATATACTTAGACTTCTGTAGGAAGTTTGACTTAGTACCACATGTTGTTTCCAATAAAGGGTATTACCTCACCCATCTTGTCTCTTTTAGTATCACATGACATTTTCATTAAAAAATTAGAGCAATGTAAAATTGACATGGCACATATTCAATATGAGATGGCTAATTGCTAGGTCTCAAAATGTAACTGTAAATGGAGAATCATCATCAAAAGGTATGCAAAAATATAGAAAGTCATTCTGCTCTAGTGCAGCCTTATTTAGGTCATGGTTATCACCTTACGACAGCATGCAAGGGTCCAAGGCCTTGTCTCTACCCTTTCCCTCCCCCCACAACGTACCACCCAGCAGCACTGGTGTAGAAATGGAAATAATCTGCCACTGGTGTATACTAGTGGCAGACTGTCTCCCCCTTGCTCTAATGAGGAAGTAGCAAGAGAGTCACAATTCTTTCTTGTTCTGCTCCTTGGAGCTATATTACTATACATTGCCCCTTTCTTGAGGCAAACTGTTACATCTAACAGTCACACTAACCCACAGATTGCAAGGAATAGGTCTCACAGGTCTCAAGTATAAACCTTTACTCCTCGCAGTACTCCAAATTCACATGAGTATTCCTACTGACATCAATCAGAATATTCAGGTGAGTATGAACTATTTGCTTGTATAGGGTATTGCTCTAGCCCATGTAGTAATGTCATATTTTACCAGTGCAAAATATTAAAAGCCATCATAAGGCATATTTAAATAGCTTTTCTGACCAAGTGCCATAAAGATGAGTTCGCTTATTTTCACAGTGATGGTATAGTGATGATAAAAACAGCTTTTCAATTAAGAGCCAAAATCAGTATTAAATAAAAACAACAACAAAAATCTCTTCGTGGTCTCTTTGGGAGATTTTCTTGAGCAAAGACTACTTACTGAACTGGGCTCCATGTGAATACTAGCAAGAATTGGGTTACTTTAGATATATTCAGGATTGAAAAACAAAAACCACACACACAAACACACACCTCTAGTGAAGCTATGAAGGTTGCCTCACTGTATTTTAAAGTCCCTGAGAATCAGCTGTGTAATAACCAAATAGGTACAGCAATGTTCCTGAAATTAATTCAGTTGCAACGCACATGAATAACCTAGGACTAAGAGGTAATTATTTCACTAAGCAAGTCTGTCACAAGTTTTCACCATTACTATTCCAATTTCAAGTACCATTCTCTCCTTTTTATTCCCTAAAATGCCTATTATTCTAGGTGAAGTTAAAAGTAATGAAACATTATTGATTAAAAAGACACAGATAAAAGCATCCACAGCCTTTTAAAAAATCATCATACAATTGTCTAGCAATTTACAAAGCAACACAAATAGCCACTCAAAATATTCCTGTGCAGTGCCAGGAGGAGGAAAAAAATCTGAGTTACAGTTAACAGGGATTGCACAGCAAGCATAACATTAGACTGCATTTAATCACCACTAATCTTTTATTCAAAAGCTTCTATCTTTAAAATCTTTCATTTTTTCATGATTTGATTGTCATCTAATAAACGAAAAACTCCAGCTGCTTTGAATTTTGTATACCTCAGCAAAAAAGCACCCCCAAAAGGTTAATAGTTATCATCAAATTGCATAGTGTATGCTAGTAGCTATAACTCTAGATTTATTGTATTGTTTTCATTTTCCCTAAAATGCTGATTTACATCTGCAAAAAAAAGGGGGGTTTTCAATGAAATGTGCTTACTTTTGATCATAAACACATGTTTACACGATCATTTCTGTAAAGGTTGTACAATGTTCGTGTCTTAGGGCTCCATTCAGAAAAAAACTTTAGCAAATATCTAACTTTAAGCACATGCTTAAGAACTCCATGAAACCAGAGTAAGAATTAAGCATGCATGTACTTAAGTGCTAAATCAGGTCCACAATTTTATATCTATATTAGTGTGCATATACAATTGACTAAATTATAAATTGACCACGTCCCTTCACAATTCCACCAGTTTGCAGGAATGGATAATAAAAATCGTCAATATTAGTGATCTCTTAAAAACAGATTAATATTTAAAGGGACACAGTCAACTTGAAATCTAGCAGTTTTTTTTAAAGAGTGTAAAGTAATTTCAGATACTACATCTGTCCCTGATTCTGCCTGCCAATGGTTGTGGTCTTCAATCACATTTTTCTATTTTTAAAAAAGATCTCTCTCCATTTGCTTTTCAAAAGACCACATAAACTACATGGGGAAATGACTGACTATACAGGAGAAAGTGATTACTACAATGTGCTGTCAAATGCAAAGTGAATAAACTAAATAAAGCAAATAAACATCTTCCCCCTACAATTGCCTTCAATTACATTAACCTTTGTAGTTAAACACTAGCTGCTTACAAATTCCAAAACAAAAGGGTCATTTTTAAATTGAATACATCCCTTTAATTCTACTTTCAAACGAAATAAGTGAAGAAAAACATTTGCAAATAAAAATGTCTTTAAAAATGCAGCAGATTTATTTAGGTAAAAGTAAGAGGAAGTTTTTTGAAAATGTTCCATATGAATTTTTTTTTTTTTATGGAAACACAACATTTTACACATTTTACTCTGAAAATTTAGTTGCAATGAGTTTTCTTATGAAACAACACAGCTTCAGAATGTATTAGCTTACAGTCAGGAAAACGTGTCCTGAATCGTTCAGCCATCTTAATGGATTACTTTCTAAGCTCATACACTAGACAAACAGCAGATGTGAGGTCTGACAAAGATATAGCAATATGAAAAGTTAGCTCAATCCAATACAAAACCAGTGTACCATTTAATATCATACAATGTGATAAAAAGAAAGAGAGAGATGACACTTTCCAATTTTAGTTGCAAGTGCAACCTGCTCATAATCATCATTAACAAGATAATAACCTACTGGAATATTTTTTCTGTATTTTTCAGACAAAGTTTTTGACTGTTTCATATTATCATACAAAAAAGGAAAGCAAATTGTGTTTAAATAAGTTTTCAGCAAAAATATTTGAGAAAACCCCTCACATACTTAAAATTGCAAATGAATGCCTAGAATTTCCTTATGTACAGTACATGAAGTTGAACAATTAAACACTGTCATTCCACATCATGAAACAAAATAAACTTCTCTAATAGCCCAGTGAGAATCCTTCCAAGATCAAGACAATTTTCTATAGTTGCAAGGATTCTATTCTTTCTATTCTATTCCCCTAGTCTGCAAATACTTGTTCTCATGATAACTTTATGCACATGTGCAGTCCCATTATACTCCTTAAGAATACTTGTGTGCATAACTGTTTGAAAGATCAATGTCTAAATAGGCATGCAGTTCAGAAAAGAATAATTCTGTTTTATATATTAAACAACTCAGCTTCCAGCTACAGTCTCTAGGGATTGAGGTATTTCAGAACACAATATTACTAATAGCACTATTACTTTCATTATGATATTTCTTCAATGACATCTGAGAATAAACAGGGGGAACTGATCTTCAATAGCTTAAGTCAGTTAGAAAGGTTCCAGTGGGTGCTTGATGAGAGGCAGATCCTCAGCTGGTGTAAACTATTAAAGGTGCATTGAGAAAATAAAATTTTAAAAAGTCCCCCTTTAAGTTCTGGTTATGCATGGAGCCCCATTTATTACAATAGGGTTCATCACAGATATAGCAGTCTGTCCTCACAGAGCACAGAAGTCAAATAAGTTTAATATTAACTGTCTGCCAGAACCAAAGCTATTATTTATAGATAAAAGAAGGATCAGTTCTGTAAAGCTATGTAGAAATAGTGAGGTGTAGTTAATTTAGATTTCCAACACATTTAGGACTCAATGAAGCATCAACAATCAGGGTAAACTTTGGGATTTTGAGCCTGATCCAAAGCCCATTGAAGTCAATAGAAAAAAATCACAATGATTACAATAGACTTTGAGTCAGCCACTTTGTATGAAAAAGCTTCCCAAGGTAAAAAATATCTAAGGAATAAAACAGTCCTGCTGGAACAGTATAGGAACTGAATATTATTCAGTGGAACTGACCCAGCAGCACAGGCAGAATTTCACAGGGCCAAGTCTGGCAATATCTGAAGTCCTTATTCATCTGAAATTCCCATTGATATGAATTCCCCCCGACGTTGCTTGAGTACAGAATTAGTAATGGCCAAATCCTGCCTCCCCTTCTGACTGAAAGTCTGGCAAGGAGCTCTGTTTTGTGTAACTGAGGTTAAAAATCTACCAAAAATAACTGAAATAAAAACTCTCTTTAAGTGCAATAACGCACTTCAAAGTATGTGATTGCAATGCCACTCCGTATGTGTATAGCTTGGGTGCTGTAGGCACTCAGCCATTCATAGCACATATTGTGTATACCCATGTAAGCTATTTGTTCTATTCCAGGGATGTTTTAGAAGGGCATGCAATTAAGACCTATCTAGCAACTGCATTCACACTAAGTGCAAGCTCTGTTCCCCATCTATCTGACAAAATCATCATTGAAAACAGTAGTCTATGGAACCAAAATACGATTTTACCAAGGCAGAAACATTTCCTTGGACACGTTTCTGTTAGAAAAAAAATGAAAAGGAGATCTGGAACTTAGATCAGCACCGAACGAGAACCCACAGCCTCCTAGCCCCCATAAGAAACAAAATGGTGCCAGCAGCAGCCTAACCTCAGACACTGACACAGAAAAAGACAGTCAGAAGTGGGGAAGAAACTACACAGAACATTACCACAGTTATGGGGGAAAAAAAACGTGAAGTTTTTCAGTCCTCTGTATTCTGTCTTGAAGGTGTTTTCAACTGAACTAAAAGACCTGACTGAAAATAAGGAAGTAGTAGGCCAATAACTTACACTGATAAAGAAAACTCAGCAGGAATATGAAGACAGATTCCTGACCCTGGAAAGGAAACTCGAACAGCTTGAGGAATGTGCAAATGATAGTGAGAACATGGACTGTAGGAAAAATATTTGTACTGTAGGAATCCCCAAAGATCCTGAATTCTAATCCTATTTCATTTGTTTTCATCCTTCTTTCCAAATTTATTAAAAATTCCAACAAAAGGACACGCTCGTTCCTAGCCCTGCAGATGACAGAGACCATAATTCATATTGGTTTGGTTCTAGAAAGGCTGATCTAACTGTTGCAATTTACAATAAGATTTACCCCACAAAACAGCAAGCACATTGTGGTTTTCCATGATTTCTCTGCGGCAATTCTCTGCAGTCCTTTTGTCAGTGTGTTCCTACATACCCACAGACTCCTCACTGCCTCCTTGGATGACTTCCTACTTTTGTCTTCCTTCTGAACCTTTCCCACAGCCTCTCTTTGGGCTTACTGTAAATCTCTCTCTGCACCCTTCCTTCACCCTCTACCAACGGGGGAAGGACTGCAGAGTTCTTCCTGCAGCCCTCCTTGCCATCTGAGCTTCCTTCCTTCATGCTCACTGTGACAGATACAGCAATCCCAGGCAGTAATGTTGGGGGCCATTGTATTAAAATTATGAACAAGCTATGCATGAGGAGAGAGTTACCAAAGTTCCTCCAGGAATGAAAAACAGTGGGGTGTGAGTAAGATGAGTCATTCAGATTGTCAGCAGCTCCAGAAAGGTACCATACCCCCTGGGGAGCTTTGCATATGCTGGTTCCAAGTGACCAAGAGATAAAGAAAGATTGGTATAAAAGGTTGAGTTTAAACAGAACCTTCATTTTGATTCAGGAAAAAGATAGCACCTTCTGTCCAAGGCAAGGGAGCAACCCTTGCTGAAGCACTGGATGGGACAGTGGCCTTCCAGATGCCCCAATTTTGATACATTTAGTAAGAAGGTAGGAATTTTTAGGGTTTTTATATTTTCTCTGTTATGCTTTTACTCTAAGAATAAATGTACTTTACTCTGGAAGAGCTGTGTCATCACGGGTGACTTGTAACCACAGGCAATACACTGTTCATAGCCCTTGGAGAGAAAGCAAATCACATGGACTGGCGTTTAGGCAGACTGGCTTGCTGGGGATATCACAGTGTATGATGTGGGGCTGTGCAGCCTTAAAAATCCTGGTCAGGAGGAAGAGATTCTGGTCTCATCCCAAGAGAGGTGACTCCTTGTAAGCTCCTAAGAAGCCACTTGAAACAATGCAAATTACAAATATAATCAGCTGAAGGTATACTTTTAAAAAAGCACTGACCATGCCACCTTAATGTAGCCAGAACACTATAATAGGCAAGTATTTGTGCATTATGTATGTGTTATGACAAATTGCTGACTAGGATTCTAGAAATAACTTGACAAGCCAGCAGTCAAAAGCCATCATCTATAATATCACTTTGAAGCTCCAGTAACACCTTTGATGCGAACCAGAAATGATATACAGAAACCTGAAAAGATTTTTCAGGAAGAAGAAGAAGAAGAGCATCACTTGAAGCCTATTGAAAAATACATTCCTTTATGACAAATATAAAGCTTTCAGTTCCAACCAAAAAGATGGCAGATTCTTCTAAGATAAGGCCCTGTGACACTCAAGCCCACACTTCTGGGTTTTGAGCAGTCCGAGATAGAGTTCCAGGATTTTTAGAAAACTGGAATTGAAAGAACTTTTATTGCCATATTTATGAAAGCTCTGAATGGTTCATTGAGAATGAAAATCTACATCTAAAAAACCCCAAAAACTGATGATTCTCTGACAAAACTGATGCTAATGCAAAGCTAACACTGAGAATGCAAACATACAAGCCAAAAAAACCACAGAAAAATCTCCATTAACATTCCTGTATGCAAAATGCAACTGAGGATGGGCAAACTGCTTTGGGGAAAATAAACACAAACCTCTTCTCATCTCTTCAGCAAACCCAGTACAAGTAGCATTTTGACATTTGGGATGAGATCTGTTAATTACTCTTCTTAACGTTTGGTGATAGGATCCTAGCCCATTAGAAAAATTCCTTTCTGTAGCTTATTTAGTAACAGAAATGTTGGAAGGACCCAAATATTGAGCATTCTAGAGTCTCTCAAGAACACCCATACCATCACCAGACTACTACTACTGCCTAGTGCTATTGAAGTGGGCAGGACATAAAACAACTCCTCAATGACTTTTGCAGAAAAAGGTAAGTCTTCACCCAAGAAAACAGTTGATAAGGAAGAGGGCAGCTGCTATTCCTCCACCAAAGTTTAATGCCTTTTCGCAATGAAAGTACCCACATAGAGTGCTCTCATGTACAAACATATATGGGAGCTTGTGATACGAAACCACTGGCTAACATAACATTATTTGGCAACTTCTACATACACTATTCATTAAAAAAATATTAGGTTGAAAGAATATTAATACGGTATTTTCAAAGACTCAAAAATTAGTGACAGGTTTAAGATTAGCAGCCGTGTTAGTCTGTATCAGTAAATAAGATGAGGAAGACTTTGTAGCACCTTAGAGACTAACCAGTTTATTTCAGCATAAGCTTTCGTGGGCTATAGCCCACTTCATCGGATGCAACCGATGAAGTGGGCTATACAGCCCATGAAAGCTTATGTTGAAATAAACTGGTTAGTCTCTAAGGTGCTACAAAGTCTTCCTCGTCTTATTCAAAAAGTAGTAAATGCCAGAATGAATGTTGTTCACTCAATCTTAGTAACACTCTTTGTGAACTGGCATTATGATACAGTCTTTAATTACATGATCATATATTATTTGGAATACCTGACCCTGTGCCCACTTGTTTCCTATTTCAGGGAGGAACAGGTTGAGAATTTGAAAGTGGAAGGCGGCTTGGGTGAAAGTGATCATAAAACGATGAGTTCATGATTCTAAGGAATGGTAGGAGGGAAAACAGCACAATAACGATGATGGATTTCAAGGCAGCCTTTAGCAAACTCAGGGAGTTGGCAGGTAAGATCTCATGCGAATCAAGTCGAAAGGAAAAAACAGTTGAGAATGATGTTTGCTATATTCTGTGAACTACTGATAGCTGTGGTTCACAGATAAGCTGGAAGGGCATATCAAGTGGGGTCTTGCAGGGATGTGTTCTAGGGCTGGTTTTGTTCAATATATCTTCATCAATGACTTAGATAATGGCATAAAGAGTACCAAGGTAGGAGAGGTTGCAAGTGCTTTGGAGGATAGGATTAAAATTAAAAAATGATCTGGATAAACCGGAGAAATGGTTTGAAGTATACAGGATAGAACAAGAAGCAACGGGCTTAAATTGTAGCAATGGAGGCTTAGGTTGGACATTAGGAAAAACTTCCTGTCAGGGTGGTTAAGCACTGGAATAAATTGCCTAGGGAGGCTGTGGAATCTCCATCCCTGGAGATTTTTAAGAACAGGTTAAACAAACACCTGTCAGGGATCCTCTAGATAATACTTAGTCCTGCCTTGAGTGCAGGGGACTGGACTAGATGACCTCTCGAGCTCCCTTCCAGTCCTATGATTCTATGATAATTATTTTACGATTCTACATTTTCTTGATAATTTATTTGTAAATCTGGTCCCCATTTCAAACCCTTCTACACAAAATTGGTTCCAGTGATATGGGGGATGGGGTCAGGGGGACGACACACAAAATCTTCCATCATTGATAGAGAGGCTAGCCCATCATTGCTCCTGCAGCCTTTCAGCTGGAGTAGTGTCCACTCTGGCTGCCAGTAAATCCATAAAGTAAATGGTCTGTCTTCTCTTTCTGCTTGTTCTCACTCATTGGCCTACACAGTGGTGTACAATACAACTGTGGAGAGCTGGGTATTACAGCACACAGAAGTGCATACCTTACAGATAGGCTCCAGACATCCAAGATTCTCCTTCACCCTATCAAAATATTGCATTATTATAGGCGTAGGGCTCTCTTTACGAGAGAGTGGGGGGCAGAGGAAGAGGCACGAGAGAGTTATCCCTTATTGCGTAGGTTTGTTTGTATAACATATTTTAGAAATCTGAAGATACACCCCAGTAGCCAAAAAACACTGTTCAAAAAACAAACTACCAACCCTTTCAATACCTTCTGAATAGTTATTATAGAACCCATATCTTTTTGTAGAAAGACTCAGGTCCTAACCCTGAAAGAAATATATCCATACACTTAACTTTAAGCAAGTAGGTAGTCTCATTGAAGTCTAAAATGCTTAAAACTAAGCATGTGAATAAGTTTTTGCAGGTTTGGGGCTCTAATCGTTAGCCTTATCCAAATGTATGCTCTATATTAAATGGCAAAAATCTACATTAAAAGGAGAGTGAAGGTAGCTTGGTCGTATGTCATCCCTTGCAGAATGCCAAGTGAGGCAAAAACTTCAGACTTCTGAAAACCAGGAAATGCATAGTTAAGGCTGCACATGCAACCTTAACTCTGTCCTTTCAGCAACGCCCTCGTGTGCTCCTTTTCTCTGCCTACCCCACAGTTGCTGAAATGTACTAGCTCTTTACCCCCTTCTCTCTCACCCACAGAATTCTATCTAACACTATTGAAGGACAAAATGCAACAACAAAGAAAGAGTTGTCCATGCTTTGGAGATGGCACTAGTCAATGGGAATTATTTGGCTATGCTCCAGGTGCAGGGAACGCATCTCCGTTAACATTTCTATTGACATTCCTCCTCTCCTAGAACCTGACTTGCATGCAGTGCTGGAGCAAAGGACAGTATGTGACAGTAGATGGTGTTCCTGACTGGTTGAAGAGCGGAGTTTGTGGCAGGGCCGATGAGAGAAATCACAGGCAGGGTTTCTGTTCCAAAATACTGACATATTCATGTTTGAGTGAAAGGTTCTTTAAACCCTGTCCAATAGATGAGCCCCATTTCTGAGACAGTGAGGTGTCAGAGCTGGTCATGTTTCTTTGCCACACAGTACATATTTTCTGGATAGCCATGAACTCTCTCATTTTCTGATTAATGGTCTTTTAACACTTATTAATAGCTTTCATATTGTCACTGTAGCAATTATTCAGATGCTCAGAGAAATCAGAGAAATGCATCACAGCTCCTGGACACAAATCTCCAATGCAGTCCAAATCTGCTCTCATCCACCAGGAATAAGGCCCAGATCACTTTATCCACATGAATCATCACAGTGGATCACAAGCTCTTAAGTCACTGGGTTAGACAGTGCAGAGTGGGGAAAACATGATGCCAAGGCAAGCCACCCCTCTCCACCTAAATTAATCTGTAGTCATCAATCTGCATATCATGGTGTACTCCTTCCTCTCCCAAATTTCTGCAACCTTGTGATCCAGGAATTGCCCAGAATCCATACACTGGAAACCCTGGCAGTGCACATATTTCTTCTCTCAGTGGTCAAGATACTATCAGTTCCAAATCTCTGTGCCGTGTCTTTGGAAACAACACTTTAAATCTGCCCCGAAATCAGGAAGTAACCACTTCCCCCCAGGCTAAAAAATTCCTGTATGCAAATTTGCCACATAATGGCATGTACATATTTTGCACTCTTAAGTCACCGGGTAGACACTGCAGAATGGGCAAAATATCATGTCATGCAATTATCTTTTTGAAAATCAGACCCAAAATGCCTTGATTGGTTTGAAGTAGAAGCATCCAAATAGTTTTGAAATAAAACCTTTGTAGGCAATCACATTAAAGAGAAGTCAAATATTATGTCTTAAATATTGACAAGGTTTCTTTAAGATCATTTTCCTCTCCAGCTTCTCTTAGAATCTCCCTTTTAGAGCCAATTTAGAAGAAAGATTATTTCTTCTATGGCTATCTACAATGAATTGACATCTAAAATAATTTGTTCCTATAATTTCCTGTCTCCATGAATGTGAATTTTTGCTTTCCTTGGTATTCCTATTACAAGTCATGACGACATCTACAACACTTTAAATGGTGCATTCTTACTCACTTCATTGATGATCAGAAAGCCTTTGCCTTTGTCACAAACAAGGTTCATTTAAGCCAGTTATGACTGATTCTGAAAGGAATTACATGACTTCTGAGGGAATATGCTTCAGAACCTGTAACGTATCAAACTGTGGAAACCATTAAAGGAGAAAAAACACTAAAGAACAGTATACCACATTGCCACTGGAACTGCAGTGAAAGTGCTATAGTGCAAGGGTCAAGTATAGGCTGACAGGAAGTTGTTCAATAATGTAAAGTGTATTTGCATAATGTACTTATCTTCTCTGTCCCTCCGGGGAAGCCGTACAATTTGAATGAAAGAATAATTTAAAATATAGTAGCAATTTTTCTGACATATTCATTGGCAGTCAATAAATAAAGTGAGCTCCCAGACAGCAAGCAAACACTGCAGTCGGACACAACAGGGTTGGCTGGACACCCAGTCCATCCCCATACAGCTCGGTATAGTGTGTGTGTTTTATGGAACCTTCTTTACAGCATCTCTAGTGACTAATTAGATCTGAGAAATCCTCAAACTTATAAATGCTGAAAAGTAACTCTATACAAATGGAAAATAAATCTGCTCAGGTTACTAAAAAAAGAATGTTTAATTTTCTAGACAGTGGCTATCACCTCCCTGTACTAGGACGCCCCTGGATAGGCTGTGGAACAATGTATTGACCATTTTTGATCCCATATTTTATATTGGATTTTCTGTCCATTATAATAATTCCCTAAAATTTTTGGTAGTATTGCTATCTAGATTTCTCCATTTCATTCATTATCAATGTATACTTTCCTTGTCACATTAACCTGCATTTTTCCAAGATGACTCATTCTAGTTTTCCATTTCTATATACTATATGTCTCCTCACAATAATTCACATTTCCTAACGATGTCTGCAACTCCTCCCACTTCAGGATCCTCTGCAAATTCCATTACTGCGCTATTTATACTGTTTTATCTCCACAATAAGATATAAAATAGCTGTACATCTTCAATTTCTATATTATGTCTCCATCTTCTTTTCAGCTACTAATATTTAAATATTATAAAAAGAAAAACTATCAATTTTGTCTGCAACTTGAATATAAAAGGTTACGCCAGTGCAACACATCCCTTACAATTTCTTATTCTCATTTATATTCTACCACTGGGTCAAATAATATAAAGTAAGAAAATAGTGCATTGATTTTCTATGCAAACATATGCCATTATGAATTCATTCATTCACTTCTCAGTGACAGTCATACATTTTAGAAAGAGAAAATTGGCCACAACATCAGAGTTATCCATTATTCTTTTAGGAACAAATACCACATGGATGATCACAATGCAAAAGAGACGTTGGTTTAAAGTATCATCCAACAAATAACATTTTCAAGTTTGGAAATTTGATGTACATGCATGTTCCCTGACTTTGTCTTCGTAGCTCTGTTTTAAAAAAACCAAACAGCTTGATAAGGTCATGTCGAATACTCGGCTGTTTCTTCCATATTGGAATTATGTTCTTCGTAAACAGGTTGTCTTCAAAATAATCACGTCACTTGCTTTACTATGTCAGAGTTAAGAACTCGCTAGTTTCAGTCTGCAAAAGAAGACAAAATTACACAGCAAAAACTGCCTGCAAAGAGAGAATTATAAATCCAATGATAAGTTCATGGTCCGTATGCAACAAATGTACTTTATCAGGAAATGATCAGATTACCTAAAGAGGTGCATTGGCTTTACACACAAAAGAATGTGTATAAGTAAACATGTCTTCATATAAATATACACCTTTTTGGTACAGAGCATCCTATACACAGAGGTCAACAAGCTTTAAGGCACACAAACCTGACACCAAGAAATCAGTGCACAGTGTGTACACATGACTGAGGACAAAAGTCCACAAAGCAACAGCAGCCATCACATGTTTAGGTGTGATGTAATCATCTGGATCCAGACTGTGGCCATTCTGCATGCTGACACAAGGGAGCAGGGGACAGGGAAAGGGGGCGGAAGGAAGGTGCTCCCATATTCCCTTGTGCTGGTGCACCAAACCACCCCCACCTCACGGAAGTGAAGGAAAGAGTGTGGAAGCAGGGCTTCAGAGCTGCTACATCTCCTGCTCCTCAGGATGGTGGGTGGGAGGTACTGGTGGGGGTGGACAGCGAGTAGAACTTTAACTCCAACTCCCCAATGTACCCAGTAATGTTGTTACACTTAGGGTGACCAGATGGCCTGATAAAATCAGGATTGTCCCAATATTTAACCCTTTGTCCCGCATCCTGATCAATTGTCCCAATATTCAGGTAAGGAGGCAAGCAGGAGGGAGATGCCAAATCTGTGGGTGCTCCTGAGCCAAATCCATGGGTGCTCTGCACCCACCGGCAGCCAAGTTCCCCCCTCCTCCTTCCCCCCAGCGTGCTGTGCCCATGCTCCTCCCCTCCCTCCTAGTGCTTCCTGCCACCTTACAGCTGTTCAGCGGCACTTAGTACTTTCCTCGGAGGGAGGGAGAGGAGCAGGGACACAGCGCACTCAGGGGAGGAGGCAGAGAAGAGGCAGGGCCGGGGTGGGGACTTGGAGGAAAGGAGTGGAATGGGGGTAGGGCAAGGGTGGGGTAGGGGTAAGAAGAGGAGGGGGGCGGGCAAACACCCACCAGGCAGAGGGGAAGTAGGCGTCATAGGGGCAACGCCCGGCAGGGATGCGGGGGGAGTGAAAAGGCGAGCGGAGAGCGAGTGGCGGGCAGGAGGGGTGAAGAGGCAAGTGGTAGGTGGGGGACGGAGGAGGAACGCAGCAAACCAGCGGCAGGACAGGGGATAAGAAAGAGCATTGGGGAGGGGAAGAGCAGGGAGGATGCGAGTCAGGGCAGAGGCGGGGGTGGAGCCTGGGATGAGATGGGGTGGACTGTGGGCAAGGCTGATGGCACCCCAATGTGCCCCAATATTTTTCTGTTATGATGTGGTCACCTAGTTACACTTGCTCATCAGGGTATGCAGCAATGAGTATAAACCTCAGTTCACTCCCCAGAGTAGCAAGGCACCAAAAGAAAGAATGTGACCCTAATAATCACAATCTCCCTCCTAAATGCTCCAGGAGCAGCACACAATGTGCGGTGTCTTGCTAGGAATTAGATTGCATACTGACAATCTAGACCTTTAAAAGTTGTGAGAAAGTTCATAACGGTGCCCAGGTTCTTCCACTTAAGTAAATGATGAAAGTCTAAATTAAGCCCTTGCAAGTACTGGGACTATGAAATCTGGGTTCACAAGTCTTCCACCCATCCAGACTGATTTCACTCATTAAACTGTTTTTCTCAAACATGCAAAATCTTAACAAGTTTTACATTAGCATCTCATTCTGAGTGTAGGAGGCAAATTACAATGAGTTCATGAGTTTTTTCCCCAAGTGAAACCACTCAGTCCCACCATGGAATCGTTTACTATACTGGTGTACAGCCATTGTAATTGTTTTCTTCTTTTTGGGAGGCTGTATTCAGTTTTTCATATAGCGAGTACTTTTCTCACGTCACCTCTTTCTTTTCTCAGTAATTTTCCAGTTTCAGTTGTAGATTCAGATGACAATTAATGAAACTTGACATTAGAGAGTTAATTTTGGATGAAGGAATTTGCTTCTGCAAATTGTTGCCTTTTACTTTTTTAGCAAGTTCTGCATGCTTTCATGCAGACTTTAAGCTTAAATCTCCTCTCTAAGCTCTGTAAAGCTTTATTTTGACCCCCATAAAATCCCCACCAACTTCCCTCTCCCTTACTGGATTTATTTGTATTTAGATCTAATTTAAACCCTATTAGCTATTTTTAGGCAAACAGCACCACTTTACGGTCATCTGTATGCTCAAGTCAGAGATTAATATAGATTTCCCATACAAAGCAGTGTCCAAATAAAGTTCTCTCATCTTAGCTGATGAGCACTATCCTTATCATTGTCTGATCAATTACATCACATCAAAAAACTCTTTTCACTGAGGCCCATTGTATCTGCCACAGTTCAGGGCAACTGCATTTCCCATCAAAGACCCAACAAGGGCATCTGCTCCCATGCTTCCATCTCCCCAGCCATTGTGTTTCTTGGGTGAAGATCCACATCTCACTCCTTTCTGACCAGGATATTTACAGGTCACACAGTTCCCTGCCTTCAGTGTTATTCCCAGCAGAGAGGCTGCTCAAGGACATTTGCTTGCTTTCTGTTCAGAGACTGATAACAGAGTAATTGTCAACAGTTATAAGTAACACAGAGTTCTTTCTAAGCAAGTCTATTTTATTCTTAAGGTAAAAGCACTACAGAGAAAGTGTATTTAAAACAGAAGAAGAACACACACAAATGCCAATAGGTTTCCCAGACATCACCCCAGCTCTAACATGGGCTTCTATCAGAAGCAGTTCTTCATTACTACACCAAGGGATTTCCTTTGTGGTCACAAGTTCATCACAGCTTCAGCTCAGAATAAGCATCCTTATAACATGTTTAGTCCACCCTTTATACAGTTCAGGGGTCTTTGATCTGGCATTTCCAAGAGCACATCATTAGCAGACAATGGGTTTTTCTCTGCAGGGTGTAACTTCAAAAGGGTGGATTGTACGTAGGTCATTTGCATTACCTCCTTATCCCCAGATACTTCTTAGGAAATCCACTTCACAGGTACTGTTCCAAAAAGCCCTTTGAAGTTCCTAATACCTTCCAGAGACTGCATTAGTTAGCCTCCTAGAGATGGAATATCCATACAATTCTAAAATAACACATATACAATTGCAATTTTAATACAAAGAATCCCAATGGTATTAAGATCAAGTCAACAAGGTTTAATTTAATTCAATAAAGTTCATTCACGATATTGCCAGTCTCTCACAGTGTGCTGTATACCCTAATGTAAGCAGTATCAGAGGGGTAGCCATGTTAGTCTGGATCTGCAAAAGCGACAGAGTCTTGTAGCACCTTATAGACTAACAGATCTTAGGAATCATGAGCTTTCGTAAACAGTTTCACTGTTAATGTCGGCATTAACATTAAACCCTAAGCCAAAAGACAGTGGGAGGACAATAAATCCAAATAAATATTTCTTGTTAGTATGTAAATTATTTATGACTTGGCTACTACAGCACTTAAAATGTAAGGCCTTACCATTCCATCTCCACAGTAAGAGTCATGGTGGTGGGTGGGGGAGAGATGGCGCAAGAGGATACAGAAATTTTAGGGTTCACCTCATAGTTTCTTTTGACTGTTTTGGTCCATGGAGGAGACAGGGGTTACAGAGACAAATCTCACCAGAAGTAAACACCAATGTTGTGCACCTGCACTGCTCTCTGGTCTACCCTCCTGCCAGCAGCACAACTCCCTCAAAGCTTTGTTGCCACTGGCCATTTTGAACCACTTAGGAAGCAAAGGGTCGTTCTGCCCAGTTTGGAGCCAATCATGTCATGTTAATAGGCTGTTCCCTGTTCCTGATCCTTCCTTTAGATCGCCTGCCCCACCGCCAGACCCACAGAACATTGACCCCACCGAGTTGCCACAGTGGGATTTCTGTGGCCCATAGGAAGGTGAAAGCATGCTGTGGAGCCACTGCTCCTGTTAGGGCTATTTCACCCATTTTACACCATCTGTGCTCCCCTTTATGCCTCCCAAGTGATTTGAGGCAAATTTGTTAAAATTATGGATGAGAAACTGAACTGGCTTTAAAAACACTGAGAAAAAAAGCTTGAGTGAGTCTGCATTGAAATGATGTATGAACTGATTTGATTTTCTCTTAGAATGTTTCTACTGTATATGCTCCCTGGCTGGGACTAAGAAAATTAATCGCAGTTGCTATTAAAACTACAAGATTCACAGATGGCTTTTAAAAGGTTATGTCTCATCAACATGATCCATTGGTTTGCTTATCCCTCTATCACCTTAAAGACAGCAGATGTTCAATGCTTCTTTATAAAGGAGTTTATGATTGCAAGGATTGAATCCTGGGGGGAATCCTGCTGCCCACTCATAAGAGTGAATTTGCAGCAGCTGTTGGGCACCACATTTTTCCTAAAAATGCTCGCCAGTGCTGATGCTGAAGGATCTTGGAACTAAAGACAGGTTCCATGCTTTTGATGCCACTTTTAAATCAAAGCTACGGCAGAAAGGTTAGTCCTGTGAAGTTCAAGCCACTTGAGCTGTAAGAGGCGCTGTAAAACTGCATTAGCTGGGGATGGAATAGTAAAACCAAGATAAGAAGAGACAGGAATGGATATAGCAAGTGAAAAAGGGGTAGGGAGGGAGAAGGCTGGCACAGAAAGAGACTGAAAAATTGCTAGAGAAAATGGAAAAGAAAATGGCTGAAAAATCAGGACTAGAGAATTTAATTCAAGTCGGTTTAAATCATTGCTTTAAATAGCTTGACTTAAAAAAAATATTTGATTTAAATCAAGTTATCAAGTTGAGGCTTTGTCAACTAACCTGAAAAATTGTGCTGTTGCAACTTCAGATTAAAATTTTTAATGAACTAAGTTTTAAATGCTAGTGTTTTTTATATTTCACTATTTCCAGGGTAACATTTAATTTTACAAAACTGCTGTGAGCAAAAACACAAAATGCAGAACATTAAGGCCCTGATCCTGCAAACACTTAAGCAGGCACATAACATTACTACCCTGTACATCCCATTTACTTCAATGTGCCTATTCCTGTGCTTAAAGTTAAGCATGGAGGTGTTTGCAGCATCAGGGGTTAAAACTGTATTATATAAACACTTTTCTCTTATTTGCACAAAATCTTTGTCATGTCAGAACAAAATTGTTTCAGTGTTAATAATGAAAAGTTATTTCGATTTCCGAAGCATTAATAAAGTTACTGTGAAGATTTTAATATACACAGGCCAATTTTCTGAAAAATAAGCATCTAAAGTTAGGCTCCTGAACCCATATTTAGGCATCTTAAGTAGGGATTTTCAAAAACATGTTAGTGATTTAGAAGCACAAGCCACACTGGCTTTCAACTGCAAACCCCAAGGGAAAAGCATAAACCTGGTCAAAGTATCGTAGCTTTCTTGACGTGTAGAAGTTCATATATCCAGTAGTGGTGTTGGTTCGAAATATAGCAAAAAATTTGCTTCTCAATTTTTTGGTTGTGTTGTTCTCACAGTACGCATGTTAATGAGGCCTTGGACTTGTATTTTTCAGCACAGATTTTTGAGCATTTTAAGGGTGAAACCTCTTAGGAGAAAAAAAAAATTTCTGTAAAATCTGAAATTCTACTAACAGGAAACACATACAAGAAACAAATACAAAATGTCCACTTTGCCAATTTCAGACTACAAAATGGGAAGAAAATAAAGAAACAGCAATATGGAGATTTAAAAATATTATTTCAATTATTTTAAAATTATTTTGGGGTCCTTTTTTGTTTTTAAAATAATGATTTTATCCACCTGAGAAAAACAACTATATTGGAATGATAAGAGAAGAATATAGGCCAGGCTGATTACAAAATAGAGATGTGAGAGAGATTAAATAGAAGAATTATATAAGGTCACACAAAGATTGGTTCATAAACTATTTCCAATCTATCAGCCAGATATAATAGACTAGATTTATAAATTTCCTTCTCTCAAACGCTACATGTAAAACTCTCAAGAAAGAAAAGAAACCCAATGAAAAAAGATAACATATGGTTCATCCCTCTCCCCCGTCACCTGACTTTCAGAGGAAAAAAAGTAATAAGTAAAAGTTGACGGCAGTATCAACACAGAATGTTATAGTGGATCAATGCAGACAAAGGCCTCCAAACAATCCCAACAATTGGGTTAAGATATAGCTGACAGATAGATTTGTTTCAAAAACAAGTTTCCCAATCACTTACAAATTACACTTTAAAAATGATTCATTTTTAATTGTATAATGACTGGGCACTGGGCAGCACAGCATGGGGAGGAGGTGACCAGCCCTCTGTGGAGAAAGAAGTGGTTCAGAACTATTTAGAAAAACTGAATGAGCACAAGTCCATGGGGCCGAATGCATGGCATCCAGGGGTGCTAAAGGAGTTGGAGGAGGTGAATGCAGAGCCATTGGCCATTATCTTTGAAAACTCATGGCGATCGGGGGAGGTCCCGGATGACTGGAAAAAGGCTAATGTAGTGCCCATCTTTGAAAAAAGAGAAGGAGGAGGATCCGAGGAACTACAGGCCAGTCAGCCTCACCTCAGTCCCTGGAAAAATCTTGGAGCAGGTCCTCAAGGAATCAATTCTGAAGCACTTAGAGGAGGGGAAAGTGATCAGGAACAGTCAGCATGGATTTACCAAGGGCAAATCATGCCTGACTAACCTAATAGCCTTCTATGATGAGATAACAGGCTCTATGGATGTGGGGAAAGCAGTGGATGTGTTATTCCTTGACTTTAGCAAAGCTTTTGATACAGTCTCCCACAGTATTCTTGCCAGCAAGTTAAAGAAGTATGGGCTGGATGAATGGACCATAAGATGGATAGAAAGCTGGCTGGATCGTCAGGCTCAACGGGTCGTGATCAATGGCTCCATGTCTAGTTGGCAGCTGGTATCAAGCAGAGTGCCCCAAGGGTCGGTCCTGGGGCCGGTTTTATTCAATATCTTTATCAGTGATCTGGAGGATGGCATGGACTGCACCCTCAGCAAGTTTGCAAATGACACTAAACTGAGAGGAGTAGAAGATACGCTGGAGAGTAGGGACGGGATACAGACGGGCCTAGACAAATTAGAAGATTGGGCCAAAAGAAATCTGATGAGGTTCAACAAGGACAAGTGCAGAGTCCTGCACTTAGGACGGAAGAATCCCATGCACTGCTACAGACTAGGGACTGAATGGCTAGGCAGCAGTTCTGCAGAAAAGGACCAAAAGGTTACAGTGGATGAGAAGCTAGATATGAGTCAATAGTGTGCCCTTGTTGCCAAGAAGACTAACGGCATTTTGGGCTGTATAAGTAGGGGCATTGCCAGCAGATCGAGGGACGTGATAGTTCCCCTCTATTCAACATTGATAAGGCCTCATCTGGAGTATTGTGTCCAGTTTTGGAGCCCACAGTACAAGAAGGATGTGGAAAAATTGGAAAGAGTCCAGAGAAGGGCACCAAAAATGATTAGGCATCTGGAGGACATGACTTATGAGGAGAGGCTGAGAGAACTGGCATTGTTTAGTCTACAGAAGAGAAGACTGAGGGGAGATTTGATAGCTGCTTTCAACTACCTGAAAGGGGGTTCTAAAGAGGATGGATCTAGACTGTTCTCAGTGGTAGCAGATGAAAAAACAAGGAGTAATGGTCTCAAGTGGCAGTAGGGAAGGTTTAGGTTGGATATTAGGAAAAACTTTTTCTCTAGGAGGGTGGTGAAGCATTGGAATGGGTTACCTAGGGAGGTGGTAGAATCTCCTTCCCTAGAGGTTTTTAAGGTAAGGCTTGACAAAGCCCTGGCTGGGATGATTTAGTTGGGGATTGGCCCTGCTTTGAGCAGGGGGTTGGACTAGATGACCTCCTGAGGTCCCTTCCAACCCTGATATTCTATGATTTAAATATTTTTCACTATTTATGATCAGTGAATCATAACCCCTATGGTCAAGATTGAGGGTTCCCTGGCAGATCTCCAAATCTGAATCAGTGCTGCACAGCCTTATCTTTGCCCCCTTATATATGCATTACAATACACTTTTCTTACATACGCAGATACCATTTCTTCTGCGTGACCCTGGCCTCATTCAGTATTAACTATACAACTTCAAGAACAAGGCAGAGATCCCACAGTACCAGCCTCATTCGACATACCACAAATGAAGTGAATGATGCAGGAGACCCTACATCAATTCATTACACAATTCAACCTTGTTTTGTCTAACATGTGCAGTGAATGAGGCAGGAACTCTTCAGAGAAAAAGAAAAGAGCATGGTCTCACATAACAAAAGACTATATTGCAGTATCTACACACACGGGGCAGAGATCATGTTGAACAACTTTGCCATTTCCCGACTTTTGAGTACTCCACTTTGCAATCTGAGCATTCTTTGAATGTAGATTAATAATGGAATTTCCTATGCAGCTTTTGAAAAAAGAAAAATGAAGAAACCGTACTATGCAATATATGCATTACTGAGTCCTTGCTGCTTTCCATGTCCAGCTTTTTATACAATGTGGAAGAAAATAGGACTTCTTCAGAGCTCAGCCCTTTTCCATGAAGCCTTCATTTATTATATGGAAAGAGGCAGGACTCCCAAGGCCAGGAGGAAAAAGAGGGGGAACTGCTGGAAGCCCCTTACCACAAATATGTAACATCACGGCAATGGATTTTCTGGAGGGACCTGGATGGAAAAAGAGGGGGAGTTGGTAAAAGCCTCCCAGGTAATTATGGAGTAAACTGTACACTGTTATCTTCCAAGTAGTCTCAGACATCTAATAATAAAGTTGTGGTCTGATTAAACCCTTGTCAAATGTCTCCTGTCCTTTCAGAATAGCCAATCTCTTCATTCCGAAAACAAGCTGAACTGGTTTTGCTCAGATTTTCAAAAAAAAATATATCGTGAGAAAAAGTCTGAAAGCTAAAAAGTGGGTAAAAGTTATAAGCAGCTGAAAATGACCCTCTAACAATGGAAACACTTGTGCAACATTAACTACAGACATTGCTACACACCCAATCAACAAACAACATGAAGGAGGTATAAGGCTAAGATCTGCTGTTCAGATGCTAAAGATGAGTTAGATAGTACTGTATTAGAACTGTACTGTGTACAAGATTTTACAGATAATTAGATGTGCATTATTTGTAAAACTATAAGTAAAGCTATGAAGAGGGAATGCACTGCATGGATGGATATATGCACAATGGCAGAATTATGGTTAAGCATCCAGCCTTAACTTCTGAAAGTTCCTGACGTTGCAATTCATGATTTCCAACCTTGAAGGCACATCAGTGCTTGTTTTGTTACCTATGACATTAGTTAGGTGAAAAGTCTCCACTTCAGTCTATGGAATAATTAAAAAAAAAAACACTGCGGACTAGCAAGAACAAAGATATTAAGTGCCCATCCACGCAGATCATTCACCAGCAGAGACTGTTCTGCTGTTCCACTATCTGTTAGGCTAAACAGAGGATACTGATCTTTTTGATAAGATAAACAGATTGAGCTCTACGGCTCTCACTGTGAGGCATTTCTCCAGCCCTCAAGTAATTTTTTGTTCTTTTCTGCATTCTTTCATTTTCATCACTCTTTTTAAAATGTGGACACCAGACCTGTACACATTGTTCCAGCACTGGTCTTACCAATATCAGATACACAGGTAGAGTCATGTCTCATCCATATCAGCACAAGCAGCTTCTACCCTGCTCCATACACAGTGATGCTCTACAAATAGCCCATACTTATTTCTTTCCCGGAGTCTGGCTTTATTGGCAACTCAAATAATACTAAAATATAAATCTCAGCCTAAGTATTCTCCTGAAGCTAGACTGCTCTTGCTGTATCCCTGCAGGACTTTCTCTATCTCAGCTCTAGCTCCTTTGCCCCAGAGTGATACTCCAACCCTGCTACACTTTTGGATGGAATCGATATGATCTACTTGCTACCGAGACTCAACCAAAATACTGCTGTGAGCAGGGTTCTAGAATCTGTCATACCATTATGGACTACCAGTGAAGAACAGCGTAGAGACTCCATTCATCACCCTGACCTGTAGCTATACAGCAGAGCTGTAGACAGTTCTGTTGTATGGCTACAGCAGTGGTTCCAAAACTTTAACAGCCTGTGAACCCCTTTCACTAAAATGTCAAGTCGCGCAAGCCCCTCCCCCTAAAAATGAATATTTCCAGGGATTTTATCCTTTACTTGAGTATAAATTATAAAAGCAGTGATCTTGGAAATATCAATTTTTTTATGACATGCTCATTACACGGTATTTATAATTAATTATTATTTATAATTACAGTATTTTATACATTATGAAAAACAGCAACACTCTTTCAAGAACTTACTTTTGTAGCTTGTATCACTCTGAGTAAGCCTGTTATAAGACAAGGCTCCTATGTTTCATCAAGGAGTATCAGATACGAAACAGTAGGAAAGGATTTAAGAAGCCAACTCAAAGAGTTCCTCCTACACAAGTTTTCAGGTCTTGAGCAGTCCAGGAAAAGAACGCACATTACAACAAAGCTTAAACTTGTTCATAATAATTTTTAAAACAATACTAGCTGCTTATTTAATTTTAAAAACAGGAAAAAATATCCACCTCTCTTTCCATTTCTTATACCAAACTTATAAGTCTTGAAGTTTAAATCTCCTCAGTGTGATGAATATGATTGCTTTGATCTGCTTAGCTCTTGGAAGTCCCCAAGATTCTGGGCTGCTGGCCCCGGGCTGCCCCGGGGCTCTAGGGACAGCTCTGTCCACCCTTGGGGAATTTTTTCCCCAAGACTCCCCTGTAATATTTCACAAACCACCAGGGGTACACGAACCCAGTTTGGGAACCACTGGGCTACAGAGATAGGCACTGACAGGTTTCAAAACCCCACATGTTTTATCAAAAGAAGACTCCCTTCCATATGTCCCACTTATAAAGGCTGCTCCACAAACTGCAATCCATCTGTCGGTTTCTATAACTGATTGATCTTTCAGATAAATAAGCTTGCCTCCTGTGGAGTCAATCTGTGATCTTCAGGGGCTGGCACAGCTCAGAAAGAAAGGCATGTTTTCATCTAGACAGAGACCGAAATTAACAAAAATGATCTAACATGGAACTCTGAACATTTCCAAGCACCAGTGCGACAATTAAACACCCTCTTCTCTTATCACCATAGAAAGGCAAATTCTGTTTGCATTTTTTCTCTATAGTTGCCAGGCAACTGAAAGATCTTTTAAACCTGCACATGTAAAAAATATTTTGGTTTGAGTCATTTTAATATTCATTATGTTGAAGAGCTGATTCACCTACACTTTTACTTGAGATGGGTATAATTAAGGATCATGCTGAAGTATAAAATCTTGAAGTTGTCATTAGGCTGAAACTGTAGTAGATGAGGTAACAAAACCAAAACCACAGGTTGAGTACTGTGTGGAAGGGGAATGACACGCTGCTTCAGGCTTCATCACCATGCTGTACAGACGCATATAACAATGCCACTTCCAAAAAAATGAAGATCAGGAATAATTGTAGTTAAAGGATATGTGATAGAGCATGGCTAGAGGGCAGCAGGAGAGTGTTCAAGGAGAGATATGTAAGCCCCAGGATGATGAGAGCCTTATTCCCTGTAGAGGGAAGAAAGAGTGCACTACAGATTAATTAAAGCACCTGAACCCAATTAAAGCACCCGAAGCCAGTCACCTGATAAAAAACCCTGCTTCAATCAGATAGGGGGAGGAGTTGAAGCAGAGTGGATTGGTGTTGGAGGGGAGAGCAGTTTGGAGGAAAGCAGAGGAGAGTATGGAGAAGTGCTGCGGCAGGCGAAGACCAAGACCCTAGGTAAAGGGACACCTCGCTTGTGCGGAAGGAGGGCAAGAAGCCCCACAAGCTGAAAGGCAGGAGACGGAAGTAGCCCAGGGGAAGGAATCACTAATTCAAGTGGTTTACTGCTATCCCTAGGGCCCCTGGGCTGGGACCCGGAGTAGAGGGCGGGCCCAGGTCCCTCCCTCTCCACTCCCTTTCTCTGCGATACTAGTGGGACAGTTGATACCCCAGTTCAGGGACAAGAAATGGTGCCCTGAACACCTCCCCCGCCCATCCTTGAAGAGAAAGCGAGGGACTCATCATAGTAGTGCTGGCAATTTGCCACAGATATTTATCAGAAGGCATACTTGTATTGACTAGACATCAGGGTAGGGAGGTTAAGATGAAATTGATAAGGCACATGTGAGTGATGTAACTGTCACAAAAGATTTTATTTGCAATGATGCCAGTCACTATTTAAATGCTCATGAACATTGCTGGATGTACCTTGCTAGATCTGACCACAAATCAACAGGATCACTGGGAGTTAACAATATGCCCTATATTATATATATGCACGCATGCACACACACATATAAATACATACTCACACAACCTGTGTGGTGATAGCCAGCTGATAAATTGCATTATTATATACCTATGACCACCTCACCAGCTTTATGGCAACTAATCCAGCTCCACTAGAACTTGTTCTAACATTCCAAAACTCAGAGCAGCTACAAAGAGCCACCATTTTGGGAGGTAAAACACAAAACAAAACACACATGCCTAAAACATCAGTTACCTTTGAGAGAAATAGTGATCTCTAACTGATTACTTAATGTTTATACAATATTTTGGACATGTAGTATGGGATTTTCAAAAATACTCACTGTCGGCGAACTCTGCTTCCACTGAAGTAAATGGGAGTTTTACCTTTGACTTCTATGTGAACAGAGTTAGGACAATTAATATAATAAGCACTGATTAATGTTATTCTTCCTGTCACTTTAAAACTTTCCACAAGATGCTGGAATCCCAGCCTGCTTGGCATATTTACTGTGGCATTAGTCAGAAGGTCTCACGGTTGCTGATTAACTTTTTTACAGCAGTATTTTTCTTAAACTTTTCTATTAGCTTTCATGTCCCCAATTAAGCATCCTTAAAAAGTGGATTCTTACCATGTTTGAAAAACAACAGGAACAAAAACTGTTTCAAAACATTCCACATGGGGGCAAAAAGTAGATTATTTAAGATGACCTCAGAATGTGGCCTTATTAACTTACAAGATGCATAAGCAACAACAATAATTAAATGAGCTGAATGGAGAGTCGTGCTGTGGGCCTCAAGAGAATAAAAAAGATGTCAATCAAGTGGTGAAAAAAGGAAAACAACAATGATGCTTCTTAAAATGGTCCCCAAAACAGAGTTTTAAAATAACAAATCTAAGAAATGCAAACACATTAAAAATAGGTATATAGGCTGAAATCCTGGTCCCACGGAAATCAATGGGAGCTTTGCCATTGGTTTCAATAGAGTCAGGATTTCACCAATGATGAATTACATTTAAAGCTGTTCAGAAAACAGAATTTCCATCCTACAGAAAATTCTGATATTTCGATATTTGTTTTCATCCGAAAATGGGATAAAAATAAAAATATGAAAAATTTTCATACGACAAAAAGTGTAAACACACTTGTATTCAGAAATGAAATTAAGCAAAGCTTTTTGTTTTGAAATGTCAGTTAAAAACTCAATGTTGACAATTTGAAATCTTGAAAAACTGAAGGTTTTGTTTTGAATGTTCCTGGTAAAAAAAAGTAGGGTAATTTAGTTGATATAGACTTTCTACAAAAAGGGATGATTTCCACAAAACCCTACATTTCACCAAGAAAAGTTTTCAGCCAAAATTTTTGACCAACTCTAGTTTTAAGCCAAGGTGAAACTTCCAAACTTTCCCAGCAGATAGCCCAGCTATTTCCATATTATACTAGAATGACCGTATCACATTCTGAATAAAATGTAAGACGCTTCTTCTTACCCTAAGCTTTCCCACAACCCCCTAAAGATGACAAAAACAGCCAAACTAATGGCATTACCATGTACACTTTCTCAGTACAGCAAAGCCAAGAGAGGGGAGATGTGTGTCTTTCAAAAGAATCCTTTGGTCCTTGTAATTTTGAGCATGAGGCACAAACGTGGAATCAGACAGATCTGAAAAAAAGCTGCATCAAGCAAAAAAAGAATCCTTGGGGATCTTCGTCTTCTATTCACTTCATTCCATCCCGGATAGAGAGGCTAGGGAGATCAGAAGAGAGAAGGGTGCACCACGCACACATGGAGTCTGGTCATGTTTCCATGTTTTTTTCATGATAACACTAGACCTTTTTTGTATTGTTATTTGTAATGTAGTATCTGTTTATTAATTTTGAGACCTAGAACTTAACCTGAATCACAGAGATACCCTCCTCTGGTGAATCTGGCCTGTTATGCCCAGATAAACTGCTTTCAAAGAGTCAAATGGAAGACAATGCTGCAGGGCCATTCTTCCCTAACCATACCCCACACCCTATGGTACTATGTGGGAATCTGACATTCAGCATTTTGGGCTGGATCCTCAGGTGGACTCAACAGAGGGGAAGGTCATTCAGGAAGCCTCCCTTCCACGTAATATTAGGATAGATATCCTGATCAGAAGGTGGCCCTAATGTGCACCAGCTGGCAATTATCCTTAAGGGAGAGTCTTCCAGCCAAGCATAGCCAGAGCATAATGTACTGCCATGCCATGTCACCTTCCTGGCCCTCCTCCTCGCTCACTTATCCTCTCCTGGGCTCTGCACCAGAAGCTGCTTAGAAGGCAGCAAAGGAGCCACTTACACCAGTTCTAACCTGCTGGGGAGTCCCGCACACGAATCCCCCACACTGCTTGGGCATTGGGACTCATTTCTGTCTCCTCCGTGAACAGAGAATCTGGCACCTTAGGCTGCAACATTTGCAAGCCTGAGTTACTGCAAAAGTAACCTGACTGTAGCCATTATTAGTCAGAAAACAAGTTGATGTAACATCAGGGACCTTTTGCAAGGTTGCAGTAAGAGTAATGGAACTACAGGTCTCAGATGCAGAACACAGGACAGATACCATCAGTCATGATTAAGGATAAAAAGTCATTATTCATTAAATTAAATGGCCTGGAAAACAAAACTAGGCTAAGGTATTTGCAGCTAATGTCTAGGGAATGTCTCCTTATTGAATGGTTGAGTTGCTTGGGTCTTCATTGCCCTTGGTCTGTTTGTTTTATGCTGGCTCATGCTATCTGGATATAAATCTCTTTGAGCTTTTGTCCCTTACACTCTGTTTCAATAACTTGTAAGACCCTGCACAAAAGACACAACATGTTTATATGCCTGCAAGCAGTGCAGGATCCATCTCTTCAAGGGCCCTGCATATAAACGTGTAATAGCTGAGCTATACTCAGGCCCTTCGAAAGAGAAGGACAGTTTTCTAGAGTGTACAGGGTTCAATAATTGCATCACAAATAATGTGCCAGCAAAGCACAGAAATGCACAGCTGCAGCAGGAACCTCCGAAATATCTGCCTCAGATAAGCACAATGCTTCCAGGAGTACAGGGTGAGCATAGTTAATGTACAACTCTTGTACCAGGCGCAGAGTATACTCCTCCCACTAGGCCATTCTAATTTCATTGGGGTAGGATCATGGCCCCATGCCTACCTTTGGAAAAGCTAACGTAGGGGGCACAAGTAGTGTCATCTCCTTGGTCATCTCTTAGCCAAGCTAAATATATTTACTTTGTTTAATCTTTTCTCTATCAGCCATCTAACATATTTGTTTCTCTTCTCTAAATTCCCTCCTATTTGTTCATATTTTCTGCTAGTAGAGTGCCCAAAACTGAACTAAGTATTCCTTGTTCAGTGATTCTCAGTAGAGCCATAGAGAATATTTGTTCCATGTTGTGATGACTTTGCATATACAGCCCAAAACTCCATGGGCCTTTTTTGCAGTCATATCACATTGCAAATTCCTGTCTAAATCCTTTTGTCCACTATCAGTCTTAGATCTCCTTCAGCATTGCTATTTCCCAGTTGAAGAACATAAGAATGGCTATGCTGGGTCAGACCAATGGTCTACATAGCCCATAGATTCCCATACTTGGTTTGCGGCTTGTTCAGGGTAAGCCCCTGGCGGGCCACAAGACGCTTTGTTTACCTGAGCGTCCGCAGGTACGGCCGCTCGCAGATCTCAGTGGCTGTGGTTCACCATTCCCGGCCAATCGGAGCTGCAGAAAGTGGCACAGGTCTCCTGCAGCTCCCATTGGCTGGGAATAGTGAACCACAGACACTGGAAGCTGCAAGCAGTCATACCTGCGGACACTCAGGTAAACAAGGCGTCTAATGGTTCGCCAAGGGCTTACCCTGACCAAGCCACAAACCAAGTTTGGGAACCCCTGATCGAGCCCAGTATCCTGTCTTCTGACAGTGGCCAATGCCAGATGCTTCAGAGGGAATGAATAGAACAGGGCAATTATCAAGTGATCCATCCCCTGTAGTCCCAGTGCCAGGTTTTGGGACACCCAGAGCATGGGGTTGCATCCCTGACCATTTTAGCTAATAGCCATTGATGAACCTATCCTCAATAAATGTATCTAATTTTTTTTCTTAACCCACTTATACTTTAATCTTCACAGCATTCCATGGCAATGATTTCCACAGGGTGACTGTGCTATGTGAAGTAGGATTTCCTTATATTTGTTTTTAACCTGCCATCTATTAATTTAACTGGATGACCTCTGGATCTTTTGGTATGTGAAGGGGTTAGTAACACTTCTTTATTCACTTTCTCCACACCATTCATGGTTTTATAGACCTTTAGTATATCCCCCCTTAGTTATCTCTTTTCTAAACTGAATAGTCACAGTCTTTTTAATCTTGCCTCGTATTGAAGCTGTTCCATGCTCCTCCCATTAAATATCTGTGTTGCAGGTTATTTTTCTCCAGAGCTATGAGGCAAAAAGCACTCAAGGATTAGGCTCTTAGCATGTATTTTTCCAAGGTGATTTTCATTTTATTTTCTGCTCATAATTCCTAAAGGCTCTAGGTCCCTTTGTAGTCACTGCTCTTATTGATGTTCTGTAGAATTAGTGTTAAATATAGAACTGTTCCAGCAATATATTACTTGCTCCAATGATTCTTCTCCCAAATTATTCAAAAATACTGTGCTAAACTCATTTTGGTGAGAAGATACCATTCATCTTCAGCCAGCATTTTTACCTGTAAGCCAGAGAGCAATTAAAGCACTTATGAAGAAATGTGCTGTTTTAAAAGACTTGAAATTATGTTACAGCTTATGTGTTTTTGTTAAGTAATTGGGATTTCACTTTTTTCAAGTGTCAATGTGTTTCATAATAGGATAAAATAAATAAATAATCAAATGCCATGAACCAATGTGGCAACAAAGCAAATTTGACAAAACTATACTTTTCCAACAAAGCTGGAAAAGAACTGGAAAAGAAAAATATTTTAAAACTAGGTGAATAGTAAACAAAGTAAATGAATACATTTTTATACAGGAAAATATTTCTGCCAGATCGGACAATGATTACAAAGTATTCAGTATTTTGTTGTGGCAAATGATAAAGTAAGAGGCACCATATTCAAATGAGAATTTAAGAATAAATTGGGAGGAGCTTAACCATAAATAATGTAGACATGAACACAAAGAGGTATCAAGAATCTTAAACAGCAAAGGAAGAATTTTAAATCCAATACTCAACATTAAGGGTAGCCATTACAAGTGCACAGTAAAGCAGCAAAGTGACTTAAGAACAATCGTAAAATCAAGTGAGTCACAGTGTTCTGAAGAAATTGCAGATGGAAAAAAAGGAGAAAACAGGAAGACCTGCAAAAAGCCATGTGAAAAAATCACTATGATGCCAAATCAGAAAAGCACCCTGTCACAGGTAGCTGGCCCTTTGAGGGGGTCAGGCATCCAGCCTACCTGTGACAGATTCTACTAAGGAGAACAAGCCAATCCAGATCAGATGAGTGACAGCTGAGCGATAGTTAATTAGAACAAGCCAATCAGATCTGTTAATTAGAACAAGCCAATCCAGATCAGCTGAGTGACAGCTGAGTGACAGCTATTTAGCTAAGGAAAACTTGGGCTTAACCAAGTGTTGTGAACACAAACAACAAAGAGAAAGAAGCAGTGAGAGGCAAAAGGCATCCTTTAAAAGTGGGAGATAAATCCTAATGATGAAAATAGAAAATAGAAAAGAGCATAAGCTCTGGCAAATGAAGTGGAAACTATAATTAGAAAAAACAAAAAAGAATCTGAAGAACAGCAAGCCAAATACCCCAAAAGTAACAGCAATTTTTTTTTAAATACATAAGCAGCAGAAATCCTGCTAAACAACCAGTGGGACCACTGGACGATCAAGATGCTAAAGGAGCACTCAGACACAATAAGGCCATTGCGGAGAAACTAAATGAATTCTTTGCATCAGTCTTCACTGTTGAGGATGTGAGGGAGATTCCCAAACCTGAGACATTCTTTTTGGGTGACAGATCTGAGGAGCTGTCCCAAATTGAGGTATCATTAGAGGAGGTTTTGGAACAAATTGATAAACTAAACAGTAATAAGTCTCCAGGACCTGATGGTGTTCACCCAAGAGTTCTGCAGGATCTCAAAATGTAAAACTGCAGGACTACCAACTGTCATCTGTAACCTATCATTTAAATCATCTTCTGTACCAAATGGCTGGTGGATTGCTAATGTGACACCGATTTTTAAAAAGGGCTCCAGAGGTGACTCTGGCAACTACATGCTAGTAAGCCTCACTTCAGTACTGGGAAAACTGGTTAAAACTATTGTAAAAAACAAAATTGTCAGACACATAGATAAATATAAATTGTTAGGAAATAGTTAACATGGTTTTTGTAAAGGAAAATCATGCCTCACTGATCTATTAAAATTTTTGAGGGGATCAACAAGCATGTGGACAAAGGAGATCCAGTGGATATAGTGCATTTAGATTTCAGAAAGCTTTTAACAACGTCCCTCATCAAAGGCTCTTAAGCAAAATAAGCAGTCATCGGATAAGAGGGAAGGTTCTCTAATGGATTGGCAACTAGTTAAAAGATAGGAAACAAAGGGTAGGAATAAATGGTCAGTTTTCAGAATGGATAGAGGTAAATAGTTGTGTCCCCCAGAAATCTGTACTTGGCCCTATCCTATTTAACATATTCATAAACAATCTGGAAAAAGGAGTAAATGCAAAATATACAGTAAGGGGTCGGGGTGCAGGTAGGGGGCTCAGGGCTGGGGATGGAGGCTATGGGCTCCAGCCTGGTGCCACTTACCTGGACCAGCTCCGGAGTGGCAGGCTCCCTGCCTACCCTGGCCTCACACCACGCCGCTCAGGGAAGCAGCCAGCGCCACATCCCTGCGGCCCCTGAGGGACGGGGGGCAGAGGGCTCTGCGTGCTGCCTCACCTGTGGGTACCTCCCCCGAAGCTCCCGTTGGCTACGGCTCCCCACTCCCCACCCATGGAAGCTCACCAGAAAAAGGAACCTAGGAAGGGTGTTCCTAGAAGAAAGAGTTCCACATGGAAGAACTGTAAGTGCCAAGCCCTAGAGAGAGCTGGTCCCTGCAGAAGACTTTTCCAGACAGCAGCAGGATCTCCAGACCACAGAGAAATTATATGCCACGATGGAGAAGAGTTGCAGTGTTTGATCCTTGCAGGGGCCCAGAGCCTAGAGAAGGAAACCTTCTCCAGGTGATGGCAAGAGGCCTGACTCCAAGGGGGAACGTGAGTTGAGAGGTGTCACTAATAAGAAACCTGGATGGAGGAAGCAGATAACCTTAGTCTGCCTCTCCCCTTGAGTCTACCATAGAGAAATTTTGGTTACAGCTGTCCTGGAGGAGGGACAAGTTCAAGCCACAAAGATAAATACTGATAAACTACTAAGGTGTCAGACAAATTAGTCGAACTGAGGTATCAACAAACTAGAAATAAAAATAGGCACATGACCAAAAATAATCATTACAAGTATCTAAATACCAAATCATAATACAAATATACCATGAGGACTGTATTGGTGGCCTTCAGATGACAAGCAGGCTACTGAGTTCATGATGTTGAGAGAACACGAAGAGGCATCCAAATCTAATAAAATAGTAATTACTCATATATAAACTGGTCAAATGTCACAGTGGGTGTAGGGAAGCAATTCCTCAACACCTCAAACCAGTTACATCTTGCAACAGCTAATTCTAGAAGGGAGTAACTATTTTTCCACTGAGGTCTTGCGTAGTCTAGGGAGATTTGCACCTGTCCCACTATTTACAACAGTCCCAACTCCTAATGCACATACTGCACCAAGGAAAAACAACAAAACAAAACCAAAAAAAGAAAACATGGCTTGCACCAGCATGACTTACCTCAGCAGGTGACCTAGCACTGGTGCAAGCCCTGCCTCACAGCGGTGCAGACAGCATCTCCATGGGGGTGAGGGGAATTGCACTGATGTAGGGGCATCCATACAAACCTGCAGTGCACACTGCGCCTCACTCCAAAGTCACACGCAGGATTACTTTCAGCAAGTAGGAACAGAGCAGACTGGGCCAGGGGCGGCTCTACAATTTTTACCGCCCCAAGTGCAGCAGTCAGGCATCCTTCAGCGGCATGCCTGCGGGAGGTCCGATTTGGCGGCGTTTCTGCAGCTGAAATACCACAGAATCCACGGGACCATCGGACCTCCCACAGGCATGCCACCAAAGGACGCTTGACTGCCACCAACAGGCCGCCCCCTGGAGCGTGCCGTTCCAGGCACGTGCTTGCTGTGCTGGTGCCTGGAGCCACCTCTGGACTGGGCCATACCAAACCTAGCTCTCCCCCCCTGACACTTGAGAAAGGGAGGTTTAAAACTCCATCGCACCCTCCCCTGCCTCCTACGAGGCTCTCCTGGGCGCTCCCCTCACAGAGTAGCCCCGTGCCCTCCCCTAGGCTGCCCTGCGTGGCTCGCAGGAGATGCCCTGGGCTTTCCCCCACACTCTCCTTCCACCAGGCATTGCCATGGCTGCCCCTCAGAGCAATTTCCAGCTGGGCACCACAGGACTGCTCTTGCCCAGAGGCTTGGCACCGAGCTGGACTGAGCAGCTGCCACTGCCCACAGAGGCTCCAGGGGAACGCACCGCTTTTTGGTGCCCCCAAATCTTGGAACCCTAGGCGACCGCTTAGTTTGCCTAGTGGTTACACCAGCCCTGCCTTGACTCCATGTTCCCCCACACTGCATGGTGCACTGAGGCACAAAACAATGGGAAGAGCTATGGTAGGATCACTCAGAGGGAAGAGGCAGCTATTCAAGTTATTTACCTCCCCCGTGTTTAGTTGCTTCTGCTTCCTCCACAACTATCTCCAGGCCACAGGGTAAAAGAAAATGTAGCCAGAAAGTGGGAAGAGCCAGGGAATAATCACTACATGGTACATATTTCCCATCCTTCTTGAACTAAGTTCCATGTCAGAAAGAGGGATTCACTAATTCTGTTTGTAAAAACTCTTTATCTCCCTGCCCCTTGCCCAACTGCTTCATATTACATGGTTCAGGAAGGAGAATGTGGTCACGCCGCAAAATTATTTGAATTAATTCGTTCCCCTGCAAACTTATTTGCTGGAAAGGAACATATGGCCCACACCACTGGTTAGCTAGTGCAGTCTCATCCTTCCCAAACAGCCCACTTTGTGAAAAAGTACACGAATCCTAGCAATGATACAAAAATATAGTGGCTCCCTCAGTTAAGTATGATGGTGGATATTTAGGGGATGCTGTTAGACCTATTTGTGAGAATTTGAGGGAGACAGACCATATAACAATGCATGTATGAATTAGTTATTTGCCTTTTCTTTCTTAAAAAATGTTATGCACGAACAGAGTCTTACATATAACAAGCGTTGATGTGTGCCAACATTACCAGAACATGCTCATTTAATACATGAAGGAAGTATGCTTACACTTTGGCTTTGAAAGTACATTGGTAAACATTTTATTTAGTAACTACAGATTCACAAATTTCTTTGGATATAATTAAGACTAGCCTGAACCTTCCCTGAAATAAACCTTTTGGAGCATTTTGAAAAGTTTGGTTAAATTGGTTTTTTTTCCATGCCCGTATCAGGACTGGAGACAAAAGTACCAGAAAAAAAAAATCAAGGTATTTCTAACCCAAAAGGAAAAGAGAGCTATACAAATCTCATGAGAAGGCCTGTTTGAAGAGATTTCAGGACCGTTTTTGAAGAACCAAAAGATTCACATAAGCTTCTAAACCCTAAATCTTTGGAGATTTGCCCATCTTTAGTGGTTAAGGCCTACTTTTTAAAAATGTTCATGCACTTTTGCACACACCCAGCTTGCATGTGCAATTCAAGAATATGCAAAAGGAGTAAAGATTTAGGCCTAACTTTTGAATTACTTTTTGAAATGGTACACACTATCTTCATTTTGTCATCATCCACTAGGGGGAAATGGAGGGTAACTGTTTGCCAGGGAAATTATAGTAAACCTTCAAGGTTCCATAATTAAGAGGTGGTTGAGTGGGAACAGTGAGTGATGGGGCGCCCTTCCCAGTTTCTGCTCTGTGTTAAAAGTCCCCTGATGTGAGCTCCTTACTGGTATCGAGCATTTTTCTCCCTGTTTAGGCTAAATAAATAGTGTTCTCTTCATGTTTTGGAACCCTGACTTGCAATCCCAGTGCATTTTCTTAGGGAAAACAACATATCTATTACAATATCTCCATTACTACTATCACAAATACTCTACCTCCTAGCAATAAATAGATAAAAACAGAATAGGTTTCCACTACAAATGATGATGTGACAAGGTCGTACTTGGCATACCATAACATCCCATATAATATTTATTGAATATTATAAACAGGAAAGTTTCTCCTTGAGTGCTGGTTTGCCTTTTTTTAAAAAAATAAACCTTTAGTAGTTTAAAGAAAGTTTATAGATGTCTCTTTTCTAGCAAAGTCAGCACAATCCATAATGCTTTATATGATACTTAAAACTAGTGTTCATGGACTGTTAAACCCTACAGGTAACCTCCCTCCCCATATTCTAATGCCATTAAAAGTACAGCTTAGATCCAGAAAATCAGAGGATTCAGAGGTAGGGCTGAAACTAGATCCTTATCTTATTCCACTGTGGCAGCACAGCAGTATTGCAACTTATAAGCATTGTTTGGAGACTCCCTGGAATTCTCATACATAACCGGGTGAGTTGTGGACAAAAGAGTTGTTACAGCTCAGCAGGCTAGTGACCTTGCCTCATATAGGCAGGCCTGAACACGTTAAATAAACACAGTTTTCCAAGCATGCACAACTACTAAAACATGGGAAAGAATTACAGTTTATCATCCTTGGATTGAATTGTTTGATTGCACAGAGAATAGATTATAAGATAAGTTATGGGGTAAATTGATAGAGCTAGTCCTGCATTTGGCTTAATAACTGAAAAGCTTTATGATCAATACAATTTTCTCTCCAAAGATTATTATTTTAGGCTATCAAGAGCTCGTTTTACTACCAGATTGTCCTTTTCCGTGGCTGAACAGAAAGCTTCCTGTTGAAATATATTCCTGCTTAGATACAGGCTTGGTTTAGGGACTTTTAAAAAATAAATTTAGAATATTGATACACAGTCATTTTGGTTTATTACATAAATTTATATTTAAGGAATTTTAAAAGCTCTTTTACTGTACCATATACATCACTTTTATATCGATTTTAAAATAGATATTTGTGCTAATTAACACACTTCCTCCTGAATCATTATTTGATCTATAACGTAATGCCTCAGAAATGTATTCATGGTATGCAATGTGATTATGTATTGATTATTATTTAATATTTATATTATGGTAACACCTAGAAGCCAACTAAGTTGGTGCCTTGTGCTAGGCGCTGTACAAACATATACCATATTGCATTCCCTGCTCCACAGAATGTACAACCTAAACAATATAACAGGTACATAAGACAAACAAATGACCTGGAGTGGGAGCAGGAGAAGACAGAGTAACAAAAACAACAAGATGTACCCAATTCTTAGACAAGTTGGGAGCAGTGATCAAAACTCATCTGTGTTATTAGACTGCAGTATCTTGAATGAACTATGGAAGAGGTGACTTATGAGGGCGTGAAGGAAAATACTGTAGTTCCCTTTATGGATTTTGATTAGAAACTTTTCCCATAAGTGTTAGGGCTGGCCTGGGAGAAAGGCTATAAATACAATATGTGAAAAATTGCTGTTTGTATTGTATTATTGCCAAAAAAATTTAAGCAACACATTTCCATTTTAGAAAATAATCTTCCAAAAAATCAGCAGTGCACAAACACACGTACTTAGCATAAAGCAACTTAGCTGTTTATTGCTTCTATCTAAATTAAAGTGCAAACCAGATTTTTTTTCTTAATAAAAGCCATTTTCAGAAGTACTTGCCCTTAGGTGGTCATGCCTTGGTACAGCCTGAAGGGAACATTTTTAGGCCATTTATAAAACTCCTAATAATGAAAATGCTACACAGCCCAGTGAGTGTTGCAATAATGGAACCCTCTTTGTCCTTTCAGTCATATAGCTTCTCAACTCTCTCCACTATGGGAAATATTTTGAGCTAAAGATTTTTATTTAGACTACATTTAAGCTACTTAAAGCAATCCTTCACATTACAATACATCCTGACTTAAGGCTTTTGTGATAACATTGTTTCCAAGATAAAGCTAGACTTCAATGGCACTAAATCCTAGCATATTAAAATCAGTAAAAATAAAGGGCTGGGTTTTTTCAATTTATTAATTCTTTTCCATGACATAGAATTGGTACATATTTTTGAGGCATTTTTTTTTTGCAACAGTACAGACAAGTACAAAATAGTTGTTGTCTGCATTGTGTTTGTTCATGTGGTCAAATTTGCACACAACCAGGCACAGTAGGCTTTAAAGAGTTGATATATTTGACAGCAATATAATCAAATCTTTCTCCTCCACCCTTTTTGTTTTTAGCTGATAAAATAGCCCCTTTCCCCCACACGCACACCTTTTAAATTTATGCTCCATTTAAGAAAACAGAGCTGAAAATCTTGGCCCTATTGAAATCATAGGCAAAACTGTCATTGACTTCAGTGGGCCCGGGATTTCACCCTTCTACCTATCACCAATACCATCTCATTGTTTCCTTGCACTCCCGTCTGTCTGCATCTGTTGTCTCTTGTCTTATATTCAGATTGTAAAATCCTTGGGGTGAGGACCATCATTTTGTTGTGTATGTGTACAGTGCATAGCACAATGGAGTCCTGGTTCATGACTGGGCTCTAGGTACTAAGATAATACAAATAATAGTAACAACAACATTAATAATTTAGACCTCCAAGAATGTCCTCAATCAAAGGAAGTCAACATAGACTGAAGTTTTCCACTGATTTTCCTTTCACTAAATATGTAATGAAAGACATCCACATGTCTAATTCTTTATCATGTTTTTAATCTTCCTTGCCTTATCTCAATATGATGAGTGAATTCTTCTAAGGCTGGGAAATCCATGCCTAATTCATGGATACATAGTAGATGCTAAAATAGTAGATGGCTGTCCTGAGTCAAGACCCACCTTGCTGTACATTATTAAGCTACTGTTCTGATAAATACTCTCCATACGGAAGCTTGATAATAACATTGCCTGGATAAATTGGAAAGTTATATTTAGTAATTAGCCTCAAATGTGCTTTAATTTCGGACTAGTAGCTATTGATAAAAGGGCATATCTATTAGTACATGGATAAAATTTCTTTCTCCTCCTGAACTGATCTGATCCTGTTTTGAAAATGTGCTTAAATTTTACTGAAATCAAATACCACCAATAAAGAATTTTGAACTAATTTTCCATAGAAATATTATAAACAGAAGTGGTCTCTTTTCTATATTTGCAGTTACTCATTAAGTGGCATTTTCCTATTAATATTTTTATTCCACCTATTCATAATATTTATATATGGTTTCATGTCAATCTCGACTAATAATTTGCATATGTTAGAAATGAATGCTTACTTATTTCTCTGTTCGGTTGTCTCAAACTGAATGAGAGATATTTATTGTATTAGTTCTGCCTAAATGGGTTGCATAATTGCAAATATTGATAAAATTTGAGAGGGACTATTATAGTAGGCTTGACTTCACTATAAAGTATGAATGCTTCACTCCAAAAACATCTGGTTCATTCAGATATTTCTAATACTAGCCACATCTCATTCTTTAAATTCCCCAAAATATTGTCACCCCTCATCTGGGATAAGCTCAGTGCTATAAAAGATTATAATGGTGATAGAAATGAAGTGAGATTGTTCTAAATTTCATTACGGATATCTAGAGTCAAGCTGGTAAGGATAATTGTAAGCACCTAGAAGATAATATGTTGATGAATAACAGTTAACATGGATTCGTCAAGAATCAACAATGTCACACCCATCTCATATCCTTTTTTTTTTTTTACAGGGTAACAAGCCTTATGAATGAGAGGAAGTAGCAGATATGATATATTTTGACTTTTATAAGGCTTTTGATACAGTCTCACATGACCTTCTCATAAGAAAACTAGGGAAATATAGCCTACTAGACAAACCTACTATAAGGTGGATGCACAACTGGTTGGAAAACCGTAGTGAGAGTACTGTAATGATCAATGGTTCAAGTCAAGTTGGAAGGGTATATCGAGTGGGGTCCTGAAGTGCTCTGTCCTAGGTCTGGTCCCATTCAATATCTTCAGAGATGATTTGGATACTGGGACAGAGAACACACTTACAGAGTTTGCGGATGATACCAAGATGGAAGGAAATGCAAGAGCTTTGGCAGACAGGATTAGAATTCAAAATTATCTTTACAAACTGGAGAAGTGGCCTGACATATATAGGATGAAATTCAGTAAGAACAAATGCAAAGTACTACATTTAGAATTACTTAGAAAGGAATAATCAACTGAACAAATACAAAATGAGAAATGACTGCTTAAGAAGAAGTACAGCAGAAAAGTAGCTGGGTGTCATAGTGGATCACAAACTAAATGTGAGTCAACAATGTAATATTACAAAAAATGACCATCATTCTAGGATGTAATAGAAGGAGTGTTGTAAGCAAGACACAAGTAATAATTACTCTATTCTATTCAGTGCTTATAAGGCCTCACCTGGAGTACTCTGTCTAGTTATGTCCACCACATTTCAGGAAAGACATGGACAAACTGGAGAAAGTCCAGAGGAGAGCAATAAAAATGACTGAAGGTCCAGAAAACATGACCTATGATGGAAGTTTGAAAAAAATGGGTTTGTTTAGTCTGGAGAAGAGAAGACTTAAAGGGGAGCATAACTATCTTCACATACATAAAAGGTTCTTATAGAGAACAAGGTGATAAATGGTTCTTCTTATCCATTGAGGACAGGTCAAGAAGTAAAGGGCTTAAATTGCAACAAGTGAGATTTAGATTAGATATTGGAAAAAATTTCCTGTGAGGGTGATTAAGCACTGGAATAAATTGCCTAGGGAGACTGTGGAATTTCTGTCATTGGAGGTTCAAAGAACGGGATGGACAAACACTTGTAAGCAGGGGTGAAAGTAAAACTGCGATCTTACCGGTATGGGACTGGCTCTGCTCCTCCCCCACCCCCTGGAATGGGCAGGGCATCAGGCAGAAGGGGTGGGGCTGGGGTCAGCGTCCCCCAGGCAATTCATCTGCGCTGCCTGGCCCACGCTGCCCAGGGCTCCAGTGGCAATTTAAAGGGCCCAGGGTTCCAGCCGCCGCTGCTGCAGTAGCGGCAGCCAGAGCCCCAGGACCTTTTAAATCATGGCCCTGGGGCAGCCTGTTCTTTTGCCCTCTGCATCAGAAGACACGGGGAGGAGCCAAAAGGGGTTGTGACATTAAAGTGCTGCCATGGTTAAACTCAGCGGTACAGGCAGCTACTTTTTACCAGTACGCCGTACAGACCCGTACCACCGTACTTCCAACCCTGCTTGTAAAGGATGGTCTAGATAATATTTAGTCCTGTCTCAGTGCAGGAGGTTGGCCTCTTCCAGACCTATCATTCCATGATTTCATGGCTGAAGTAAATGAATTTTCCTTATTGTTTGCATTTACAGATTCCATACATCTCTCCATGGCAGATTATTTAAATGGACTATATAACTTTTTACTAGCATCTCTATCATTTATGACTCTTCTATCTGACCTATCCAGTTTGGGGTTTAGCACATGGTAAAAATCTCACTCCTCACATGCCCCTCGCTTGAGTTAGAAAAATCTCCTTCACTGGAGGCCTTGCAGTTCTTGGGGAAACTATTTCGTAAAAATATCACTTGATATGGTGCATATACAGAGACCAAAGTAATTTCCCCCACAAATAACATTTCTTTAAGTAATAGAACTCTAGCTTCTAAATCTTTCAGACCTTCATTTAAAATAAGGTCTAGCTATCAATACAGTCATGGTCTTCCTTTTCAAGTGGCATAAAGAGAAACATGCTTGGTTAAATAAGTTTCCCTGAATCACTGGTTCTCATCGCGTCTTGTGGATGTATTTCCTGAAATAACAGGGTATCAGGTACAAATTTCTTAGAAGCTCCTGCAGAATTTTCCTTCTTTTAATTTTGCAGTTAAACCTTCTAAATTTATTGATAGAAATTTTAAATGATTTATACTTTATTGTTTACTTTGGCAATTAAACTTTGTTTAATGCTTAGCAATATATAAATCTACTTTAACATCAGCCTGCTGCCAGCGTATAACCCTGTTTTATCCTCAGCAATATATTTAAACAGTAGAACCTCAGAGTTACAAACACCAGAGTTATGAACTGACCAGCCAGCCACATGCCTCATTTGGAACCAGAAGTTCACAATAAGGCAGCGGCAGAGACGAAGAAACCCCAACCCAAATACAGTACAGTACTATGTTAAATACATATTACTAAAAAAAATTAAGGTAAAGATTACAAAAACGAAGATTTGAGAAGGTAAGGACATTTTTTGTGTGCTTGTTTCATTTAAATTAGGATGGCAAAAGCAGCATTTTTCTTCTGCATAGTAAAGTTTCAAAGCTGGGTTAAGTCAATGTTCTGTTGTAAACTTTTGAAAGAAGCACCATAATGTTTTGCTCAGTTATGAATGGTTCTGGGTTATGAACCACCTCCATCCCCAAGATATTTATAACTCTGAGGTTCTAGTGTTAGCCATTTCTGAATGCTGAACTAATCTTAATAGTCATAGATTTATCACCAATACTGGTTATGATTTTTACAGCCCAACAGAATGAGATCTATCTGATCCCATATATATTACAACTAACTTATTTAGTATTTTATAAAATGTATTTTACTTCAGTATATTCATTGAAGCTTTTAAATTATTTATTTTTGACCCTATAATGCCCCAGTTGCCAGAATATTAATGTTTCCCCAATATTCTGCCCTTTCAAAGTTAAATTTGTAAATTCTTATGCTTCACAACTACCTTATGGCAGTCAGGAGGACACTTACCTGTCGGAGGCGTGGGGGGTGTTACACCTTTTTCCTGAAGCATCTGGGTGCAGAACACTGGACTAGATGGACCACTAGTCTTATCCATTATGGCAATTCCTAACTTCCTACCAAGAATTAATATTACCATAGTAACAACCTTAACTAGAGCCTTGGACTCTCTGAGCCTTGGAAGGTCCATTTCTTCAAGTAGGGAAGGCTGTTGTAAGCCTCCTTAATGAACATCTAAATCCATTCAGATAATACATTTTTGGTAGCTTTACACCCTTTTTTGGGCTCTTCAAGATGAATAGTCATTTATAAACCTAAAACATCATGCCTTTCTCACAACTAGTTATACAGGGAGCCCCACTCAGCCTCCTTGGAGACAGAGAAACAAGGAGGTCTAGACATTTGCCCAGTTCTGGAGGAAACTAGAAAAGCACTATGGTGCTTCCTATTTATTGGCACAGTGAGACTAACATTACCATTGACATATTATATTGAATTACACTGCGTAAATCTACTGCTCATTACTCAATATTAACTTTTTTCAGGTATTTTGAAATTATCATTCAATGCATACTCTGATTCCTGTATCAGAAATCTTCCACCAAATACTACTGAGAATCCAAGCAAGTGGATTCAGGCCTTTAAATATATTATGGATGCTCACCCACTTACTAGTACAACAGCTATAGGAAACTTTTTCCCTTCCAGTATAGTTTATTAAGAGAAAGTAACATGTATTTCTTTTCTGCTTCCTTCCCTCTAGAGAGGTTAACCTAGGGGGAAAGAGGAAAGGTAAAAAGCACAGTACATTGACTTGGCCATCACACCTCCTTATTAGTTTTCCCTTTTTTCTAGGAACTGCAGTTAGGAGTATAAAAGCTGCATGCATTTTGAAATAACTGGCTGTCAAACTATAGAGCATCCACTGCTGAGACTACAGAAATGGCTAATTTAAGGCTACTGTAAAATGCCTGGAAAGAAGCAGTCTAAACCTACCATATAAAAAGTAATTGCAGTGCATAATTATTGGAATTCTCCCTCCCCACTCCCACCCCATTATACCGGTTTCCATCACTGTGTTATTTGGAATAACAGTACATTGTAAAAGAGAACATGCCTTCACATGGGCCGGATTCCCATCACTAAGTGCATCTGGAAGTGCAGACACCCACCTGTCATGTTACCTTCATAACTAGGCTTGGAAGGATTTAATTTTTATTGGTAAATTAAATGCGAGTTTCACTGTGCACATACAGAGGAAAAAGTATTTTCATTGATAATAATCAAAGTTTACAAACAGGCAAAGAAAAATGCTGCTTGTGAACATACTGGAGTCAATTTCCAGTTATTTCGACTTTTGAATTAGGCTTGTTACAAATGGACCAGCAAATGAATAGTAAAAACAGGTTTGATTTGTTGATCAAGGATATTTACTTTGTATATTTCAATATGTGATGTTGATAATTTGTGTTTTAATGGTTTATAAAGTTTGCCTTATTGAATCTCAACATCTGCTATCACTAAGATTGACCTGCCTCCTCACAACTCCATGCTGCTGTGAAAATTTAAATCAATAACAAATTTTAAAAATGTTTGGAAATAAACCTTGATACTAATCAGTCAAAATTATAAAGAATAAACATTAAAATCTAATTCTGCCAAGCCTATTCATAGGGCATTGTGCTCCAGTCCCTTCCTGTAAATTCTCCCTCCCCCACTCAGACTGTCCCATACATCCATTACGACAGGGTTGTGTGTGGCAAGGCACCAGGAGAGGCTTGGCTTTGCTAGCCAAGGATTCTCTTAGATTAGGGGACTCTTCAGGTGACACCTTGAGGTGACTTAGGTCCCATTTCTTCTTTGTGGTTTAGGAAGGCTTAAGAATCTGGCACCTGTTTTTTGTTTGTTCTGTATGCATCAGATTTACTATGCAGCAGGGGAGATATTTCATTCTAGGGAATTCTCTTATCATTGTCTTTAACATTTGCAAGACTTTGGGCATAGTTAATTTCTGTTGTGACTAAGTGACCGTTTCTAGTTTTGATTTTTTCAGATAAGGTCCTTTTGACTAAAATGTGGCTTTATTTTCCCCCATGCACGCTCTCAAAAGCAACAGCTGCACTGTTTTAATTTAAACTTGTTTATTTGACTGTGCAATGAAAAGACCTTGCAATATTAGGATAGCCCAGACAGCATTCGTGGCTTGGAAAAGTGTATGGTTTTGTGCGGAGATGGTAAGGGCAGATCTTACCTCAGTTTCTGTCCATATTAAAGTTACTAAGCCTAACTTTGGGGTTTTAAATGGGATTTGCTTGAAGGCCTGTTGGGAAGAATGACTTTAACAGGGTGCTGGCCAAGAGGCACTGAGCCAGCTCCTGTTAGCTCAGCTCCCAGCGAGGGGAGTTAATTGGAGCTGGCAGGGTGTGGCTCTTAGAAGGGCTTAAGGGAAAGCACCTGTGAATGTTATGGACCAGAAGGCTTGATAAAGCTGGCAGGCAGGCAGGAAGTATGGAGGGGAGGGGAGGGGAGGGGGGTGGCGGCACAGGAAAGGGAGGAGCAAGTGGCTGTTGTTCCTGGCTAGCTGCAGGAGCTAGCTGTCCCCCAAGCGGCTACCTAAGTGTATTATAGTGTACAGAACTGTATGTAGGTGGTGGTGGAAATTAGAACAGGGAAATAAAAGGGCACTGGTGTTGACAAAAGAGTGGTCTCTGACTCATTTGTGCCACGAGCAGCGAAGGGCTTGCCTGCAATGACATTATCTCCACATATAATTAAACAACATTGCCATTAAAAATATTGTACAAACTAGATACTGCGTAACTTCTCTTCCACCAAAATATACCCTCATGTATCCAAGACCCTTGCCTTTACTAGATTTGTATCAAGTAGGAATTTGGCTCATTGTGTCCAATATTCCCTCTGCACCATCCCCAACATTTTCCTAGAAAGACCTAATGATCTCTTCTGTTTTGTCTTTCATTTCTTGTGGACACTTCCAGGGATCTTGTACCTTACTAACTTCACCCAGACACTGAACTGAGGTTGTAAGTCTCCATATTTTATCAGTCTATAATGTATAATCCCTAGATACTTTTTTCTAACTGGGCTATCTAAAAGATCATACATGAGTGTGTTATATCACAATATGGAGGCACACAACCCTAAAGCCCCTAATATAAAGGGGCTTGGGCTGGTTGCAGGATATTTTCCCTGAGGAAAATATGGGGTGGTGGAATGTGAGGGGCAGGTGACAAAAGCCCACCAATAAGTATAAAAAAAGGTGACCTTAACTGAAGGCTAGATTTGGCGGGAGGGCAGCATTACAGTAGGGTCACAGGAGCAACAAAAGGGAAAACTGGAAGCCACTGCCCCGCACCTTCCCTGGAAGCCGCTGCCCCGTGCCTGCCGGGACTGGGGGACTCCGGGCTGCCGGAGTCCTCCTGTCCCGGCAGGCGGGGAGCCGCAGCTTTCCTGGAAACCAGTGTGTCCGCGCCTGCTGGGACCGGGAGACTCCAGGCTGCCGGAGTCCCCCTGTCCTGGCAGGCACCGGGCAGCAGCTTCCAGCAGGCTTCTCTGGAAGCCGCTGCCTCCAGGCCTGCCGGGGGCAGGGGACTCCAGGGCTGCAGGCGCCTGTGTCCCCTAGCCCCGACAGGCACGTGGGCAGCAGCTTCCACAGAGAACTCTGGGGCTGCAGTCTGCAGCCCGGCAGTTCTGTCCCCGGCAGGCACAGGGCCGCAGTTTCTCTCCCCTTCTGGGCAGTGGGAAGAGAAGCTGCAGCCTCCCACTGCTGGGAATGGAACCCCGCTATAATGTGACCCCACATTTAGCGCGATGAGATATTTTGGATCTCATCGGTCGCGTTATAGCAGGGCTCCACTGTACTTATCTTTAAGTGGGGAAACAATGAGGAGCCAGAGAGTTACAGACTACTCAGCCTAACTTCGATCTCTGGAAAAATACAGGAACAAATTATTAAACAATCATTTTATAAGCACATAGCAAATAATAGGGCGATAAGGAACAGACAACATGGATTTGTCAAGAATGAATCATTTCAAACCAACCTAATTTCCCTCTTTGACAGTGTTAATGGCCTAGCGGATGGGTTGAAGCAATAGACATGATATATCTTGATTTTAGTAAGTCTTCAGACACAGTCCAATATGATATTTTCATAAGTCAACTAGGGAAATGTCATTTAGATGAAATTACTGTAAACTGGGGGCACAACTGGTTGAAAGACCATACTCAAAGATTAGTTATCAATAGTTCACTGTCTAACAGGCAGGACGTATAGCTAGTGAGGTGCAGCAGGGGTCTGGTACTTTTCAGCGCTTTCATTAGTGACTTGGACAAAATATACTTGTAAAATCTGCAGATAATACCAAAATGGGAGGGATTGCAAGCAGTTTGGAAGACGGGATTAGAATTCAAAGTGACCTGGACAAATTGGAGAACTGGTCTAAAATAGTACAAAGTACTACATTTAGGAAGGAAAAATAAAAACGTACAAATATAAAACATTGAATAACTAGATCATCTGTAGTACTGCTGAAAAGGACCTGCATATTAGAGTGGATCACAAATTAAATATAAACCAACCACATGAATGCAGTTTTGAGAAAGGCTAATAATCTGGATATATTAACAGGACTTTTGTAAGAAGAGACATGGGAAGTAACAGTCCTGCTCCACTCAGCACTGGTGAGACCTCAGCTATTTAGTTCTGAGTATCACTCTTTAAGACAGATGTGGACAAATCGGACAGAATCCAGAGGAGAGCAACAAAAATGATGAAAGGTTTAAAAATCCTGGCCTGTGAGGAAAGATTGAAAAAACTTGGCACATTTAGTTTTGAGAAAAGAAGACTGAAGGGGACCTGATAATCGCCAAATATGTTATGGGCTATTATAAGGAGAATAGTGATTAATTGTTCTCCATGTCCGCTAAATGTAGGACAAGAAGTAGTGGGCTTAATCTACAGCGAGAGAGATTTAGGTTAGACATTAGGAAAAACTTTGTAACTATATGGATTGTTAAATTCTGGAAAAGGCTTCGAAGGGAGATTGTGGAATCTCGCTCACTGGCGGTTTTTAAGAACATATTGAACAAACACCAGTCAGAGACAGTCTAAATATATCTACTCCTGCATCAGTGGATGGACTAGATGAGATCTTGACGCTCTTCTAGCCCTTCACTTGTCTGATTTATGTTTTATTCTTAAATGTTAAATGGGCAACTGAATTTACCTGGAGAACTGGTCTGAAATAGAACTGCACGATACAGTCTTTTGTTCTATGTTTTGTTTACATTTTGTAATTTTTTGTATTAGCTCCTGGAGCTTGTCTAGAACTTTTAAATAAATAATAAACCAGTGACTTCTAGCTTTTTGCCATTGAGAACAACCCCTATTTATCATTTTCAACCCTATTCTCATTATTTACATATCTTATGCTAATTCACATAAGACACAAATCTCCCATTTCTTCCTGTGCTTTTAGAGTAACCTTTTTGGGGACACTCGTTGTGTTTCCTCAAAAAAGCTCTACAACTTGCTCTGTACTCTGTCCTGTAGGCCATCAGTGTCTAGTAAGACAATGATCCTTCTCAGCACCTCTTCTCACCTGTCTGATTTTTAACCAAATTACTTCCAATCTCCAGACTGGCACTATGCAAATTATTTTTTGTATTCAACTGAGTTTTTTTCATTCTAAATAATGTGTTATGTGAAAGACACTATCTTAGACTGAGCCAGGGACCTCCAGAGCTAAAAGCATGAGTTTCTACAGCTTGAACTAAGAGGCCAGATTCTGTAGCTGGTCCTCGTAACAGACTCACATTCTCTGTAGATCACATGCCGAAGGGGACACCTAGCCCACAGTGACCAGTGAGTTACACTGACTGTTCATGCAGTCCTGAAAGGCTTCGTTCAGCAGGCAATCCCATACTGTTGCACTGGGATGGACTAGAATAAATTATCTGTAAGAGCTATGCTTCCCTATTCTTTCCTTGATCCCTTTTTTAAACGTGATATACTATAGGATAAAGAGAAATGAAGGTTACCTCTCCTGGTTTTTCTATGCTTTGCAACAGAGAACGATGTAAGGATTTTCTACTTTGCCCTCTGTGGCTTTATGGTCAGGAGAGAGGATGTAACACCCACTTCGCCCATCATTGTGTGCTGCTGGCTATTTATTCCCACCCATCTATGCTGCCTATCTGTTCTCTATCCTGTGTGGAGACACACAGTTCATCTTCCCTTGTATTGCCTTCTATTACTATAACTGCACAGTGCAGCTGGCTACCAAGAGAGAGAATACCACAGTGATAGATGCAAAACCCAAATAGAAGAAGGGAAAAAATGTATTAGCAGCTGAGAGATGAAGAGTAAAGGAGTGTTAGACAAAGGAGGGGAAAGAGAGGGAGGGACTGGTGCAGAAGAATAAGGAAGAGAACTAAGGACCAAACACAGATCCAAACCAAGAAGCTGACACAGTACCTGAAAGAGAAAAGTGAATGCTATCAAAGATCCCAACACCATAGCTGAAGGACACTCTTCCAGCAAGAAAATTAATACAGATAGGGTAGGAAAAATCCTACTGTCTAATCACCTGGGACAACCTGAAAACTAGGTAAGGAAAGTGAAGCTTAATTAGTTTCAAACTGCCAGCCTGCTGCTGATTTGGACTTAGTGTCTGACACACTTACTGATGTGTGTGTTTAATCTAAGTACAGTATAAAAATGAAAACTGGCATCCTGACTCAGTTTCCTCACACTTGCCAGCAAACTCTAAAGACAGGTTATCCAACCCATTGCCAAATCCTTCCTTTGGCCCTAGTCCACTTTCAGAAGACGGCACAGGATTAATTCAGTAATATTTACTGAGCAACTGTGGAGGAAGGCCAAGTTTCATTTTCGCCTCAGGTTGAATGTGCCAGTCAGTCAAGGTATCCAGGAGTTTTCAGTGCTTGTCAGATCAGATAAGAGACTTGTCCTTAAGCAAAGAAAGTGACACACACAAAAATTAGAGGACTTCCATCTATTCTGAGCTTGTTTTCAGATGGCGAGAAGTAGCGACAGCATTCAGCTCCAACTCCTCCTGCAGAGGTCAACCTATCATCTGACCTTGTTATTGCCCTTTATCACATACCCTTCTGCTGCTCTTCAGCTCCCAGATGGAAATGAGCAGCCTAAGATCTGAGCAGGAGGGTGGGACAGAAAACAATAGAGCTTTGCGCCAGCCCAGCTTACTCCCTGCCACATTCCCCAATAGCTGGGCATGAGGAGTTCTCTCTCTCACTAAGATGGCATCATGTTCACTGTCTTGTAGGATCACTTGAACAAAAGGGGTGCCTAATATTTGCCTGTTTTATGATGACAGTTCCATGACTGATGGCGACATGAAGCATAAATTAAAAATAAAGAAAAATAAAACCTGTCCTGCTTATTTTGGTCATAGAAAGAATGAAGAACCATATTTTCTTGGACAGTTATATTTGAGATCCAGGTTATCCTACCCACCATAAATTTTTTTTCCTAACCTTCTTCTCTTATGCATTAGAAAACTCAAAGCCTCTGTTTCCCTTCAGCTCTAACATTTGGTCCATCATTTGTCTTATCTGGCCTTCTATAGACTATTCATTATGGGCTTGAATCTGTTAACCTTGCTCAGGTTGAGTAGTACTTTCCTTCACAAGAAATCCCACTAAAATCAATAACAGCACAAACAATGCACTTAGTTTGAAATGTGTTTTATCCTTAAGGAAAGGCACTTCTGACAAGGAAAGTATCAAACAATGAATTAAAATCCTGCTGCAATGTTCAAATCACAGCATAAAAATGATTACCTATCAGAGCGGATATGTGGTTGATTTGAGAAAAATATTTTACATCAAAATTAGTAATAACTTGCATAAGATAAATAGCAACAAAAACCAAAAACAACCACAAAATGATAGACATCTTTTCTTTAGACACAAACTAATTTGGCTGCTTAACCCAGGTGCAATGTTGTGGATTATATTATCATCCTGGAAAAGAAACAAGACTGCTCTGCTGGAAAAAGTAAATAGAAACTTTAATGAAAACACAAATAAAATCAACAAATGTTATGGGAAACTGCAAAGCTAAAATGACCTAACTACTATGGGAATCCATGTATTTATGAAACTGAATGGAAACACTTCTGTTTGCATAGAAAAATATTTTTCTTCATATTACAGTATAATAGTGATACTTAGTAATAATTGTCTAGATAACTATTATGCCAAATTTAATGGTATTTTGAGTTAGTAGAGAATATTATTTTTAAATCTTCAGCAAAAACGTCATATAAACACTTGTTAAAGGCAGAATATATCAGGACAATAAACATAATAAAAGCTTCAAACATGTAAACTTACAAATTTGAATTACTGTATGCACACCAACAGCATACAAGTAAAGTTGCTAACATGCATTTTTGTACAATTGAGACCTATGTGCTGAAAATATTCTTTTAAATATAGAAGTATTTCCATTGAACTTTGTATTCTAAACTCCTCAGTGGCATAACTCCAGTGAACAAAATGAAGTTACATCAAGAATAAATTTAGTCAAACTCTGTTAAAACATAAGGCAGAAACATCATACACTAGGGAAATATTACCTAGGATTCACAGCCTGGAGAATTTACAGGTATTACTTTGGCCACTGAATAGTGTCCCCATTGTTTCATGACTACAACAGAAACATGATGGAAGTGATAAAAAGTGGGAAGTGAAAACAATATAAAGTTTAAACTGTACTCTCTAGTTAATCTCAAGAATTTATGAATACAAAGTTATAGGAAAAAATATTTAAAATCAACAGCAGGTAAAAAGAAATGTTCTAATTAAGGTTCTAAATTTCTCCCATTAAAAAGTTACCTATTAAAATATTTCTAATGAGATGGTAGAATTATTATGTCTATAAAAAAGCAGAAAAAAGACTAAAGTTCCAGTGTTGGTTATTGTCAGAGAAATACCCTAAATCCTCATTAAATTCAATCCTATGCAGTTTTTTTTTTTTTCCTTTTAAACTTAGCGGCAGTGAAATCTATTGAGAATAGCTGGTTGGCAGCACAACTGGTTCAACTTTGCACTTTTTAAAAAAAGACAGATGTGAAGTGAAAGAAGCTATGATGGAATCCAATGTCATTTCATACCTCCCAGTTACTACACAGTGCATAGCAAGTCAGTTGGAAGAGCTACTGTGTCCTGTGCTGGGGAGATCCATAAGGCTTAATAATGCCTCCTACATCCATCCAATGTTTGGAGATAAGTTCCTCAGGCTAAATTCCTCCTATTGTGCTATGCTTCCCAGCCTTTTTTGATTTATACCACCAGTGGCCAAACTTAGTGATCCTCTGAGCCACATAGGACAATCTTCACAAGTTCAAGAGCTGGGACACACCAGCTGGAGTAGGCCTTCTGCCCTGTGGCAGGGTGGTGGAGCTGATGAAGGGGTGGGGGTGGTTCTTATGGCTTCAGCCCTGCTCCAGCTGAAGCTCCCAGCCCACCACCCTGCCACAGGTCAGCAATCCCAAGCTCCTCCACCCCCGTCTGATAGATGGAGTGTGTGGGGGTTCCATGAGCAGCACTTTAACTATGAAAGAGCCGCATGCAGCTTGCGAGCCGCAGTTTGGCCACCCCTGCTTTATGCCAACCTCTACACTCACATAATTCCCACAGAACTCAGTACGTGCGTGGTTTGTTGTAAAGGCAAAATTCTGGTTATTAATAATGGCAGTGATTTTGGTTAATGCCATACCGCCAAGTATCATCCTTTTCCCCAAAAACTAAACATGGTGCCAACTCTTTCCTGCCCCAAGATCCATTCAGAGAAGATGGGGGTGAGGGCAGTCAGGGAGTCAGTTATAGCTCCCTGACTCTCAAGCTGCTTCAGCCCTGCATGACTTAAAGTGGCCATTAGGCTCCCACAACTTATATCAGATAATTATGGTCTTTAAGGGACCACAGGTCCGTTAAGGATTGCAAGAGCCCAAGCACACAATGATCCAGTCCTCTGCACTAGGGAGCTGGCTACTCTAGTTTACGCTAGCTGAGCACAACAAGGGGAATTCTCAAATGGCCAGCTGGGAATAGATTCCTGACACTTTGAACAGCCCGAGGGGCAAAAAGCAACACAAGGGGGCAAGAATCTGGCCTTATATCTGGTGCTTATGAACTCAGTAAAAAGCTCCAGCTAAAACCAAACATAGCATAAGTAGGCACTGTATTCTTTCCAGAATGCTGCCAACTCACCAAAGTCCTGACACACAACATCTACTCCAATCTTGGGCATGTGTGAAGGTTTGTGAATGCTTCCCGAGCAAACTGTGTGGTGGTCAATAATCCATTAAGAACTATGATTAGACCAGAAAACTCATTTTTGTTTAGGACCTAAATACACTGGAGGCTTAATCTTTGTTCAAGAAAAACTCCCATCAACTTCAATGAGAGTGTGACCTGAGTAAAGACTGCAAGATTATAACTCTAAAATAAAAGCTGAAAGGTCAGAAGTTAATGCATTAATCTGAACAGCCAACTAGTCTTCACTAGACAGACTTTAAACTTGAATTAGACATTCCTGTAAGACACATCCTGTGTATTTTTCATACTATTTTGTGGTAGAAAGATTTGAAGAAAACCAAAATCCAACAATTTATATAAAATCATATTTAAACTTTGTCTTCCCTTTAGTACCATTTTGAATTTCTTCCAGAACATTTTAATGCACCCCTCCCCATCATCATCATCATCTGTGTTTCTATCTGAAAATAATTCCATCTTTTATACCATCCTACCTCACAACAGACTGAAAAGGTCAAGCCTGTTTATCATTAACATCTTTAATATTCAATGCTTTGGTTCACCTATTAATGTAGCTTGTTTCCTCTGTTTAAAATACAATGCTATATACAGTTGAGGGGGTGCTATGTTTTGATCTATGTATTTTTCAATGTATTATTATCTTTGATGTGTCAATTAGTAGATTTCATTCTTAGTCTCAGATTAGAGAAAGAGAGCTAATGAGTGAGAAAGAGAGAGTGTGTATGAGTATACATATTCTCTTTCCCCCCCCCTCCACATTTATATACAGAGCTCAGTGCATTTAGCTTACTGGGGAGAGGGAAAGAGAATATTCCTCTTTCCCTTTATTATAGATGCTCCACACCCATCTCAGGACAAAATATGAAGTGGTAATTAAACAGCAAGTGCAAGATGAAAGAAAATTAAAATTGCGCATCTGTTAAAGGTAATAAATTTTAAATAGAGTTCTTCAATAGGGTTCAGGATCTTTTAAGAAAATGTATGGGTAGGTGTCACTGAATGCAGTTGCCGTAGGAACAGGTGTTCAGTGCACAGCAGGCAAATTCAAAGACCTAAAGCTGGAGGGTTAAATTCTGGCTCTACTGAAGTTAAGGCCAAAACTCCCATTGATTTCAGGGAAGCCAGGATTTCACCCAAAGACATTTTCACCCCTATATTTATTTGCAGTATTGTCCTTTGTATGAGGGTGTGATAAAAAGGAATATTTTAACTTAACTTTTTGGGACAGAAAAGCTCTATAAAGGAATGAAGGGGGTGGGAGGGCTTCCATTTTCCCTTGTGCAATAATTTCATCAGAGGAAGAGTGCTTAGCAAGTCATAAAACACTCTGACTTTACATTGTTTAGAGATTGCATTTCTCTTATACAGAGAAAGCATATTACATTTTTTGTAAAGTATTAAATGATGACATAAAAGAATCTGAAATGCAGAAAAGAAGAACACTGTCTGGTACACAAGACTAATTATTAAGTAATATCAATCAATGTTTCCTCTACAAAATATTATATAAAATCCTCTCCACATCCAGAGATTTCCAAAGTAAGTACAAAATCCCTGCATTATTTGCTGGAATTATTTCCAGTGAAATTTAATTTCTGGTACACATACCACAGAGGGTTAAGAAATGTTGCCACCATACAAAATTCAAAACCTAGTTCTGTTACAAGCAGTTTTGTGCAGAAAATACACATTATTTCATGTTAACATGTTTTATTCCTCACTTTTATTTCTATTTAGAGAAGCACTGGTAAACTACAGAAGTTCACTAATCACCAGAATATACACCTTTCCCAGTGTGGGAAACAAGCTAGTATATATTTAGAATAACGTAGTTGAGCTATGTTTCTACAAATTGCAGAAAATGTAGAACTAAAGTAATTGAAGATATTAAAAAGTACATTCCTAAATACACTAATATTTGAAACAACATATTTATTTCTTTTATTCTGTGCTCCTGCATCAGCAACAGGAAGATATGAAGATTTCAAAAGAAGTAATGTAATCATGAATTGACTAATTATTTTGTAAAGCACCTAAGGCTTGGATTCCGCATTTTTTCCCCATGCAATCTGAATTTAGAAGAGCTGCAACTCAGGTTTTAGCCTCCTGTGACATCACCATTCAGGCCTTCGAAACTCAGGCAAAGACCTCCAACAAAACAGAATTTAGGATGAGATTCTGTGATGTGCCTCCAAGAGATGTATACAAAACTTGTAGCCAGCAGCTCAGAATGAGGGTGGCGGCTAAAGTATTTTAAAGTCACCTTTGTGCTCTCTCGATTCTGAGCTGGTCTACAGTCACCAGCATAAAGAGAGAGCCCTCAGGACCTGTTCAAATTACAGCAGCAGCTTGCCCAGCCTCTCTTATGGGACACAGTTCTGCCCAGAATCTCCACATACATAAACAGCACACTACAGAAGATATATGATTTAATTAAAGCTTCACGAAGAAATTTGCAAAGCAATTGATTTGTTTGTTAAAAATCAATGACCATTCCATAGATGAGGATTTAGTCCTTTCCTTTCCCTGAAAATGAAAGACAAGATAAAAATACCTATTCAGAGTCTACTCAAAAATGATATTCAACCAGAACTAAACACAGTTATTAAAATGTTGCTATGACAGCAAATAATTGAAATCATTTCTCAATTTTTGATTAACAGGGATCAGTTTCCTAATAGAGAACATTATCCCTGTATTGTTCTTTGTATTATTCCATCTCATTCCTGGTGCACCCTAAAATTGTGTTTGCTTTTTTGACAGCAGTTGCACTTTTTTTAAGCAGAAGTCTTCATTGAGCAGTCTACAGTGACATTCAGGTCCCTTTCCTTACTTGATATGGTTATTGTTAGCATAGAACTTTGTAAGGTGTATCAGTAATTTAAATGTCCTCCATCCCCAACGTGCCTTGCTTCACCTTTCTAACATTAACTTTAATTTACCATGATTTTGCCTCTTCATCTAGCTTCATCTAGGTAGATTTTCATTATGGCACAAGCCAGTCTCCTAGACAGTGTGTGATTCATGATAATACTTTGCCTAACCTTATGACTCCTTAGTTTCTTTAGTAGTCTCTTGTGAGGGACCCTGGCAAAGGACTTCTGAAAGTCTAAATAAATTAGAATCAGAGGGGTAGCCGTGTTAGTCTGGAATTGCAAAAGTGATGAAGAGTCCTGTGGCACCTTAAAGACTAACTAAAGTATTAGAGCATAAGCTTTCGTGGGCTAATACCCACTTCGTCGGATGTTGCATCCGACAAAGTGGATATTAGCCCACAAAAGCTTATGCTCTAATACTTTAGTTAGTCTTTACGGTGCCACAGGACTCTTTGTCACTAAATAAATTAGATAATCTGAGTCTAAATAATAATATAAGGAATTGCTCACTATTATAAGCAACAGGTGCACAATCTGACCCTAAATACTAGACTTGCAGTAACAAAAATGTCACTGGTGGTGGAGGTGGCTTAAAATGGGATGAGGGGAAATGAAATCTGATTTTATATATTTACAAACTATGAACTAGATCATCAACTAGTTTCCTAGAGAGTCCCTGCACTCAATTCATTATCCTCATTATTACTTATATGGTGCAAACAGTATCTAGACTTTTTACAGACATAAGATGACAAGATTCCTACCCAAAGAGTTTACAATTTAAATTTAATGCAAAATATTTTTGGTCACAGTATCCCTAGTCTGATTAAACCTGGCCACTTAAAATGTGAAAGGCTCCTTATCTCATTACCACTTCCATGAGCCAAAGAAAAGGAGTTTTTAAAAATGTTTTCAGAGTGTGAATATAAAACCAGCCTTCTAGTTTTGCTGATTTATCTAACTTGAATGCATTCAGCCGCATCTCCTTGCTGATGTAAATCAAAGTAGCTCCTTTGGAGTCATGCCAAATAACACTAGCTAGAGATGTAAATAATCTTTCCTACATTTCTATCAACACAGTTTATAAAATATGATTGTTATCTTTTTAGTTTGTGAAATGGGTTCACATCACAGGTAAAATTATTCTGAGGTTGATTTTTTTAAAATCCTCAGAAAAGTTGTACATTTATTTCCCACTATTATAATTTTAAAAAATAACAAATGACATCTTAAAATTACTATATAGAACACACCTTGAAGGCCAAGTTTTGGCTCACAATTAACTTCTACAGTAGAGTTATAAATCTCAATGATAGATTATAATTGAGCAGCTGAAAATGACTTTTACTATTTTAGAAGGATCATCTGCAGTAACTCACTATAAATTCAATTAGACTATTAGTCATGGTGTCAGATAGGAACATTAATATCTAACTCAGAAGTTGGCACCCATACATGGTCTGATCACAGGATCCAATAACTTTGCATAGATGAATGGTCCCAATGAAGGCTATGGGACTACTCTTGAGGAAAGGTACAACTCCCTGAGAGCAAGGGCAGCAAAATCAGACTCTTAGCATAGTAATAACCATAGAAAAAATACATTAAGCTATTTTTACACAAAAACTATTATGACCTTATTTGTACAACAGAAAACTATAATGTTATGAAAAGTATTATGACGACATAAACAGTATTATGACTTCCATGCAAGAACAAAAGAATTCTTAAAAACTGTTACTACATGCAGTCATCTTTGGTAATGATGAACAATGGAAGACCAATGTTACACAAGTTATGCAAATACATGTTATAGAAGTATGACTATTTCCACCATGTTTATTAAAGCTTTTCAAGATATCATCACAAGCTTATGAAGAGAAACTCAGCTTTACATCCCTAAACACTATAATAAGTTTCTCACCAAAGTTTATGAACATTCGAACAGGAAGCTGTGTTGGAAAAAGTAAAAATATTTTAATTCTGTGAAAATTTTAATTCCTGTGAAAACTCAATGATTCTTCAAGATAGTAGGGAGAGGATACTGAATAATGTATTACTTTCAAAAACTAATACAGGTTTAAAAAAGCCCAGTGCACCCAAGCAATTGTCACAAATAAGCTCATCATTATATTTCACTTACGGCATCAGCAATAGAGAGAACAATGCTTTTAAATACTGAATTTAATACGATTAACACCAAATCACTCAGACCCTGATTTTACACAAAAAATGAATACTATATGTGCTTATCCTAACAGTGCTAAATCGCTTAGCAGAGAATGGAAGCATTTCTTTAAATTTTTCAACTTAGACATTTTAATAAAATGATAAAATATCATTTTCAGTATAAAAGATGCAAACTTTAACCTACATGTAATGTAATGATTTACTTAATGATGTTATGCCATAGCAACGGTTTGTAACTTTCACATTTGTCTTGAGTTCCAGCACAAAACTGAAATCCCTTTTCCCCCTTATTACAAAAGCTAAAGTTTTCTATAATCACCAGCATTTTTCCTAATAAGGAGAAAGTTCAAACGATCAAATCTCACACTAATCTGTATTGAATTGATCACAATGCCACCACCTAGTGCCACATCAAACAGAGTCACAGAGTGTGGACAACTTTTTCCACTGTTCAGCATTGATTTAGCTATCAATCTCATCAGACACAAATGTCAGCAGGCAAAGCAGCATTCATAAAGTAAACACAGTTAAACCTACCAACTAAAGGAAAGGGACTATTTTAGATAAAACTACCAAACTGACAAAGATGATATGATCCAGTTTAGGAGAAAGGAGATTAGCAAATAAAATGAGGCCATTAATTTCCATCCTTCCAAACCGCTGGGACATTGAAGTAGCAATGTGAGAGGCCGCCACAGAAAAGGGGAGATGGAGTTAAATCCAGAGGGCAATGCAAGCCCTGCCCCATACCCTGCAGGCAGCTTGAGAAAAGGCTGCAGCAGCAAAGTTGAGGGGGGAAGGAAGGGTTGTTGCTACCGCTGGTGAGAAGAGAAGGGATAAACAAGGGACTTACTTTTGTAGCTGGCAGCCCAGGGCTGATAGCCATAATAGCCGGTAATCCGCAGAATCCTTTCCTCGATGGAAGTGAGCCCCACGGAAGCACTGGTGAGATCTTCCACGGATCGAGACCATTTCAAATCCTCTTTGATTGCCTCATCCACCACCAGGTATTTGAGTTGCCGGAGCTGCGGGCTGATGTCTGACAGCCTCCTGGGGCTGACATCTGGCGATCGCCTCATGCCACTAGAAAGGCAGGAAAGGGACATGAACTCGGCTCGGTAACAGGCACAGCTGAGGTGCCGAGCGCTGTCCCGGCGAAGGGAGGGACGGGAGCTCCCCTTTCACTCCCCAAGAAGAGTGCAGGGGCCAGGAAGGGAGCGAAGGGAAAACGCCCCCCTGCCAGCCACTCCGACACCCCCCACCCCCGCGCTGCCTATTCAGAAAGGGGCAACGCTGCTGAGCCCGGACCCCACAAACAGCTGATCCCCCTGCAAAGCACAGGGCTGCGGGGCACGTTTCAAGCACCCCAGGAAGAATTCCCGTGCGCAGCCTGCGGCGTTTGGTTCCCGGCCTCCCGGGGCCATGGGGGCAGAAGTACCGGGAACTTCGCGTATCGCCCTCCCCGCATCAGGACTGACCCTCACATCCAACCATCGGGGAACCCCAGCGGGAGAGGAGCGTGGGCAGAGCAGCTGGGCGCCTCCCGCCGCCCCGGGGGTGCTACTCACATTGTGATGGTCTTGCCCCTCGCCGTGCTGTTGGGAAACTCCCGGATCCCCATGGGGAAGAGCAGGGGTGGAGTGGGGGCTCCCAGACTTCAGGAAAAGGTGCAGCCGGGGGCTGTCACCGGCCGGTAGGACAGAGGAGAAGGAGGGGGCAGGTGCCGGGTTCGCAGGCGCTGCCGGGGCTTGCACCGACCGCTCGGGAAGCGGAGTGCCCAGATTGCTGCTGCAGGTGCGTCTCCTGTCCCCAGCGGAGGCCAGGTGCTGGCGGCTGCTGGTGCCGCGCCGCGTGCGGCGGTCGGTGGGTGGAGGGAGGGACGGGCTCCGAGCCCGCCCTCACGCCCCCCACCTCCCTGGGCTGCGCTTTCCTGCGCTCCTCCGGCAGGGGGAGCCCCGCAGCCCCCTTCCCGACGGTCCCCTCCTCTGCGGCCTCCCCGCTCGCGTCCGACACGGGGGGCCCGGCGGCCAGAGGCACCTGCCCGCGGTCCCCGGCGCGGGCGGGTTCCTCGAGCTCAGCTGCGCCGGGACTGAGCAACAGTGACGTCAAAAGCCTGGGGGGCCGGTTCCCCAGGCACCCCCCACAGTAACCCGCCTGCAGCGTGGCGCGTCCGGGCCCGGGCTCGGGCCCGCCCAAGGTGCCCGCTTCGCGGGACTGACGTTCAGCCCCCGAGACGGAGCGCTGCTCCCGTCAGGGGCTTTGTGGGCATTTTCCCCGGGCTTCAGCCTGGCTGACTTTGGGAGCCCGGGAGGTAACTAAGCCCCGGAGAGGGGGTTTTCAGAGTTCCCTACAAACCCGAGGTTGGTGGTAATGGCCCTTGACCCTTCTCCAGCACCTTCCCTCCCGGGATCTCAAAGCACTTTCCCCACAACAATCCGGATTAAAGCCACCCACTCCTGCACGGTGGGTAGGAACTATCCCCAGTCTGCCTTGCTGGAAATTAAGGAACAGAGGCTCAGATCCTGGGATGTAGGCACCTAACGCCCATTGATTTCAGTTAGGCACGTTTGGGCCTGAGAATTTAAGATAATGTCACACAGCTGGGCTGCAGCAGAGTTGAGATTTGAGCCACGATCTCCAGGCTTCTAGGTTAATGATTTAATCCCAAGAACACAATCTATATGGGGGAATGATTGTTTTAGAGTGCCTTAATGCCTATATATTGTTTAGTTGTGTACATGTATGTCGGGAAGAAACAGACGGAGACAGCTTGCGGAAGGAGGCGACCTGGGAGAGTCCCAGCTTGCCGCTTTTATTAAGTACAAACATACTACGAATCATACATGACAGTGATGAATAGACTTGTTTACTTCATTATAATAGGTGATAAAAGACGAACCTCTATGGTTCCCTTGTGAACAACTAGAGGGATGAGCATGCCTGTAATTTTCCAATACTTTGGCTTACTACTAGACCTTGAGAGATAACAAGGGTTCAGAAGTTTACAGAGCGTTGTTGGCTAGCGCTCAAGGCCTTCACATGTACACAATGAAAACTAGCATTAAAATCTGCAAGCATTATTTACTGTGAGAACATTTGACCAGTTGAAAATTGGAACATATACAAAGACTTACAGATCTGGAAGCATGGCTCTTTTTTTTAAAAAAATAGAAGAATCTTAGTAAAAGGATGGGGGGGAATCCTTTCCTCTTCAATTTGATATATTTTCAAGCACCTAGGCATTTAATTGCAAAGTTAATAGACATCAGTTAAATAAAACTACTTGCCCTGCATAGTGTTAAAGATTCATTGTCCTTTTATTGAGAATAAAAACAAAAACCTGTCAGACAAAAGCTAAACTAAATGTCATCTGAACTGTATATTGTATTGAATAAATGTATTGAAATATATATTGTATTTATTTATTGCATATATTATCACAATTCTGAATGGCAGCATGCTAAAGTGAAAACAACTGGAGCTTGGGAACTCAGGGTGAAACCCCCCACTACAGCAGAATTGTGGTCCTGTTATACAGAGATGGGTAGTAGTTGTGCAGGGAAACTCAGCCCTGCATGGAACAAAGCTGAGCTCCTTACAGGGTAAACATAAACCACAGTGCAGGGAGGATTTAAGGATGGCTGGGAGAGTGTCAAGCAGATGCCCACTGAATCTGTAATTACATAGATCATTGGCTGCATGTTAATTGTGTCCTGGGTCTCATTCCCTAGTCCAAAGTAGCATCTGGAATAGCTATAAATGAAGTTGCGTTGGGATTACTTCCCTCCGAATCCCTGCATAGTTCCCTGCATAGAGGTTAGATGCCCAGGCTGTGTGTGGAAGGTGAGGGTGGGAATTCACCATGAAGGAATTATCATGTCTGTGGTACCCTGAAGTGTCCAGTTGCTGCACTTCTGTATAGTGTAAAACTCTGTGTATATTAAAAATAGTGTAATCTGGGTTCAATTCCCTTGTTCCAGCCAAGCTGCACTCAATAGAAGACCTAGTTTGACATCAGAGGAGGAAGTGTGAGCAGAAAGCCATCTACTTTACTGGGATTCTGCCTCTCTGCCCTGATTAGGACAACTTTCCATACTCTGTACCAAAAGAGCGGTATAAAGGGCATGGGGCCACAGTGTCTACATGTCAATTTAGAGATAAACCAGAACCATTCCTCACTGTCAGACCTGCTGAGAGGGGATTATTTTCCTGCTCTCTTCTCTTTCTTACTACATCAAAAACAAGCGTAAATAAAATTACACAAAGGAGTGTAACGCTATAAGTTGCACACAGCAAAGTGTGACACTGGATCCTTTAGGTGATAGTACTGACAACCTTTTACAACAGTCATTCATAAAAAGATTAATTTTCTTCTTCCTTTTGGTCAAGGGTAAAAGGAAATGCAGTTAAAGGGGCTCTGAACATGTCAGTAAAAGTTAAAATGTCAAAACTATCGTAAAAGGAAACCTCAGAACTGCCAACTCATGATTTTACTGTGAGTCTCCCAATAATTGATGTTTTTCTTAAAGCCCCAGCTGCTGAATTCATATGAATACAGGAGAATTTTAGCTTTCATTAAAAAGAAGTATGTTTCTAGCCCTCACGGTTGTTGGGGAAAGCATGAAAATATGACCCTCCCTGCACCCTATAAGGCAAATAAAGAGAACCAAAAATATTTATTAAAAAAACCTGCTCATTATTTTTCAGGGTCTGACTCATGACATTTCAACATTTGGGATATGTTGCAATATTAATAACACTACCCCACAGCGAGCAACAGTTACACAATATAACAGTAAGGCAGAGAAACTCACAATTAGTGTTATAGAACATGTTACTTTAAGAGACAGTAGACAAAATCTGGTTTATTTTACTGACATGAGCATCTCAATCAAGAATTGGCACAGTGGGTCAGCTGGCATGTTAATAAGGACATCTGGTGGGGCTGTTGCTGTACCAGAGTCTTGCAGCAGTAATCAGTGAGAGAGCTTACACCTGTGTAAACATCTCTTTGCAGAATATCTCATGACAGCGTGGCATTTCAATAGCAGAATATGAATAACCTCCAAGCACTGTGTAAAGTTGTGCTTTATCATATTATGAAAAGCAGCTGTATTCACAAAATGTCTTAACACAAAGGAATAGTTAATTCTTGCTATTACAGAGCACAGGGTATTCTGTTCAGTGGTCCAGACCTACAAAGGGACTTAGGTGCTACTGTAATCCACAAAGCCCCTGCTCAACTGCCACCTATATCTGTAGGCACCTGAACTCACTTGGTGCTTACATTTTAGCTGTAAAAATCCTCTTGGAGCCTGAGTGATAACCTCTGGGCATGCATACTGCTGCCTCAAGTAGGCCCCTGGATGCCTAAGCCCCAGCAGGATCCTCATACGCAGGTGGAGATCGGCATTGCCCCATCTATCTCACTTATGGTGTCCAGTCCACTAAGTATGCTCAAAGCATGCCTAGCCGCACAAAAGATGGTGAGGGAAAAGAGGGACTCCCTAATAACCTCTAGTCAAGTGGTCAGAGCACTCATCTGGGATGTGGGAGACCCCAGATCAATTTCTCCTCTCCCTTTCCCCCTGCCCCACATCTGATGAGGAGAAAGGATTTGCACAGGGATTTCCTCTCTCTTAGTGAGTGCCCTAATGCCTGTGTGATGCTGGTAGACCAGGTACCAGCTCATGCCAAGATCCCAGTGCCTTAGTTGAATACTGAAATCAGCCTGGCTCACCTGTGTGTTAGTATTTTTAAAATAGGTATTAGAATTCTAAGAATGTGTTTAGTATTTAATGCATGCAGCAACCCACAAATATTCAATAATCTCAATTACAACATCTGTATCTCACATTCATAGAATCACAGGATTGGAAAGAACCTCGAGAGGCCATCTAGTCCAGTCCCCTGCATTCATGGAAAGACTAAGGATTATCTAGCCCATCCCTGACAGGTGTTTGTCTAAACTGCTCTTAAAAATTTCCAGTGATAAAGATTACACAACCTCCCTAGGCAATTTATTCCAGTGCCTAATGACCCTGATAGAAAGTTTTTCCTAACATCCAACTTAAAATGCTCTTGCTGCAATTTAAGATCACTGCTTCTTGTTCTATCCTCAGAGGTTAAGAAGAAAACATTTTCTCCCTCCTCCTTGTAACAACCCTTTATGTACTTGAAAAATGTTATTATGCCACCTCTTAGTCTTTTCTTCTCCAGATTAAACAAACCCAATTTTCTTCAATCTTCCCTCATACGTCATGTTTTCTAGAACTTTAATAATTTTTGTTGCTCGTCTCTGGACTTTCTCCAATTTGTCCACATCTTTCCTGAAATGTGGTGCCCAGAACTGGACATAATACTCTATTTGAGGCCTAATCAGCATGGAGAAGAGTTGAAGAATTACTTCTCTTGTCTTGCTTACAACAGTCCTGCTAATGCACCCCAGAATGATGTTTGCTTTTTTTTTTTTTTTTTGTGGCAAGTGTTACACTGTTGACTCATTTAGCCTGTGATTTGCTATGATCCCCAGATCCCTTTCCGCCATACTCCTTCCTAGGCAGTCATTTCTCATTTTGTATGTGTGCAAGTTTACGCTTGGTAGAACTTGGTTCTGTGAAGATGTCCATGCAGTGTACAGCAGCAGTCAAAAAAGCAAACAGGATGTTAGGAATCATTAAAAAAGGGACAGAGAATAAGACAGAGAGTATCTTATTGCCCTTATATAAATCCATGGTGCGCCCACGTCTTGAATACTGTGTACAAATGTGGTCTCATCTCAAAAAGGATATTCCGGCATTAGAAAAGGTTCAGAGAAGGGCAGCTAAAATGATTAGGGGATTGGAACAGGTCCCATATGAGGAGAGATTAAAAAGGCTAGGACTTTTTAGCTTGGAAAAGAGGAGACAAAGGGGGGATATGATAGAGGTACATAAAATTATGAGTGGTGTGGAGAAAGTGAATAAGGAAATGTTATTTACTTGTTCCCATAGTAGAAGAACTAGGGGCCACCCACTGAAATTAGTGGGCAGCAGGTTTAAAACAAATAAAAGGAAGTTCTTCACACAGCGCACAGTCAACCTGTGGAACTCCTTGCCTGAGGAGGCTGTGAAGGCTAGGACTATAACAGGGTTTAAAAGAGAACTGGATACATTCATGGAGGTTAAGTCCATTAATGGCTATTAGCCAGGCTGGGTAAGGAATGGTGTCCCTAGCCTCTGTTTGTCAGAGTGGGGTGATGGATGGCAGGAGAGAGATCACTTGATCGTTACCTGTTAGGTTCACTCACTCCGAGGCACCTGGCATTGGGCACTGTCGGTAGACAGGAAACTGGGCTAGATGGACCTTTGGTCTGACCCAGTACGGCCTTTCTTATGTTCTTATGTAATTAGTTGGTGAAATCGAAGTATGGAACTCACAACCAATTTGAGGGTTGTGCACTGTTTCCTAACAGTTTGCCTGAGGTTGGTGCTCATTCTCTTGAGCTACTGCAGGACAGCCTGGACTAAAAAATATTCTGATGGAAGTGTGTCTGTGACACTGGTGCACTTTGTATAGACGATTCAATAAGACTAGGCCAGACAGATTGGTGCCTCCCTGCAGCCTAGATGTAAGTACCTAACATCCTGCAAGGAGCAGGGTTTAGGGAACACTCATCTCCTCAGTATCTCTGATTAGTTATCTCAGGAAGCCTAGTGCCTAGTGTACTTACTTTTGTAGATCTCATTCTCAGCCACCTATCTCACTTCATTCATTATATAGTGAGCCAAGGTGCTTAACACAGGGCAGGTGGATTCCAATGATTTTCAAGGCATCTGCAAGTTAAATGTTGCAAGGCTGAGGACTTGTCTACAGTTGAACTGCCACAGTGGTACAGCTGCACCAGTGTAGCACTTCAGTGTAGACATTACCTATGCCAATGGGAGAGGTTTGGCACAGATAATCCATCTCCCTGATAGGTGGTAGGTAGGTTGACCAAACAATTCTTCCATCAATTTAGCACTGTACACTGTGGGTTAGATCAGCTTAACTTGCCACTTGGGGTGTGATTTTTTCACACCCCTGAGTGACAGAGCTATGCCAATGTAAGTTCCCAGTGTAAACCAGCCCTGAGAATGCAATATCTAAGTCCCTTTGTGGAGCTGAGCCAGCATCTACAGATGTTTCTAATCAGGGAGCTATACTCTTGACTGATAGTTCCTTAGGCAGTCAGATCTTAATAGGTAGAGTACTAATATGTCCTACTGGCTGTGTTACTGACAGCACCATTAAGTGAAAAGGCTCCTATCCCAAGGAGCTTACAGTGTCAGCTTATGCAAGCAGTGACTGATATCTTTACTTCATCCCATTTTGCTGAGGACAGTTGTAGCATATGTGTTCAGCTCACCCACTGTTCTGACATCCCACAATGCATAGCACACCTGTCTGTTTTTACAAAAATGCTAACATTTAATAGACTTGTCTGGTCTGATCACAGTGTAATCAGAAGTTTCACTCAGTCTGGGGAGGTCACCAGAAACAACACATCCTGAGTACCATAAAGAGGCATAGTCTGCAGAATGCGAGCTTGCTCTGAGATAGGGAGATCTGATGATAATATTATTGTATAAAGTTTCTCTAAGTAAACATCCCTGTTGCAATGATGATCTTTTTTTTTAATCCCTGATATTTACAGCAATATTTGTAAATCTGTTAAAACTTTCTAAAATAAACCAACAGATAAAAAAAAACACCATTCCCACTCCACATACAAAACAATGTATCTCATTTTCTAGCCCACTCCCTATTCCTCTTCTGCCCTCTTCCAGCTCCCTCCCTGTCCTGCCCCTCCTCTGGAATAACAACTAGCTCCATTATTCATCTACCTCATTTCCCCTCAGTCTTTGACCCCTCACATTTTCCCTCCTCGCTGCTGCTCTCCTGTATAAGATCATAAGTCAGAAAATGTATATTAGGGTATTTTAATGTAATTGTAACTTGTTTGTGTAAGAACTGGATGGAAAGCCAGGACTATGTTTTCCTGTGCCCTGTCCCTTTAAAGCTTGGAACTGTTCTGAAGAGATCATAGAAGAGACCCAGCTCTGATGAGCGGCCTGTGGTCTGAAGAGGGTACTGCTCCCTGAAAGGCCCTGCAGCAGCGGGCTTGTGCAAACGGTCTTCGGATTTGGATTATGGCAAAAAATAGTAAAATGCTCCAGTTACAAACAGCACCCTTGTCTGGGAGTGGAACCTCCTCACCTCTCAGTCTACTTCCCTTCCATCACATTTCCCTGCACTAGCCCTTCTTCTGGCTCCCTGGCCTCGCTGCTGAAGGTCAGGTTTTTTGGCTCTCAGGATCCATTGCTGAGATTCCCTCTACTGCTTCCTCTACCAGCCATTCAGTTTGCCTCCCTGCCTTCAACTTCTTCCTTCTCCTCTAGGGAGATCCCCAAAGGGAACTAGAGGAGATGCGAAAAGGTAGAAAATACTGAGCAGCAAACTTCCCAAACTCCATATTTAAAGGACCCTCACTCATTTTAATCCCAAGGTCACTGCTGTCTCACACCAATTTGGTGTCCCCTCATTTTTACTCTTCAGAATAACTAGTCAAATGAAGAACCATGAAATGGAGGTTACAAGAAGAATTATTTACACTGCGGCAATGGCTCCCCAGGCCTTGGAAGTTTTCCATATCAATTTGTGTCCTGCTCATTTAGGGTCATTGTCAGATCCAGCATCCTGTATTTGGGGCCTTGTTGGCTGAGAGGTACGCTGAGCTGCCAGGGATAAGAGAAAGAGAGGAGTCATAACAGCAGCAGCCTGCTCAGTCCACCCTGTTGAAAAGAGAACCCCACAAGGAGCCATGGAGAAACCGAGGGTAAAGGGTGAGACTGTGGCTGGGAACTGGAGGAAGGACTTCTGGATTTGTGTGTGGAGGAAGGAATTGAGGTGCGTGGTGAGTTGTGTAACATGACACCTGTTACCTCTGTTCTCCTAAAAACCAACCCAGGGTCACACTTGTATTAGTTTTATTGCAGTACTGCTGCTAGGTCAAACAGAAAAGGGAAGGATCTTATTTATACACACACACACTAACCACATTCATATCCCCTCGCACCCACACACTTATACAGGTGGAGGGTTACTAGAGACAGCATGGAAGTCAAGAAGCCAAAGCATGGTAGATCTGGTGTGTCTGCCTGCGGTCATGGATCCAGGCTGGTGAGCAGTCAAGAATCAGCAGATTGTGTGTGTGGCTGCTTCCTTTTATTTTGGAACGGGGCAGCTCCTGTCATGTACACTGAGTTTTTCTTGTGTGTCCATCACTAAGAAGCTTTCCCCATCCCTGGTTCTTTCATTCATCTCTTCTTTACAGCCCTTCATGATTGCTTTCTCAGGGCAGATTATATCAGACACATCTGGCTCTTGTCTCTAGGCTCTTTTCTCCTTCCAGTTCCTCTCTGCCCAGTCCCACAATACATTTCCTCGTTCACACTCCCATGTCTTCCACACACACTCTCTTGTTCACACTCTCTCTGATTGTGTGATGGAATATTACAAAGTTTGGAAGTTCATACAAGTGGTAACTTGAAAAGGTTACAGAGCTTGCAAACATTACAAAACTTAAAAGGCTATTCTAACAGTAACTGAAGTTACAAAGTCTGCAAAAAGGTTGCAGAACTTAATGATACAAGTTACAGATCTTACAATCCCATTTGAGCGGAGGTTTTACATAACAATACCCATTTTATGTTCAAAGTAATTTATCTTGAGCTGGTGCTGGTCGCACTGGGAAGCTGGGAGTCTCCCCCATTTCATTGGAAAAATCTCCCCGTGTTTCTAGTTTTGCAGCTATATGAAGTATTGGAGTGTAAAGCTGTGACATTTTTAAATACAGAAAATGCATCACTGGCTCAGGACTGAATCATTCCTGTGTGGGTTTTTGGGCAGGGGTAATTTTTGAGGAGAAAAAGGAAAAGGCAAATTTGGAGAGTGATTCACTAGGCTGGGGCGGGGGGTGGTTTAATTTAAAAAAAAATACAATGGCAGCTGGTTCAGGCTACTCAGCTGTTTGGAATGTTAAAAATCCTGGGAGCTGGGTCTGTGAACTAAGGGTATGTCTTCACTACAAACTTAGGTCGATTACCTTGCAGTCGATTTTTCAAAGCAGGCTGTATAAGGTCACTTTTGTGCGTCCCCACAAAACACAGCAAGTCGGCAGTGTTCATCCACAGTACTGTGGAAAATGTCGACATAGGGAGTGGTGCACTGTACGTAGCTATCCCACAGTTCCCGGAGTCCCCAGCAGGTACCATTTGGAGCGGTGCACTGTGGGTAGCTTTCTCCATTCCCTAATCTCCCACCCTGCTCCTCCCACCATGAAAGCAACCGCAAATGTTCCCGGGGCTTTTCCTGTCTGCAAAGTTCTGAAAGTTCCCGGGGCTTTTTCTGCAAATGTCTGCAAAGTTCTGAAAGTTCCTGTCTGCAAATGTTCCCGGGGCTTTTCCTGTCTACCTGGCCAGAGCAGTGAGTTGACAGTGCTGTCCAGAGCGGTCACAGTGGAGCACTGTGGGACAGCACCCGGAGGCCAATAAAGTCTACATGTGTCCTCACTAAGCCACAGTCAACCCAGAGAGGTCGATTTCAGTGCTACTCCTCTCATCAGGGAGGAGTACAGAAATCAATTTTAAGGGCCCTTTATATCGACAGAAATGGCTGCTATGTGAGGACAGGTGCAGGTTTAGGTCGACCTAATGGCGCTAAAGTTGACCTTAAGTCGTAGTGTAGACCAGGGCTAAGAGCATACAAGATGGTCAAAAATGCATTATAAATGTATTTATTACATGGCCCTGTGAAATGTATTCACATGGGTATCATCTCCATTTTTGCATTTTGAATACTATAATAAACTATGCACACACATCTTTACAATGTCTTGTTCAGGAAGAATTTTTTGGAGGGGAGAAAGAAAACATTATTAAAATATTTTGCCCAACCTTGGTGAGACTACAATTCAGTCACTTTTTCCTCCAAGACATCAAATATGTTGTTCCTGTAAAATGTTCAGCCTTTCCTTACCTAGAACTCATATATTTTAAAACTGCTATTTACTCAAGTGGTACATTATTCCACTCCAGTATCTCTTCAACTGTTTTTGAGACATTTAACTCTTTTTTGTTTCAGATGAGTTTGTCATGATAGTGATAGTAAGGACTGACTGACTGATTATTGCCACAGCATAATGCACGCAGGTGCTATTCAAGTTTCTCTACTCCATTCATTTGTAGTCAACAATATCCTAGCCTTACTGCATGTCTGCACAGGACCAAAGGTTAGCATTGCTATTCCACTGGAGCCTCAAGGCAGCACTGCTTCTCAGTGGAAGACTGTTTAGGGTGAAGCTAATATTTACATCCTGTATTTCTTTAGCTTATTTTCCATTTCTTGTGGTAATAAGTTTGGAATAATGACATTATTTGATTAAACTTTCTCACAGAGTTACTGCTGAATGGACTATTCTGCTTGTAGAATTAATAAAAAGGCCAAGACACTTCATTAACATGCCTGGGATTGAGCTGGATTGGCAGCAGTGTGAGTTCAGTTATGCCAAAGGGCATGTGCTGAGGAAACTCAGAAAGCTTTTAAATCATATTCTTAAAGGTTGAATTAGTAACTGTCCTTGTGAGAGTTTTAAGTCTGGAACTCTCCAGAGCATTTTCCCTCCATTCATGCTAGTGGTGCTTAGTGTGCAGAACTATACAGGCAGAAGTGGTGTGGTGGTTTATTTTTTTGATTATTCAAAACATCAAGCTTATTTTTTTGTGCATTTCCTTGACCTATTGAAAAGTAAAACAAAAAAAGGTGGCACATGTAAAAATGGTCATCCTCTCACACTTAGTGTTTGACACAAAGTAGGATCACAGAATGAACCAAATTTCATCAAACTCAATTCATCTGGGCTGAAGAAGAACCCATTGACTTGATTCTCCACTGCCTTATCTTTTGTGTAGGCATTTACACCTGTGCAAAAGCATTTGATACTATCTGACAGTCCTGTCTTTGAAGGATATTGGCAGAGATGAATTCCAAAGCCTTTCACAGAACTCATTGCAAGTCTCCACCACCAGCAGCAGACCATGGTGCAAACAGCAGTAGGTGACAATGAGTGGTTTTCCCCTGGACAGAGTTTGAGACAAGATCATATTTTGCCCCAAGCCTCTTAAACATATATACATAATTTATTATGAGACAAGCCTTGGGAGGTTTTGACAGAGGGGGAGTTGGTGGACCAAACTCAGTTATGCTGATGACATGATGCTCTTGCTATGACCACCAATGTTATGCAACAAAATGTTGAGAATCTGTAAAATCAGTTAGTGAGGAATAAGGACTATTCCTGAATGCCATGAAAACAAAATACATGTACACTGACACAGCTAACACACACTAAAAGCAAGCAGACATCACGATTAACAGACAAACCGTATAGGTTGAGGATGAATTTAATTATCTGGGATCATATGTATCTAACCAAGGAGGCTGTTCCACAGAAATCAGAACTACTATAGATGGCTCACTCAGCTAGGACCTCCCTCGAGAAAGTGTAGAAAAACTCTGGCATTCCAAAATGTATAGAAGGTGGGACTTGTGAAAAGCCTAATTTTTTCCATAGGGATTTATGGATGTGAATTGTGGGAAGTTAAATGCTGCTGACAAGAAAAAAGTTGAACTTGTGAAATGTGGTGCTGGCAAAGATGCTTCAGTGTGTCCTGAATGAGCCCCATATCCCCCATGTCTAGGTTAGAAATATTATTGGAGAGATTATTGATCCTAATGTCAGAAAACAGATGCACAACTATATACTTTGATCACATTTGGGGTAGAGATGGAAATAACCTTGAGAAGGTTATTATGGAAGGAATGGTGGAAGGTCATCATAGTAGAGGATGACCAGCAAGGAGATGTTTGCATTATGTGTGGCAGATCTCTGGAAGCTGAGCTGCTGAGTGCTTGAAGTTGGTGATGGATCATAAAGGCTTAAAAAAAATTCTGCTAGATTACATCCAGACAATATGAATAAATAGATTTACTTACTTAAAATGAATGCATACATGCACTTTACCAGGTGTAAATGACTACACAAAGACCAACATCTTCAGTTTCTCTGCAAAACCAATGTGGCAAATATAATTGTGTTGTCAAGTAAATGGTAATGGATAAATGAATAAAGAACAAGTAGTCTTTTCCCAGTGGATTCAGCTGCAAACAATCCCTTGTTCCTAGACATAAGCAGCTGTCTTTCTGCATTGCTAAAATACTGTACAAGCTCTGACTCATATACATGTTTAAAATCATAAAAATTTAAGCCCACAGTACCTTCCAATTTGAAATTCAAAGGTCTGATTCTAATCTCATTTTACAGAAATTTTAAGGCTGATATAACTCTCTTGATTTAATGGAGTTATTCCTGATTAATACCCACAAAATTCACAGGCACTTTGTTTCAAAGACTGGAGATTTTTCAGAGGAACTATTTATCATCTCTTCAGTGAAGTATGTGAGTACAAGCAAAGTTGTTCCCTATATCTATTGTTTGAAATAGTTTTAAAAGTTATTGACTTATGAACAATGTTTAGTTAAAAAGTAAAACAACCTTATGTGATGAGTTTTCATATAGCTTTATGCTCAGTCTGATAATCTTGTTTTAAAGAACTTTTTAATACTCTCATTTTCTTGAAAAATCAATATTTCAAAGCCCTCAACTAAGGCTGCTAGGTGCTGTAGTAATAAAATAATAAATGATAATAATCATGGAATCATAGACATGTAGGTCTGGAAGGACTTCAACAGAGATAATACCATACCTGATCTTCCCATCTTGATCCAGGCAAAGTTCCCAAGGAACTAAAAATGGTGGGGATTCTCTGAGGAAGCCCTCTAAAGAAATTTTATGCAGGACCATGTCATCTAATATGATAACAAAAGGTCGTTAAGAAAACCAAACTAAGAACTACTGCTTGTCTATGGGGGAAAAAAACCCCAAACTGTCTGGCAATCTACCCCAGAAAGAGGTCTCTTCCCTACCACCACCTTTTTGATGCCACTAGCAAAACAGCACTTTGAAATAAATTTGTTGTCCTTGAAAACTCACCATTATTTTAGGAGATGACAGTCTCCATAATAGAATTTGTTGGCCATCCTGAATTATGGGCAACACTGAAAGTGTTGACAGTCCTTCTGAAACAGATTGTATAGTCAGGGCTAGACCCTCAAGCTATAACAATTTATACCAGCTCAGGATTTGCTCATCCTGAATTTCTATCCCCATATATTTTCATCTTAAAATAAAGTGAAGTTTTGCCCCTTAATTTGACAGTGGTACAAAGAGACAGTGTTGGCTAGTCGTTAGCGCAGGGGACTCAGGATTGCTCAACTTTATCATCAGCTCTGCTACTGACTCTCTGGATGACCTCACTCTCTATCTCTGTAAAATGGGTATAATAATACATGTTGCCTAGACACTATACAGTGACAGGTGCCCTGGAAACAGATTAGTTAGATAAACAGACTTATCTACCTCTCTCATAGATGTTGTAGGATAAATTAATAATGAAAAAGCACTTAGAGATCCTGCTATGCAGTTGGGGTATACATTAGAGAGGGACTCAAATCAAAGCTCCCTTCCCCCACCCCCATAGACAAGTTCAATTTTTAAGGATAGCTATTTCTCTATAAAGAGACAGATCTGATTGCCTCAAACACAGAAAAAGTTCAGAATCAGTTTAGGACTTCAAACCTCTACATTCAGAATATTCGGTCTGTAATTTTGGTATTGCACATTACACAGCCTTACTTTGGATCTAGAATTGGATCCAGAGCTCAGATGTATGTGGAATATGGTTCAGACTAGGGCTGTTGATTAATTTCAGTTAATTCATGTGATTAACCCAAAAAATTAATTGTGATAAAAAAATCACAATTAATAAATTTCAACTGGTATTCTATTGTTTAACAGTGTAATTAAATATTTTTGGATTTTTTCTACATTTTCAAATATATTGATTTCAATTACAACACAGAATACAAAATGTACAGTGCTCACTTCATCTTATTTTTATTACAAATATTTGCACTGTAAAAATGATAAAAGAAATAGTATTTTCAATTTCTCATGCAAGTACTGTAGTGCTCTCTCTATCATGAAAGTGCAACTTACAAATGTAGGGCTTTTTGTTACATAACTGCACTCAAAAACAAAACTTTAGAGCCTACAAGTCCAGCACATGTGGTTCATTTTAAGAACACTTTCACTACAAATCTGACAAAATGCAAAGAAGGTACCAATGTGAGATTTCTAAAGATAGAGACAGCACTCAGTCTAAGATTTAAGAATCGGAATTGCCTTCCAAAATCTGAGAGGAACGAGGTGTGGAGAATGCTTTCAGATGTCTTAAAAGAGCAACACTTTGAGGCGGAAACTACAGAATCCAAACTACCAAAAAAGAAAATCTACCTGCTGCTGGGGGCATCTGACTCAGATGATGAAAATGAACATGTGTCAGTCTACACTGCTTTGGTTTGCTATCGAGCAGAATCCGTCATCAGCATAGACGCAAGTTCCCTGGAATGGTGGCTGAAGTATCAAGGGACATATGAATCTTTAGCACATCTGGTACGTAAATATTTTGCAACACTGGCTACAACAGTGCCATGCGAATGCCTGTTCGCACTTTCGGGTGATACTGTAAACAAGAAGCAGGAAGCATTCTCTTCTGTAAATGTAAACAGACATGTTTGTCTGAGCAATTGGATGAACAAGAAGTAGAACTGATTGGACTTGTAGGCTTTTAAGTTTTCCATTGTTTTGTTTTTGAGTGGAGGGTTTTTTTGTACATAATTCTACATTTGTAAGTTCAACTTTCATGATAGAGACATTGCACTACAGTACTTGTATTAGGTGAATTGAAAAATACTATTTCTTTTGTTTTTCACAGTGCAAATATTTGTAATCAAAAATAAATATAATGTGAACACTGTACCCTTTGTATTCTGTGTTGTAATTGAATCAATATGAAAATGTAGAAAACATCAAAAATATTTAAATAAATGGTATACTTTTATTGTTTAACAACGTGATTAATCACCATTATTTTTTTACTTGCTTGACAGCCCTAGTTCAGACCAATCTCTACTTAAAAGCAAATTATGTATTTATTTACTCTTGTTAAGTTCATTTATAATGAAAGCAAGAAAAGGCAGCTCTTAATTGTGCTTCTGTCTTTGCTGCTATCCACCTTCATGCTTTTTTCTAAATTATTGCTGGGTGATGTTTTTTCCCCCCAAAGGATCGTTTGCTAGATACCTTGCCAAGTTCAGATCAATTTTGCTACCAAGTTTCATCTTGAGAAGGCACTGGTGGTGGGTTTAGCACCATACGTGGGCAAATATTACTTCATAAATTTTTTACGTTACTTATGAATATTCTATTCTTTTCCTGGAACTTTTCTATAAATGTACTAGACTGTCTTGGGCATTAGTTTGTCCTTGTGTGGCTTTGCTAATCTCTCTGGATGAGAGACATTTTAGAAAGAACACAAGCATCAGAAAAGAAGGCAAATAAAACCATAGTTGATGTCAGCTATGGATTTTTATTTCAAAAGAGCAGGCTTTGGGAAATGAAGGGAACCAGTTAAAGAAGTCAACTGGATGGAAGAGCTCAAGGACTTAAACGTGGAGGAATCCTGGATTTTTTAAAAAATCAACTATACAAAAACGATGTGCAATTTGCATACCAAGCAATGGGAGAAAACTGGTAGGGAAAGGCTCCAGATTCAGCTGGATGAATACAGCAACTCAAAAGGGTTGTTAGAATAAGAAGAGAACCTATAGGGAATGGAAAGAACATTTGATCAGCAAAGAAAACTACAACTTGGAGGTTAGAATATGTAGGAATAAAGTGAGAATTGATAAACATCAACTGAATTAGCTCTTGCCAAGGAAATTAACATAAAAGTTTTTTTTAATTATATAAGTAATAAAAGAAATAGGAAAGGATGATGTTCAGCTACTATGTAGTGTGGATTGGAAAGAGATTAAAGATAATCTAAGTAAGGCCCAAAAATTAAATGAATACCTTGCCTGGGTTTTCAATAAGCATGATAATATGGAACAGGGATATGAAGACAGGATGGCTGATGGGAATAAGTGTGAAAAATGGAAATTACCATGTCTGAAGAGCTTAATGCACTCAGATGGGGGGGTTGGATGTTTTCCGCCCTAGAACACTGAAAAAACTGGCACATGAGATTGCTGGTCTGGTAGAAAGGAATTTTAATACATCTCTCTTTTTGGGAGTAGTACCATATGACTGGAGACTAGCTGACATTGTACCTGTACTTAACAAAGGGGTGTGGGGAGTGATCCTGGCAATTACAGACCTGTTAATCTAGCTTCAATATCATGCAAGACTTTGGAACAAACTGTGAAGGAATTAAATTCATGGAGGTAAACGGAAAAGGAGATGTAATACAACATGGGTTTCCCAAGGTTAGACTGTGCTAAATTAACTTCATTTCTTTGTACATCTAATATATTTGGACTCAATAGAACATTTGACACAGTGCCACATGAGAAATTATTAGTTAAATTAGAGAAGATGGGGATTAGTACAAGAATTTCAAGGTGGGTATCATGGATCCAGTGGGTGCTACGGAGGTGTGTCATTCTAGTGGGGCCAGCACTCAAACCTCCAGCCAAGGCCTCCTGGATGTTTCTTCTCCTCTCGGGGCCCCAGGTGAAACAACAGAACAGCCCACAGTCAGCAAATGAGGTTAAAGGTATGAAGGAACAGAAAGGAAACAAACAAACAAACAAACCTTGAGGCAGCTCCTTTCAGCATATAGGCCTCTTACTTCAGAGGGGCCTGGGAGTAGCAGAGTCCACTTCAGTTTACTGGGTCTCCGGTGCAAGTCTCACTCTTTTCTCCCTTTCAGCTCAGGGGATCCACATTCTTCTTCTGGGAGGGCTGTCAGCCCTCTCTTCTGGGCTGAGGAGCTCAACAGCCCGTTCCCTTTCCAGCATTGCCCCCATCTTTGTCTTCAAGTGCAGCAGTTTCATCGTATGAGGTTACAACTGCCACTTTCTTCATTCACTTTTAGCCAAGTTTTATTGTTTTTATACCTTTTCACTCAGCCCACTATCCACAAGGAAAGGCAGCAAGGCTTTTTTTGCACTCTTCCATTTCTCTGACATTCTCACTAGTCCCTTCAGGGGAAAATCTTTGATTCCAAGCCAACTAAATTTTTCGTAAAGAAACTTTTTATAGAATATTGCCTAAAATGCCATAGGACATGATGAGTGGTTTCTTTGGATTTGCACACATTACACAGCCCATTTTTATGTCTTTTTAATACATTTAACTTATTACTTAAGGAACAATGACCTAACACTATAAAAATGACTACTTCACTTTTCCTATCATGACTGGGGAGTAGAGTATTATTTTTGAGCATACATCATAGAACCTTCACCTGTTTGTTTCCTTAGTGCAGGGGTCTCTAAACCACGGCCCGAGAGCCGAATCCAGCCCGTGGCTTCGATTTGTCCGGCCCCCCAACCCACAGGGGAGAAGCGAACAGGCAAAGACTGCTGCAGCTGAGGAGGCGGAGGGAGGGGCCGCCGGCAGCAGGTTGCATGTGGGAACAGCTTAGCTGAGCTGTGCGGAGGGATGAATGTGCCTGGGAGTCAGTGTCCCTCAAAAAGGGGAGCCAATTTAGGGGAGAGTTGCTGCTGCAGCTGAGCAGGCACAGACCCCTGCCTTAGAGTAAAAATACAAGCAAGATGCTTAATTACATCTCCAATAAAAGGAGTAAAGAAGATGGAAATAAAATTAAAAAATAATGTGAAATGATTTTTAATGTATTGACGAATATTGTGTGTGATTTCACAGTATCTGCATTAATTATACAACTACTTTTATACCTGATTTAGAATTTAATGAAACACTGACACAGTAAAGTAGTGTTGTTTCTTTTATGATTTACATAAATATTTTTCCACAGTTGCTTTGGCCCACTCTTCAAAAATCTAATATGGCCCTCATCTCATAAAGTTTGGAGACCCCTGCCTTAGTGCATAGCTTGTACCATTCCTTCATAAGCTCCTTTGTGACTATGCTTTTACATTTTTGTCTACTTAAGGGTAACTTAATATTCTCCTCCTCATTTTTTTTAGAGCAATTTTTGCTGCTTTGCCAGCCATCTCATTTCCAGGTATTCCAATATGCGCTGAAATCCATGATATCATTACACAGATACCTGCTTGTATTATTTCTGTAGTTAGGAACATTATTTTACTTATGTCATTCCTGCTTTCTGAAGTCCCTTTTCTGATTGTCATTATTACAAATTACAGCAGTATCTAGTCATACAGCTCTTATCCGAGTTAGTGGCAACATTATCCCCATTAGTTCGGTCATCTAAATGGTCCCATGATTCAATAGCCTTGTAGATTTCTGGATTCCAAGACTAGTAACACACAATGCTGTTCCACCTCTACCCTTGCTGTCAGCTTTTGATCCATCTGTATAGACCAGCAAAGCTGGCCCAATTTTTCATAAATGCAGAAATTTCATTGGTCAGAATGTGTGCTTTTCCTTCCCTCAGTTTTTTCATACAATTCATACCCACAAATGGGGGAATAGCTGTGCGGCTGTAATTTGAGTTCCCATGACTAAAAATGTTCTCTCTATTTTTCTTCTTAAAAAATATCTCCTTTTCCCATTTTTTGACCCTCATAGTTAGGGCTCCATGTCTGTCACGGAGGTAACAGATTCTGCAACTTTCTGTGACCTCCGTGACTGCTGCAGGGGCCGGTGCAGCTGACCCCACAGCCATCCAAACAAGTTGGTTCCAGGGCCATCTGCTTAGGTGGCTCCTGAGACAGCCACACCAACCCCTGCTTCGATGGACCCCAGCAGCAATCCCCGAGCAGCCGCGGTCCAAGGCCCCCAGCAGCTGTCGCTGGGCAGTTGGCCAGAGCAGCCGCAGTCCACTGGTTCCAGCATTGTACCTTTGCTGGGTAACTATTTATCACCTTTAGTTTTGAAAAGGTCCCAGTCAGATTTTAGAAAATTCCAGCTAGAAACTCCTTGTATTTTTGATATTTCCTCGGCCTGGGTATTCAATAATTGTAGGGAATTGATCACCTCCCATTCCGTCATCTTTATGAATGTCCCAGCTGAATTTACTAGCTATATTGTTTGTTGTAATTTCCAGATCCAAAACTGAAAAGGATTCCGCCAATAAATTAAATCTACGTTACCAGGTTATGCATATCAATAAACTGTTCTAAGCATTTGCCATTTAGATCAGTTTTCTTACTTCCCCATAGCTCATTATGACTATTAAATTCTCCAGAAATTATGAATGGGTTTTTGGCTTTTACTGATTTTTCTAGTTCTAAAATAACTTTTTTTTTACATGGATTATAAACATTATAGTTCTGTATTTAAGCATTTTTGTTCTACATGGGATTCTCAATAGCACTATATTCAAAACTTAGTTTCTACACATCCATTTCGATGTAGCTAAGTCCCTCTTTTATAAATATACGGATTACCCTCTACCCTTGGTAGCTTCTTGATCCCTCTGGAGTATATCATATCCCAGAAGACTGAACACAAGTTTACTTACTAACCATTTTTCTTGCATACATATTACATCATGCTTTTTCCCCATTTCAAAGATCGGGTTCTTAAATTCCTATCCATGCATTATTAAACTATGCACATTTCAGTTAAGGATCATTAAGACTATATTATTTAAGATGTATTATTTCATTCATTTAAAGTTGCATGAATGCGGTTTCTCAAGCGGTTGTTTATCGTTAAATATTTTCTGCTGCTTTTGCTATGATTTTAATCCTTTCATTTTCCCTGTCTTCAAGGTGCAGTTAATTACACCTATTATGAACACTATAAACTTCTCTTACAAGCCATGCATCATCATCTCCCATTCCTCTTATATTCTTTTCCCTGATGAGAGATACATTCTGTTACTCCTGTAAGTCTTTTCTCTTGTGTATTTTTCTTTTTCTGTTGTCTGCACTGGGTACCTTTTTGGTAGCCTTCACATATTATAGTTTTTGAATAATTTTTTTTTATTTCTCTAGTTTGTTCTGCGACTGCACATCCCTTATGTACTGCACTGTGCTTTTCCCCTGAAATTGCTGCATTTAGGTTCAGTTCCCCAGTTCCTTCTACACAGTTCTTACATGAGTGATTTCATCCACATTTACTGCATCTCATTGTTTCCTGACAAATGGCTGCCCCATGTCCAAATATTTGACAATTATAGGGAGTGGGTGGGAAGAATATATGGTTTAAGCAAGGAAGATTGATACCCCATTTGGATCCTATCCAGAAGTGTCCCACCTTTACGTGTTATTGGGTACAGGGGGCACCAGAAGATCCCGTGACCTGGGGATAAATGTTGCCTGAATTCTGCCCATGCGGAATCCCCAATCATCATCTCCCTAAGCCCCACCATCCAACACCAAGAAATATTGCACCTGACAGCAGAAATCCCCAAGATCCCCTTTAGCTCTGCAACTTCCTCTCCAAATCTGAAAGCACTGAAAAAACGGAGATCTGCCTTATCCATTCTACCAAGACAATGGTGCCCGAGCCTGATGGAATGCAGCTGATTGATGGCCATGCTAGAACAGGTGGCCACAGATACTGTTGGAATTAAATTTACAGTTTCCACCCTACAGACCACCACGATTAAGATGTAGAGTGCACTACAAGCTCTTTCCAGAGTACATAGAATTGATACTTTTTGAAAGGAAATTAAGGCCTTGGATATAGACTATTCTTCTGCCCCTCCCAGAGAAACTCAGTACCTCATCTATCTAAACTATGAAATCAACAAAATTCTGACTCATAAGGCAGAGTCTGCTATATTTGGTTTGAAGCAAAACTCCTGGAAATCTGGTGAAAGAGCTGGCAAGCTGTTGGCATACAGATTCAGGAAAAGGCTAACGGATATAAGATTGCTTCTATTTCATGATAGCAGCAATAAATTATATACAATACAGTCAGATATTAAAAAACAATTTCAACAGTTTTATTCTAAACTATATTTAGCTGAAGAAAGAATCAGTAAAGATGCCCTGGATAACTTTTTAATGGATTGCCTCTGCTATAGATCTCTGCATCTCAGAACAAACTTTTAGATGCTCCTCTAGTAATCATGGAACTGACTCAAGTGATAAAAGAAATGAAGTTTGGAAAACCACCTGATGCAGAGAGGTTCCCAGTTGAATTTTACAAACAGTTCCCAGAAACTTTAACTGCTAGATTATTGAATATGTTCAATGAGGCCAGGAATAAGCAAACTCTTCCACCTACCACAGGTGCTGGCTTTCTCTGGGTCCCAGGGGTGCTCGATCCCCCACGCCGCCCCAGGACCTGCCCCAATGCCACCCCTTCTCTCAAGCCCCCATCCCTGCTCCGCCTCTTCCTGCTCCACCTCCACCCTGCCTCTTCTCACCCTGTTCCACCCCCTCACCTGAGTGTGTCCCATCCCTGCTCCTCCCCCTCTCCCTTAGCGCCTCCAGAACAGCAGATCACGTTGTGTGGGAGGCGCTGGGAGGGAGGGAGAGGAGTCGATCGGAGAGGCTGCTGGTGGACGGGAGGCACTGGGGGGAAGGGAGCAGCTGGTTGCCAGTGGGTGCTAAACACCCACTAATTTTTTTCCATGGGAGTTGGCACCTATGCCACCTGTTATAAGAGAAACTGTAATTTCAGTTATTCCTAAACTGGGAAAGACCTGGGATCATGTAGTAATTGCAGGCCAATTTCTTTAATCAGTTCTGATGCTAAGATTTTAGCTAAATTTCTTGCTATACAACTGGACAAAGTTCTCTCACATATTATACAGATAAATTAGGTAGGTTTCCTTGGTAATAGACATGGTTCAGCTAATTTGCATCAGCTGATTGATATTATTATCTCTTCGAGAGATTCTAAAAAATCCTTCACTGTCATTTCTTTAGATGAAGTGACCTGCAAAGGCCTTTGCCCATCTTGCCTGGGATAACTTTTTTTCATGTGTTAGCAAAATTTGGGTCTGGTAAACAATTTATTGCTTGGATTAAGATTTTATCCGGTAACCCAACTTCCAGGCTACATGAGCTCATATGTTTTGGGTGTGCTCCTGTATCAAGAATATCTGGTACGAGGTAGGTCAAAGGACCAATTTGATATTGGAGCCTTGACTCTTAAGTTTCATTTTTTGATATATTGCTCATCCCTGGAGATTACCTGTACCAGGCATTTGCTGCCCCCTGCTGAAGTCCCTGCTTCCTTGCCACATTGCACCCTGAAAAGGTGTCCTGCTGGAAAGGAACAGCAGTTGGTTCAGACCTGCAGGGGGTGACTAGACAGGCCTCCCATGATCAGCTGCAGGCATCTAGAAGGGCCAGGAGTTTGTACTCTGACATCTAGAAGGGCTGGAAGCAGGAAGAGGCCAATCAGAGCTCAGCAGGCCACATAAAAATGGCTGGCATGGCTGCTTCTAGTAGTTAAGCCTAGAAAGGGAAGGCTTGCTTTCCTTGCCCTAATACAAGTAACCTGGCTGAGTCAGGGGTCTAACTTTGACAACATTGGCCTTAGTTCTCTATGAAGGACTAGAGTTTATATTTTGAACTTTAACATTTAGATTCCCATTTGGAGTTGAGATTTAATTTTTCTGTTAACCCCAGAAAGGACAGGATTGAGAGCGGACCTGGCCAGAGGGCTAGGCCTTGGAAGTGGTAGACCAGTGCAGAATCAGACCACCAGAAGGTGCTAGACAGGCAGAACCCCTGCACTGCTGCATCTTGACATGAGGCAGCATTCTGGGGGTGAGTGTACACCATTACAGCAATATTAATGCAGTGGTATGTCTTCTTTCTCCACCTTTATCTTTGCTTCAAACTTTGTGGCCATATGGTCTCTTCACAACTTAAATTTATCAATACTTTGAACAGACTGATGTTGAAATATTAAGTAAAAATAAATAGATTGGATTTTGTTCAGGCTCAAGTGTTGGCAATAGGCCATTTGACTTTAAAGATAAATAAGGAAACTAGCTTTGATAGTCTCTGGTTATAAAGTGTGACTACAAAGGAGGAAGGAAAGATTACAAACCACCCTAATGTGAAGATCTTTTTATATCTATGCCAAACACAACTACATCTCTGCCACTTTTGGTTGTATTAAATGATGGAGGAAAAGAAATCAGTGAGCTATTTATCTTATTTAATTTTTCATCCATTTACACGATATATGGATGATTTGGCTATAATTTCACACACCATAAAACTGAAAAATATATGCAGTACCAGCTGCTTTGTTGTGCAGTAAGAGGTAATCACACAGGATTTCTATATTCCCTACAACATATTTTGTCACCAGTGAAAGGGAATTAAAATAGCTCCCATAAAATCAATGAAAGCTACTGCTCTAACACAGAATTGCTGATAACACTTGGTCATCCTCCACTACATACATCCATATATACAAAGGAAATTCTAGCATTCAACTATTGTTAAATTTAATGTTTTGTAACCTGAAATGTGCAGTTTCTCTACTAAAAGAGAATGAATCCTCTTTGGAATGACACTTAATCTGTTTTTTGGCACCAATTGTGCAACTATGGCAAAATCCAATAAATTCCTTTTGATACTAGTAATAAAGATGAGCCTTGTTTGGGTTTTTCTTCTCCTCCCCCACCATACATGATCCGTGACTGAGGTTCCATTTTTGTAACCAACGCCCTATCAACAACATGCAGTTCCCCAGGTTTTGAAGATGCCCAGAACCTTCCATGTGGTGTTGCCTCAATCCATAAAAATGCTGTGGTGGTGTTTTACAGCCTCGTAGGAGCTTCCTCTGGTTTTGTTTCTCGCTGACGTCCTCTGGTGCTGGAAGTGCAGGAGAAGAGCATTGCCTGTGGAGCTCTTCAGTTTGACCAAGCAGGGCCATGCGGCATCAAGCCAGGGATCTTGGCGTAGAATTTAGATCTAACATGCAGTACAGTATCCAGACCTTGTTTCTAACTTTAATCAAAGTGTCCAGAGGGCCCAAGTATTAGAGTAGGCCAGTATATTCACAAAATGATCACCGATGCAAAATCCCCACTGTCTGCAATAGGAGCTTTATGCGAAGTAGGTGAACAGGATTTGACAGTACTGGATTTTAAAATGAGTGAAAATAAAGATAAAACTATAAAAAGCCAACAACCTTAGAACTAAAAAACATCAGAAGAAGAAGAAGGGGGAAAACCACATAATAAGAACCTAAACTGCCCTTTTAAAAACTCCCTTATTTTAGTGCACATCTACTTTGGAAGGTAACTCTGTAAAACTGGTAATCTAGGGTTCCACATTAATTCTGTCATAATGACACCAGGTCAAATTTAAAAGAGAAATGTAAAGATATTTTTTGAGCTTTCAGCCACAGAAATTCACATAGGGTATGGAAAATCAAGCTTTGTTTTTTGAGGCTCATCTATTACTAGTGGTGATGCAATAATTCAGCAGCTGAGGGTTAACCAATTTGCTGGTGATGTCTGACTGAGATGAGAATTCCATTCACTCTCCTAACTATTTTGGCTCTGCAGAACTAATAGAATTAAGTAGTAATAAAACTCACTGTAGTCTGTAATGTCAGAAGATCTGACTCTGAATAGAATAGGGAGTGATAAGAGTTTTCCATTTTTACAGTCACTTTTAAATTATTCTGTAGTTACTTGTTGACAGCCTGACATTTTGCCATAAATCTCAAGAAGTTACCCTAACCCCATTACATTATGATAAATTAGCCTATACCTTAAGGCCAGATTGTGAACTCCATACTTGTACAAAGTATTTGCTCACAGGGGAAGCTGCATTGAAGTCACTGTTCACAATCTGGGTCTTAAAAATAAAGAATTAAATTCCAGGTGGTTTTACAAGTTGTGCAAAACCATTACAATCATTGGGAAATATGGAGATGGTCATTTAGAACTAGCCGGAAGGGTTTACTTACACTGTTGTCCACCTTTATCCATCTCATCACTCATAAACATTGGTGCCAATTTTGCTGTCCACTTTCTTAAAACAACGCCTCCTCCCTCCCCGCCACTCAATCTAGCCATCTCCTAGAATTTTTTTGTATTCTTTTCACTGCAACACACACACTATGGCTATCTGCCTTCTGAGAGCAACCACTACTGCAGGCCATAATGGTGTATCGGAATGAAAAAGTACCACCACATCTCTCTGAGAACTTGCTGTTCTCTGTTGCCAGTGCAGGGACTACACTGATTCTGAATCTAATTTATGTTACTACCTCTGACTTCTACAGCAGTTTCAATGGCTGCCACCCACAGGTCTGCTCACTCTGGGAGGTTTTAATAACGTATCACTGAGATCATCCCAGGAGGCACTTGTGTTGGAGTGTTTAGTGTAACATGCTATGTGAGCAGTGATGCTGGAATAAGGCCTTGGCCTGGTTCCTGCTGCTAGGGTTGCCAATTCTGGTTGGACGTATTCCTGGAGATTTCATCACATGACTATCTTTAATTAAAGATTAATCTTTAATTCTTGGAGACTCCAGGTCAATCCTGGAGAGTTGACAACTCTGCCTTCTGCTGTTGTGCCATAGGCCTGTCAGCTGTTGTTTCTGTGACTATGTCACAGGGGTTTGATACACTGTTTTCTGGCTGTTGCTTTTTCTTCTTTATCATTTAGACATAACAGAAGCTACTCAGGAGCTAGATCGGATCACTTTTGTTATACTCTACCAGTGGGGGTAGATGGAATGACTCTAGTGACATGGCTGCTTCTAGCTCATATTTTGTGTGGCAAAAACATCTTAGATTTACTGCTCCTGTCATCCAGATGTGGTAGTTCTGATGTGTCCTCTCTGTCCATTATTAATTATCTACCATTGGAAAGTTAGATTATATTTTTAACGAAAGCTGTCTTGGTCTCCTGAGCCATGCACCAAAACTCTTCAGGAATCAAAACAAAACTGGCAAATGAATAGAAAAACCATTGCCAAAGAGGTATTGGAGCCAAAGAGGTTTGTCCAACATTAGTGCATGGCAGACCTGTTCTCTGCAGGCTGAACTTCTGCCTCTTGAAATGTTCTGTTTGGAAAATGAGATTGAGAAGAAATGAGGGTTGAGGCCTTGGAAAGTACTTGAATGCCCTCTCTCGGTACACTCTAACCAGAGCATGACTCTCTTTCCTCCACAATCACTTAATGTATTTGACAAAATTGTTACTCCTCATTTACATGAGTGTGTGTGAGAGAAGAATCAGATCTACTGCATTTGACCCAGCCCCAGCACCATCTAGAGCAGGGTTCTCAACATTTTTCTTTCTAAGGCCCCCAAGATGCTATAAAAATTCCTCAGCCCACATGTGTCACAACAACTGTTTTTCTGCATATTCAGGATCTTAAAAGCCAGGGCCAGCTTTACGGGATAGCAAGCAGGGCACCTGCCCAGGGCCCCAAGCCACATGGTGCCCTGTAAAGCTTTGTTGTTCGGGCTGTGGCTTCAGCCTTACAGGACTGGGCTCGGGCTTTGGCTTTCTGCTCTGGGATCCAGAGAGCCCAAACACTGGCCCTGCTTCCTGGTTTATTTTGGCGGATCCCTCGAAACCTGTTCATGGCTCCCCACGGGGCCCCAGATCCCTAATTGAAAACCACTGATCTAGAGCCCTAGAGAGTACAGCTAATGTGTTGCCTCTTCCAAAATAGACACTGACTTTTCAATAATCTCTAGTTACATTTCTTGCAAACACAAATAAAGTGAGCAGAGTTTTTCTTGTAGCCTGCCACCCTCTGCCCTTGGGGTGCAATTTTTTTATTTTTTTGATCCAGCACTCTCACTTGGCCACATAAGACAACAGGCTTTCATCACCATGCTTCTAGTGTCAGCCAACATCCCTGCTAGCCTACGCACAAGTTACCAGCATCCACATCAGAGACAGTCTGTGAGGGGTATCACTTGTTTCTTTGCAGGTTTCTGATGTAGATGGGGTTCCCAAAAGGATATACGTCCTCTGACCCAAAAGCCAGGACACACAGAAGAGGGAGGCTAGACCAGTCCAGATGCAGATTGCTGTTGCTTTGTGGAAATTTGCTACCCCAGACTACTACAGGTCAGTAGCTAACTAGTTTCATGGTGGCAAATCAGCTGTCGGTGCTGTGGTGTGGGAAGTTTGTGAGGCGATTGTTGCTGTACTTTACTCACAGGTGGTGAAATTTGTGAATGTCCTCAAAATAAAGGTAACTTTAAAGGAAGAGGGCTCCTGAATTGTATTAGGACTACTGATGGCTCCCATGTGCCCATTGTCCACCCCTGAACAAGGCACACATAGATGTGACAACCAGAAAGACTACTTGCTCGTTACGGAGGTTCTGGCTCATGAAACTGTACCCTCATTGCAGAGCACCTGGCAGGTGAAGGTTTAATTACATGATGAACAGTTGCAGGATGATGACGGAATGTGCATTGGTTGACTGAAGACAAAATGGCTCTGCCTACAAACGCATTTGGGGGCCCAGTGTGTATAAAGCCATTCAAGTTACAGGAGCATGCTCTGCATATGCCAGGAGAAGAGGAAGAACTTGCCTCAGGAGTAGATGGGAGACTGTTGGTTCGCAGAGTTGTTATTCACATTAACTTAGCTATTGTTAATTTGACTTTATTAAAAGTCCTGGGTCTTCATGGTTTCCCACACACTTACACACAGATGGGTCACCTACACTAATACTTTTTAAAATACAGGACACAAGCAATCCAGCTGCCACTATATTAGGCAAAATGCAATCAAAATCTAAAATGGGGTATAAACTGAACCATTCCATGAAGTCAGTGCTGGGTTTACAATGGCGCCATGGAGCTGGGCCCATGCTCAGAAGGGGTCCTGGCCTGTTCCGCTTTCTGGCTTCCGCCCCTGCCCACCATTTGCTCATCTCAGCCTGCAGGGTTGTGCAGGACACTCTGCATTTGAGGCGGGGATGGGGGGCGGGGTCGGCTCTGGCCATAGGAAGTCGGGGGTGAGTGGGTGTTGCAGAGGTGCTGAATATCTAATTTCCCCATGGGTACTTGACCCCAGCTCTGTCCCAAGCCCTGCCCCCACTCCACCCTTTCCCCTAAGGCCCTGCCACCCACCTCTTCCTGCCCCATTCCATACCTTCCCCAGAGTGCCCCTGCTCCTCACCCACAGGGGAAGGGACACACTGGCAGCACAGGGCTGGATGGGCCACTGTGGGTCTGGCAACTGCCGGTTTGTAAACAATTCCCTCACACTGGTTTGGGCGGAGCAGGGCCCCTCCTGACATGCCACGTCCCATTGCTCCTGGCTGGCCTCTTGCTCCAGGGACTGACCTCCCTGTGCCATGCTCCATTGCCCTATGGGGGCCCACAAAATGTTAATCTGGCCCTATGTGAAATGTCCCAGGAAATGGAATTTCACATCACCAATGTACCTCTTCTCCTTCCCCCATGGATGCACTATGTGTAATTCACATGAGAATTTATAAATAGATTGTCTAATTATATTTTGTATTGGGGATGCTTAAAGGGACCATCCCCATTCTGATCTTTATCTTAGCTAACCTAATTAGTCCCCAACTAATTTTGAAATGCCTAAATGATTTTTTGATGGGCTTGCAGTTTCTTCTACTCTTCTTTTCCTTCCTGTTATGCACATTCAGTCATAATCAAATTTCTAAATATATAAAGATTTGAGCCTGTTGCTTCAGCAAGACTAAATGTTTCAGACCAGTAAGCTAAGTTCCAGAGCACCACTGCTGTTGAGTGCAATGTCTTTCTCTGCTGAAAATGTCTGTGCTAGACACATCACTTTTCCAATCCCTCCCATTCCTTCTCAGTTTGTATTGGATGAGACTCTTTCATCTCTCTGTGTGCTCTGTGGAAAGTATTAAAGACAGGGTACAGTGAGGGATATTTTCTCTCTCTGATGCAGTGCTGCTCTCTGCTCCTCACATCAGAAACTCCAAGGGTATATTAACTAAAATGTAGCTCACCGTAGATGTTGCAGTCTGCGTGAGAGGGGTTGCCATTTGGAAGGTTCTGAAGTTATTACTTTAAAATTTGCTATGATTATTATTTTGTTTACATATTTGAGTTTTCAAATGTCAAAGTGATTTAGATAGCTGGATGTATTTGTATTTAGAAAAATGGCATTAATAAAAAGAGAGGCATAAAGGAAAAAATACAGCTGGCTATTCACATTCCAGAGAAATGCCATGCATTCCCATGCTGCTACTGGAGCACAGCAGCAAAGATGGCCATCCCAATTCTTACTCCCCTGTAAACCTACAGAAAGACAGCCCATGAAAGCAAACATGTGGGTATTGGACCTGGGGTTTGTGTTCTGCATCTTAATAGACATACACTAACCAGTAATGTGTACAGCCTCCGATGCATATTATTGCTAAATGGAGTAGGTACTAATTGTATTAAGTTTTCTATTCTGACACCCAGCATATGGATGCACAATAAGTCACTGTTAGCATGAGTTTGGTACGTGGCAGACTTGGGAGACTCATTAGACCCATTTCCAAGTTTGCCAGGATTTGTCCCTAACCTTCATATTAGAATAAGCCCGTTTAATCATTTGGAGACTACATGCTGAGTTTGGAAAGTAATTAGTTACTGTTCACAGGCTTTGTGCACTAGCATTTTACAATTCTACTTTTAAGGGGTACTGACAGGATCCCATACCTGTAGGTATGTAAAGAATGCCAAAAGACCTCTGCTTGTTTCTATGAAAAACAGAAACTAAGGAAGAGAGTGATGAAATGAAAAGACTCAAAAGGAAATGAGACCAAACAAAAAGTTACAATAGTATTACAACTGAGCCTGGGGATGTTAGAGTAGTGTTAATTCAGCCCCACTGTACCTGTGCACTCCAGCACTTTATCCTTTATTAGAACAATCCACAAAACTGGCAAAGTTCCATACCACAGTGGAGAAATTAGTGTGGCTTAAGTGCTACACTAATGTATCTGTTGGTTAACTTTTGTGCACTGCTTTGACCACACCATCTGTTTTTGTTACAGAGACATTCTGCCTATACATCATTACCTGCTGCTGGGAAACCCTCTGATAAAATAAAAAAAGGCACATATTGTCCTTTGGTTTGAATACTTTGAGGAGTGCTTCTGTAAGCACTATACCAAAAAGAGAAGGTGTATAGAGCACTAAGGTCGTGAGGCAGAGAGGAAGAGATAATTTACTTCATTAGTCGAATGCATGTGCTCAGATTGGTACATAGGAAGTTACTTCCTACGTTAGTCTTAGAATTTATTATCCAGCAAAGAACTAAGGCAGAACAAAGTACAGAGAAAAATACAATTAAAAATTCTAAAAGATCAATCTTGCAAACACTAATAGCGGCGTTTGTTGGATTGGGCCATAATTAACCAATACCAACAGTTTCACTAGGAGTAAACAACCCTGCATCATTATTTTGAATAGTTAGAAGAGAGGAATTTTGTTAAATGTGTTTACAAATGAATGAAAAAATTACAGTAAGGAGGAAAATGCAGCTACAATATAAAGGCACATTAATCATAACAAAATAGTAGTTTTCAACTCAGAGATCAGGAACCAAAGCAAAGAGGAAAGAAAAACAAACCACAGGAAAGGAAAGGAGGACATAGTAGGCCAGATGTCGAAATATTATTGTTAACCTGACAGCTGCCATCATGCAGCAGTGATATTAATCTAAAATGTCACCAGCGCTGTTATCCCACACCCAGAAACAGAGCTGCAAGCACAGATCACTGGTTGTGTGAATTGGTTTAAGCACTTATTCCTTCGGTGCTTTAGAGAAAAAGACAGAATTTTAAATTAGCAACGTATCACCAAACCCAATAGCAACCCACAGAACAAGGTATGTACATCGGGAAAGGAAGAAAACTGAAAACATTGCCAAAAGAACTGCCCTTTGGGGCATGCTCAGTACTCTAATTGCTGTGCAGTGCTTGGATACCACGGCAATAAGCACTTTAAAGATACCTTCAATTAGATAGCTACACAGACACTGCACTCTTGTATTCATTGAGAGGAATAGTCCAAGTCAGTCCCTTCTGATATACACTATAGCAGGGGTCGGCAACCTTTCAGATGTGGTGTGCCGAGTCTTCATTTCCTCACTCTAATTTAAGGTTTCACGTGCCAGTAATACATTTTAATATTTTTAGATGGTCTCTTTCTATAAGTCTTTAAACTATTCTTGTATGTAAAGTAAATAAGGTTTTGAAAATGTTTAAGAAGCTTCATTTAAAATTAAATTAAAATGCAGAGCCCCCCAGACCGGTGGCCAGGACCCAGGCAGTGTGAGTGCCACTGAAAATCAGCTCGTGTACCACCTTTGGCACCTGTGCCATAAGTTGCCTACCCCTGTACTATGGAAACCCACTCATGTAGCTAAAAAACAGAACAAAAACCCTTCACTGTCTGGCCTTGTCTACACAATTGATTTAAGTAAATCGTTTTAGAAACGTACTTGGTAAAATCAATGCAACTCCCCTTATTTTCATTTTCGGTTAAGACTGTGTTATTTTGAGTTAGCTTAAATTGATTCCTTACCATATTAAACTAAATCAATTTAAGACACTTAAACTGAAATAAAAGCATCCATGCAAAGGGGTTGCACTGATTTAAAGAGAGACAGTTTCTAAAATAATATCGTTACATTAGTATAATATTCTTATGTAGACAAAGAATGTCTTCCTCTTTATTTGTTGCAGGAGTTCAGTAAAGGGCCTTAGAATTGATTTGTTAGAGGGTAAAGGGGCCAACTTCAGTCCTGGTGTAGGGAAGGGATTATACCACTGCAGTCAGTGTAGCTACCCCTGTTTACAAAGGGCTTAATTTGTCTAAAAATTGTTTTCTTTCAGCCAAGTAAGCAGATATAACCAGAAATATGCAATTTACTGTGAGCATGAGAGCTCCTAGTTACAGATACATTTTACTCTTGTAAACCATTTTCCAGCTTATTCTTGGTATCGATCCCTTGTACCAGTCTCTTAATTGGGCACATTACTAACATACCACAGTGTTCTCCTCTCCTTCTCTCCTCCCTCTTCTTTTGGGAGCCTGTCATTAACCACATTATTTGATTTCTGCTCTCAGACATAGGATACAATGTTTGTTTAAGCAGTAGATTGGTTGCCCCCATGCCCTCAATTAAAAGTACTGAGCTCAAATAGATCAAACCCTCAAATCCCAAAGGATTTGATGTAAAAGGCAATTACAGTAGAAACATACACAGCAGCTATAGACAGCAGATCCCCCATGCTACAAGCAGCTAACACATACGCTTAGCAGAATGCATGTGAGTAAGCCTATTGAGCTGAATGAGGCTACCCAAGTGGGTGCATAAATATTTGCAGGTTCAGGCCCTAAATCATTCAAAATTGAACCAAGGCCTGGCCTACACCACAATGTTCGGCTGATGTAAATCACCTTGTGACAACTTGTTTTTGTATGTGTTTACACTGAAGACTCTCGCCATCTAACGTAAGCACTCCATTACAGCAACACAGGAAAGCCACCTCCCCGAATGGTATGAACCATGATCGAACTACTGAGGTTATGGTGAGAATGTAGACACAGTGCATCCTGGGTTTACCCTAACAGTCCTCCAGGGGCTGTGCCACAATGTCCCATTCCCTGAGAAAGTGACCAGTCGAATAACAGTTGTGAATTCCACTGCTCCGGGATCAGGGAGACCAGAAACCATCCTCATCTTAAGCCCTACCCCCATATTTTTGAAATGCCTTTTCTTGGTTGCCCACCTTGGCAAGCACATCTAGAAGTGCTCCTTGTTGTGTGCATTGCCCAACTGACTGTGCTGGCTTCAGGCACTAGACATGCTCCTGCCTGGAGGAGACAGGAGGTGCTGGACGTCCTGGGCCTGTGAGGAGAAGAGGCTGTGCAAGCACATCTATGAGCCAGCCATAGAGACATGGACATCTACAGACAAATTGCACAGGGGATGCAGGCAAAGGAGTATGACAGGGATCAACTCCAGATCCAGACAACACCATTGTGGCTGTCCATTAAAAAGCTCTTTCAAAGCTTCTCTCAGTTATATAGCTCTATGCTGAGCTCATTTAATAGCCCTTCTGACTGGCTCTTCGAAGTCAGTAGGCAGCCCCTCCATCCTGGTAGCAGCTTTGCCCTCCCCAGCCCAGATGTTATACAATAGGCAGCTATAACCATTGGGATATTTTTTCCCCACTGAGATCCAACCTAGTGAGTAAACACCGTCAGCGTCTCTTTAATCTACTAAAAGCACATTCAACTGTCATTGTGCACCCACTGAGCCAGAAGTTGAATCTTTCCTTGGTATTTTTAAGATGGACAGTGTACAGCTTCCTGGTCCAGGGGAACAAGAGGTAGGCTGGGTCCTCAGAATGCACTATTGTCATTTCATATTCAGTATTGCCAATGGCAATATGCTGGTTGGAAAAGAATATCTGTTTGCTGTGTTCAGAACAGTACTTACAGATAAGAGCATCATGCTCCTTCTCTGACTAGCTCACATTGATAGGGGTGAGGTGTCCCTGGTGATCGACAAATGCTTGAATAACCAAAGAAAAGTAGCCCTTTCTGTTGATGTGCTCTGTGAGAAATGTGGGCTAGTGGCAAAATCAGGATATACCTGCTGTCTATTGCTCCACCACAGGTTGGGAACCCAATAGCTGCAAATCCATCCACTATGTCCTGCACATGGCCAAGAGTCACACTCCTGCACAGCAGAAAACAATGAGTGGCTCTACTCACTTGCATGGCAACACTCCCACTATGGATTTCCAATTCCAGAATGATTTCCCACTGACCAGTACCATCCATGGTTGCAGGTGTGACTCTGGCAGACCAGCTGCCAGCTCATGCCGAGGCTCCTAGGCCTCACTGAACATTGACAAATGCTTAGCTGGAAACTAGTCTGGCTCGCCTGTGTGTTAGTCTTGTTAAAGCAGATAGCAGAGTTATAAGAATTGTGTGGTGTTTTTGAGATTAAATTGATCACATTAGTTCTCAGCTCAAAGGTGAACTATTTATATGTGTGTTTGAGGAAAAGCTGTGTATTTTCATCTGAACTGCCATTGCAAAGAAATTTCATACTTTAAAAATATTAGCATTTGGATAACTCAACGATGGTTTGTTTGATTAAACTTCTAACTTGATATTGACACAAGAATACATGTTTTGTTCAATCACCACAAGGCGGTCAAATCGTACTTGTGGGCCTATCGATTTTCAGGGCCACATTGAAAGACCAAATATGAACACTTCTGTATGTACAATTTGGATTCAAACTGCTACTCTAGTGCTCCTTACTTTATAGTCAGCTAAGTGGGAATTTGATTTTTCAGTTGACAGCAAACATTAATTTTACTTTTAAAAATAGAGTAAAGAAGAGAGCAATATATTTGACAGTGCTGTTATTCTGTGCATGATGGTAGAGTTACTGATAATTAGCACCCAGTAGTAATTAATGGAAAGTACACATGCCTTGATAAGCTCTTGGGTAACTGCTGAAAGTATACAAAAGAGTTGTACATAATTGGGACTAACAATTACTTAAATCTTTAGAGCAATTTTTGAAAGGCTGAATCCATTTCAGTAAATGTCACATGAATATTTCACAACACAATGAATAATCTAGTCACAGGTATCTAATACATGTATATTTGCACAAAGGAAGGGAATGAGAAGGGACAAGAAACAATTACCTCCTCTGCAGAGAATATATTCTCTAATCAGCAATAATTGGAGGCATACTGCTGAACCTGGTAGTTTAGCATTGGAAATATGGAACAGCTCAATGCTAAATCATCATCATACTTCAAAGAGTATTTGGAGTGTGTAGATGAGTAACAATGCTACAGTTCTGAGTAAGCATGGCCTATGGCATTTTACACAGAGTTGTTGAAATTAGAACTCTGGCAAATTAGCTCCTGTAAAGTCCTGGAAAAGAGAATCCAGGTCTGGGTTTCCATTCTCTCAGCAGGTTATGTAGGGCTCCCAGAATCCCCCTTCAAAAGGCCATAGCGCTTTAATACTAAACAGAGAAACAAATATAAGGCGCTGTCAGAAGCAGTAAAAAGGGAAAGGGTAAGCTCAAGGTGTTTAAAAAAATAAAAAGAAAAGAGGCTCTAAAGGTCCTGTTGGTTCTAAAGAGAAGATGGGAATCCAGAAGACCAATATCCATGAAAAGTTGAAGGCTTAAAATGCCGAGAGGGTCCTTTTAATGAGCTTATCTTCCAAGTGGGCTTTGAGAACTTGTATGGCTCTAATATAAATCAAAAATATCCCACAATCCCATAGGCTGACTCTTTGTCCTCAGAACAGTCATGTTTTTCCACACTGCACCACCACCAAAGGTCTAGAGCAGCCACATTTTGCGAAGGAGCTAGGAAGTGTGGGATGGACTCAAGCCTGCACAATGCATTGGAGATGCTGGAGCCCCAGGTTGGGACCCAAGGTTCAACAATTCCTAACTTGGGGTTACAAATGAGTGTAGATGCTCAAGTTCTAGGTTAACAAACCCAGGGTCTGCTATCTCATGTTCTTCTAACCCTGAGCTGACTTTGCAGTGCAGACATACCCCTGGGCTCAGCAATGCCTAACTCCTAGGCACCTGTTACCTAGTGGAATTCTTAGCCCTAAATCAGCCACTCTGGCTCTCCATACAATGCCTGGGGAGAGTTAGTTGTCTAAGAAAGGGATTCTCAAGGCAGCAAGCTGAGCAGGGAGCTGCCTAAGCTAGCCAGAAGTGAAATGCAGAGGAAAGGGTCAGGGTTTAGGCATGTAAATACCTTTGAGGATCTGGGCTTAACTGCCATTGATCTGGGAAGGAGATCCCCACCCCAAAGTAGCGAGTAGCCTGATGGTTAGGACACTCACATGTGGAAAGGTACCTGCTCCATATCAAACAGAACAGGATTTGAATCTGGGTCTCCCATATCCCAGGTGAGTGTCCTAACCACAGGGCTATTGGCTAAAATAGGGATGGACACAGACACAACCTCGCTCACCTCTGGCTATCATTTGTGCAGGGCCTGATCCTGTAGGCATGTTCTGAGCAGAGCTAGGGGATTATCCCCTGCTGGGGAGATATGATGGGAATACCTAGCTAAGAATCCTGCCAGAGCTTTGGTAGAGCTCCGACCAAATTGTTAGCTGTGGGTGTGACATAAGTATTTAGGCGGCTTTGTGTATGCCCTCTGGCAGAACTTACATGCCCAGGAATTAAGCACCTACAGGGTTAGGTGGCACATTTGAGAATGTCAGTGGCCCCTAAATGTTGGGTGCTTAAAGAGACAGTTAAGTGCCTAGGCACCTTTGTGAATCTAGCCCTGGTTTCTAACTGAGAGAAATCAGATCTGATTTACCCAACAGGGCAATTTAAAAATAAAACAGATTATAGTTCAAATACTTCCCTAGCAGAGATGACAAGCCAGTACATCTTCAGTCAATGTAGAGAAACTAGATCTTGGGCCAAGAAAGCTTAGGAATAGTCTTATTCTACTTTTCTTTTCCCCACTTGATGTGAATGAAGATTCCAACAGCAACCTATCTGAGTGAGGGATGCTTATGCCAAATTGCTTTCCTAAACATAGTTTCCTTCTCCCTCATTGAATAAGACACATCATATTCAAAAAGTAGAAACAAGAATTGATTTCTAGATGGGCATCAGTCTTTCCACAAAATAAGGATAATCCAGGAGCCCAGGAGAAAGGCAATCCTCCATGTTTCAGTCACAGTTCTGAGAATTTTGACTTGCCCACAGATGTTTTCTGGAGACATTTGGAGAAAACCTCACTACCAACTCTAATGCAGCAGATATACTTTAAAGGGACATTTTACACATGAATTACCCCCTTCTGCCATCTTTAAAAAAGGGCCCTATCATTGATTGACATAAAAGAGTTGCTGTGAATGCTCCCTAAACCTTGTCCCTTGCCTGCAGTAGATGGTGATGTGAACCAATTCCTAAAGTTACTGTTGTGTTTTGATTTAGCGGACAATTTAGTATTATTGTATTTGTTATAAGAGATTTATATGGCTATGTTAAAGACAAAAGAAGAGGTAACGGGCAAACATTTTCAGATGTGTGAGGTAATTTGGGGTGGCTGGATTTTTGGGTGTGCAAGCTGGGATAACTAAAAGGGAGAGTGATCTTCAGAAAGGTCTGAGAACCCACCCTCTGAAAAATCAAGCCCTATTTAGGATGTCTCCAACTGAGTCACCCAAACTCACTATCGCAAGATTTTCAATAATGACATTGTTTATCTTGCTCTTTTTCTGTTTAAAAGTGCTTAGGTATAATAATAGGTTCCATACAAAATCATGAAGTAGATAGACATAAATATATCAATTAGCAAATATTTATAATTTGAAGGAAACAAACAGTGGAAACTCACCAAATGAACTAAAAAGAAAAAACTTGGAGGCACTTTTCAGCAGTCATTCAATAGCACCAACTTCATGTGTCCTCATTTGGATACTGAGGGTACAAAGCATCCTTTTTTGCTGTTTGTCGATCTTTCTTATATTGTAAAATTTTGGTGGCAGGAACTGCCTTTTATTTTTCAGTACCCAGCAGAAGGTGCTACCATAATACAAATAAGAACCCTTGGTTTGGGGCTGAAGAGGAGACTCTATAATTGGAGGTTTCTTGATTTAGACAGACTGACACAATAAGAGCTCTAAAGGGAATTGAGTAAACTTAAAAAACTGGAGCTATGAGGATTGTGTTGCCCTAATTTACTATCAGGGAACAAAGGGCCGGTCTCTTCACAAAAGTCAGCATTGAAACTGGCTGTGAATTAGGAGAATGCATGTTCTAGTCTTTAATCCAAATATGTTTACCATGACTCCATAAACCGTGGCGCAGAGAGAGAAGAATGTAAAGAGATTGTGGGCTGGAGCTTGCTAATGGCAAATTGATGACAGTGGTAGAAGTGTTGTGAAGTGAAATTGTTGCATTCCTTGTATGTGCATTTAAAGAACATACCCATGCTACTAGAAATGGAATCCAGTACAAAAAGGTTACATTAACAACAATTTACATTTATAAAATTCTTCACTTAATCTAATTTACCTTTTACCATTTATAATTTTTGCCTTTTCCATTTCAGTAATATCAGGCAACTAAAACCAGGCTGGTTAATTTAACTTTTGTACCCTGACAATTTCTAGCCAGTAGGGCTGGTCAAAATTTTTCTAAATATACAATTATGACAAAGTTCCTCATTGAAATTTCAAATTTTGACAAAGTTCAACAATTGGGAACTTTTTATTCCATTTTTGAGCAGGTATGAGAGTCACTTGTATTGTTTGGCTGTGATCTAGATTCTAGAACAACCCTGAGCAGATAACATGTTCACCCCTGCACAGATAAATGTTTAAAATACATTTGATAAAGTGATGAACTATTAATTTTTTCAAAGCATCATAAAACAGACATCCTCTCCCCCTCTATTAGAATAGAAATGTAAATTGTGGGCCTTAAATTAAGACCAAACTTGAAGGTGGTCCAATAAAAGGTATTATTACCTCAACCAACTTGTCTCTCTAATATCCTGGGACCGACACAACTAGAACTACACTGTTTAATGCACCTTACATATTTAAAGTTAATGTATTATATCCAACTGACTGTTTGGTAATTTTACCGGTTTCCATAAATCACTTGGGAAAAGCATTTTTCAAAGCTTTAGACATTCCACTAAATGATTGATATGGATGCAATTCATCTGCAAAAACACATTTAAACTATGTACATTTCTTACAGTTAAATAACTCAGCTTTGAATGAAATAGTTGAATATCCTTGTTAGCAAGCCATGTAGACATCAGGTGCAGCATCAATGCAATGCAGAATATGCCTGAAGAAGGAAACTTTATGGTTTATGTATAATTCAGAAATTAGTGTTCTGTGTACATGGCAATAAGTGACTTTTGTTGCTAATTTAATATCAAAGCAAAGATTAAATGTTTGAACCACAAGTGACACATTCTCAAGTTACTGCACGCATGACTATATACAAGTGCTAAACACTTTCCAGTACTGTAATATCATATGAAATTAAATCAACATTGATCTATTTAATTAATAAGTACTGTAATTCTTTGGAAGAAATGAGATTATCCAACAGCATCTGAATAGAGTATCTTTATTGGATTTATACATTTGGAAGCTGGAAGTGGGCTAGCAATAGTGTTAGTTATTGGATAGTTTGGGTAGTATACCAACTTCAAACAGTTTTAACATCCATTCCACCTAGTGACTTAGAAGTGAAGACAACTGATGGTAGAATATTGTATTTGCAGGAGAATTGCCTTTAACTGTAAAGATATTTTCTGATTTGTGTTTTGCTTCAGACTAATGAGAGGTTATCACCAAGTTACCTGTGCGGTAGCTTCATTTTATACTTAATGATCAGTACCCTTCCTAATATTTCTAGTTTCAGTTCCACTCACCCTTAGCAGGGTGCTTGCAGTTGGCTCAAACATAAGTTGATGTAGCATGTGAACAGCTGGTAGCCACTGCAGTTACTAAGCATCACTATCAGACATTTCATGGGAATTGTAAGCTGCATACTTGTCTGATTCTCTTCCTGCTTACACTAGGTATATACTAATGTAACTCCACTGATTTAAATGGAGTTATTCCTGATTCTCCATAGCTCTACACATTAGTGATTGCAGCTGTGCTAAGTGGATATAGCATCGCTATTGTGATGGGTGGTATTTTACACCCATTTTGCACAGACATAAATGATGAAGAAGCAGGTCCAATGTGATTTTCATCCCTTGCAAGCTCTGTTTTTGCCCTCATACTATTTTCAGTATTGGCTTGGTTTTTTTGTTTTTAATTTCACTTCAAATTTTCAAAACCCATATGAAGGATAAAAATATTTTTATCATAACTAGGTATTGGTTAATATCCTCTTCTTTCAGGAATCTGGAGGTTGCAGGAGTTAAAACAACACACCAACTATATTTGGACTAAAGGGTGTGTTTTTCATCTTTATCTTGAGGATCTGAAAAGTAGCTTGTCATGTGGTAGAGGTATATGTTTGCTGATGCTTAAAGTAAAGTGCAGTGCTAGATTTAACCAAACCAGCCTTTGAAGTGCTTTTAGATTGATTGATTTATAGATTTTGTCTGTCTGCTCTTTAGACTTATTTGTAGTGTTGGAATTTATCTTTGCTTTCTTGCTTTATTTAATTTATACACTGCTAGAAGTGTGTTTGACCTGAAAGCCTGTCTGATGACAGAATTATCCATCTAAAGCCTGCTAAGATAGATAGGTAGACACAAGTGATTTTCTACCTGTATTTCATTTTAGTGCTAGACAAACCATATATACAGCAAGCCCAGATCTCTCTTGGTGAAGTGTTCAGAATTTTTGAGTCAGGAGAAAATAACTTCCTATACTCCAAGATGGTGATAAAATGCTGGATTTGAATGTGCATTTTTAAAAGAGGGCCCCAGGTATCTGAAGCAGAACAAAACCTATAACCATGAAAGAGGGTGGTATTGATTATTTTCCATAGTCCCCCCTCCCTTCTAATCCAGGGCCCCAATTATAGGTATAAGTATTTTTCTGAATAGAGTGGGAGCTAAGAGATGTACTTATGTGCGCTGCTGAATCAGGGTTGTCTTGCAAGATAAAGAAGCAGGAAGAGGTAACACAAGTTATCAGAAAAGGATCTTGCCACCAATTAAGGTGGAGGGACCTGACCTTGCAAGAGCCAGTTGCTAACCAGTTAGTAATTACAAATTTAATACAGCTTGACCAATCCCAAACTATTTTAGGCCTTTGACCCAATCAAAGGACAGCTGGATAATGCCTGAGCATTGGAGCAGCAGAAGCTACTGCAATCTCAGGCACTAACAGTGAACATGAAATTCTGTAGACTGTAGGGTGGGTGAGTGATCCACCTGGGAGAATGGGTGGGGGATTATTAAAAGTGACAGATAAAATGACTGGCAAACGTGTCTTCTATGACTTATCTCAAACTGAAAAATTTACATTTTCATTGTCTACTGTAATCATTTCTGCCACCCCACAATCTCTGCTCATGGTTATGAGTAATTTAACTACATGTGCCTCCGAGGCTTGTACACAGCCTAGAGATTTTATTATTCTGGTGAGTTTTTTAATTTAGGATTATGTCCTTGTAATAAATGTGTACATGATGCAATAAATGCAGAGCATAATCTCTGGCTATGTGAAACTAGCTATAATTCTATAAAGAAAATAACTTCAGGAAAACATTCAACTTGATCAGGGCCAGATTAACTCTCCTGTAAGCCCAGGACTGTTAGATTTGGTGGGGCTCCTGTATACAAGACTTTTTCCTGGGAGGGAGTTTGGTGCAGAAAGGGGCCGGGGCAGGGGATTGGGGTTCAGGAGGGAGTGCGGGGTCTGGGAGGGAGTGTAGGCATGGGTATGTGGCTTGGAGGGAGTTTGGTGCAGCAGGGAAATTCTGACCTGGTGCGGGGGTGCAGGCTCCAGCCAGGAGGTGCTTACTACAGGAAGCTCCCAGCCGGCTACCTGTGTGCCTGCCCTGGTCCCACACCGCTCCTGGAAGGAGCCAGCTGCTGGCATGTCTCTGTGCACCCCGAAGTGAAAGGGACAGCACATCTTTGTTTGCTGCCCGCACCTCCAAGTGCAGCCCTGCAGCTCCCATTGGCCAGTTTCTGAACGTGTGCATTTTGTATTTATGTAGAAATACAAAATAAAAATCTGGCTTTATATTGGTTACAGCAAGGTATGAAAGTTCTCTGAATCTTACTTTATTGCAGGCACAGATTATTCAGGGCAGTGGTTCCCATAGTCTGTGAAATGTTGGTGGCACATGGAGCACTCAGTAAACTGTGGAAAGCTGGCATGTGACATGACGCTGGCTTCTCCTCCTGGTTCCCAGACATGGAACAACACTTTCTTAAAAATGGAGGGTCACTCAGAGTGAGTGAGGGTAATCTATGCTGTGAAGAGTCCCACTGATTTCAGCACAACTGTTCATAGGAGTAAGGTACTACTCATTGTGAGTAAGGCTGGCAGAATCTGACCATCAGTGATTAAAACAGACCTACTCTGATGAATATGGGATGCTCAGTAAGGCATAATGGTTTGCATCCCCAAATGTGTTTTAGGTCCTGAATTTCTAAGATGGCGTCTGTCAGAGCTCTCAGAAATGAGGCGTCAGTTTCACTGATCTTCCCCACAGAAAGAGAGTCACAGTTTCTGTGATTGCAAGCCATGAAGGATGAATGGGTCTGATTGATGAGCAGTGGAGCAACCATCACAGGGACAGTCCCCTAGATGGCCTGGCCAGCCCGCTGGGAAAAACCACTGTAAGTCAGAAGGAAGACTTCACACCAGGCCTCTGTAACAAAGATATCACTGAGCAATACGGTAATAGGGCTCTCCCTCTTTCTCACACACACAAGCTGGGAATTTGAATACAATCTCTGAGAGAGTTTCTGGAAGACACAGATTAGGCTGCATCCCAAGAGCTCCTTGGGTTCCTAAAATAATTGAAGCTGATTCTGTTCTTGTGACTTCAGAGGAAACCCTATTTAGCTTAGCTTGTAGCTAAATGTAAGATTAGATGAGACTCAATATGCATGGCGATTGTTTGTTGTTTTACAATGTCTTTTCGCTAACAATTTGTTCCAACAGCTAAACAACGCTTGGTTTTAAGATGGCTGTTACTCAATACATCGCTAGTCACAGGTTCCAGATGGAGGAAATATAGATGCCCAGAAGCCAGCAGATCCACAGTGCAATTAGTACCCAGTTTATAAAGGGTACTTGTAGCTAGGTTTTGGTTTAAGAATGGAAGAATAGTGGGATTCCATTCCAAGCCAGGTAAGGGCAAGAGGTCCCAGATCTGAGGTGGATGCTCTCAGAGGTGGCAGAGGACAGCTAGTCCTGCAACCATGACAGACTATGGGCAAGAACAGATTGTTCCATATTCTCTGACTTACTGGTTTCTCACTAGGTACCAATGAATAAGTTGGATTCTCTGCAGAACTACATGATAAACATAATGAGAAAAATTGGATTGTGCTTATGTCAGATAGCAGAGCTAGATCAGAAGGGACAAAACCTTGATTTTACTGCATTCATTTTATCTTATAGTGTAACTAGAAAATTTAATTTCCTTCTTATAATTGCAAAGCTTATTGTAATTTTGCAAGTATAATCACAGTCTCATTATTCAATCCTTGCTGCATTTTTTTTGCTTTATATTGAACATGAATTGAATTTGGATACAAACTTCACATTTTTATTAGTCTATAATGATTCTGAATTAGAACATGTAAAGCCAAATTTCAAGTCTAAAATGTACCCATGTCAATTTACCCCCCACCGAATCACCCTTTTGATTAGGAAATGTTATGTAACTTATCTGTGGTGAGATCAAATCAGAAAGCAATACCAATAACTATGAGCCTCACACAATTCTGCCCATATGTTTATAAACATTTTCAAAGGGGAAAAGAGTCTCCTCATTCAGTGAGGTATAAGGGAAGATTCTGCACCTGGAGTTCATTTGCTGTATCTAGCCCTTACTCTGTTTTATCACATTGCAGCACGGCCTGGATCTTTCATTTCTTGTGCACTCAAACCTTGCATCCGCATGGGTGGATGTTTTGGGTGCATAAGGCATGTCAGGAAAGTATGTTCTAATAATTATTACTTCTAATCCCCTGAAGGATTAATCATGAGCAAGGCCAGGGAAGTTTTGGTGAAGGTTGTCTTACCACCTTTTTATGCCATCCTCTAGCTCAGTGTTTCACAATGGACTGGTCCGTGGACTGGCATCACTCCCTGACACAGTTTAGGAAGGCAGCAAGCTAGTCCCTGGTATCAAAAAGCTTGATAAATACTGCCCCTAGATCACTCACCTTTTTAAACTTCAGATGTAGATAGAACCAGTGAAGAACCAGCAAATTGCATTTTCATGATCCATGCACGGTTACCACAAACTCACCATGGCAAAGCCCAAACCCAGCCTTTTACTTCTCCCCTCTTATTTCCCCCTGCATTTGGGAAGTGACTAAACCCCACTGCTTTTTCTGCCACAACATTTTTTTTAAAATGTGCTTTCATATCCATCTTGATGCCTATATCACTTATTCATACCCTGATCTCTGCTGCAACCTCCTTCTCTCAATCCCTTCACCCCCTTTAGTTGCCCAAAATGCTTTTATCAAAATAATTTCTCAGTTGCCACTTAATGTCGCATCCCCCCTCCACTTGAATCCTTTCACTTGCTCCAGACTGCATTGCATGTCAAAGTTCTTGTCCTTTTTCTTCTTTTGGGGTGAGAGAAGTATCTGTTACTGGGATGCTGGCATTTATTACAGAGCACAGCACAATCTATTTTAGGGTTTTCTCTAGAGACAGAAACCCTGATTCAGCAAAGCAATTAACCATGTGTTTAAGTCACAATGGGCCTCAAAACTGTTCTCAAACACATGGTTAATTGCTTTGCTGAATCAGGGCCTGTGTGACTATCCTGCCAATGAGGAAAATGAGCATATGGACATTTTAGAGCTTGCAGTCCAAATTTGAGAGGGACGACAAGTTACTCTTGGTCTGGTAAGTGGATTCTCTGCATCTCCTCTGTGCCTGTTATGCACAGATGTTCAGCTTGTTACCATTTCCAAGATTAGACTTTCCAGGCATCACATTACTGATCCTCAACCTACAATGGACCACGTCTCCTACTGTTCTTCCTCTCTGTTCCAGTGATGTCAACTGCCTTTGTTTATTTCTCCTACTTGGAAACCTCCAGGCCTCTTTCCATGTTGTCTCTCTGTGTACGATACTGTCCCTTAAATCTCTTCACCAGACCAAAGTCTCTTAATTCAAATCTGTCCAAAAATTCACTTCTTCAGTGTCTCCCATTGTATAGGGGAAGTGAGTTCATGCAATTAAGGGCAGTTCTACACCACCCTCCAGATCAGCGGGTAGTGATTGATCTATCGGGGATCGATTTATCGCATCTAGACTAGACATGATAAATCGATCTGAGCGCTCTCCCATCGATGTCGGTACTCCACCACCATGAAAGGTGCAGGCAGAGTTGGTGGGGGAGTGGCAGCAGTTGACTCAGCGCCATGAAGACGCTGTAGCAAATCAACCTAAATACGCTGACTTTAGCTACGCTATTCACGTAGTTAAAGTTGCATATCTTAAGTCAACTCCCCCACCACCAGTGTAGACCAGGGCTAAAGATACCTACTATCTGAACAAGATGTGTACAGCGCCTTATCTAATAATCAAATTTTATTTCTGTAACCTTTGTTATTCTCCCACTTCATTTGATTTCTTGTCCTTTTTTGTTCTGATACATCTGAATTAGTTTATATGCTCTTTTGGGTAGAGATCAGCTCTATGTTTTTCTCTGAAGTGGGTAACAAAGGATAAGGTGCTTAAAAATTAATAAGTAAAAGGCAGATCTGCTAATATGGTTTACCCAATAGCAAGATGCTTTTGTTTAAACTTCAAATTGTACAATAGCTAAGACCTATTTAGGCCTAGGAGGGAAAAAAAGGGTCACCCACCTTAAGGTCTTGGTTTGATTTCTCCCTCATGAAAAACACAATTATTGTTATTCCTAGATCTGTGAAGTTCTTTGCAACATAGGCTCTTAATAGGTTGCTTAAAATCCAAGAAGGAAATCAATCTAACACATTCATGCATCTCCAATGATGACTCACTGGGTGATCTTAGAATATCTGTGAACTCTCTGGGATCCATGCAAAGACACTTTCTAAACATTTCACAGACGTAACCTAGCCAGAAAGGCAAATGTCAGTTTTGACAAAAACCATCATTCCAGAGCCAAAACAACAACAAAAGCAAGACTATATGTTAAGTTGTTTTACTCCTTTATTGCAAAACCCATATCACAAATTATAGGTTATGTCTCTTTATATAGGCAATCTGACATTTTTTTGTTTCCTCTTTGATTACTTTAAATTTAGCATCTTCAGGTTGCTATTGTTATTGAATTAGAATCCTTGAAATAAAGAATTGTGCTGCATAATAAACAAGAATAAAAAACCCATAGTATCAAGCAATAATTACGTTTCTCCTTTTGTCACTTAACCTAGATGTTCCCAACATTCCAGGACCCAACAAGGAAATTTTGACCCTTCAAACTAGAAAAAAACCTATTCTTCGAAGAGAACCCCAGGATCTTGATGCATATGGATCAATGTGCTAGCTCACAAAGATCAAGAGGGCATACTGATGGTGGTCTGCTGCAGACTGCTGAATCACATCAGAGAACTGGATGACTTATTCCTTAAGCCTGTGTCTTTAATGTGTAGAAAGAAATGTTATCTGGGTGCGACTGAATGCACCCCTGTATTCACACCCTACACACACTATTGTAATCTTTGTAGAAAATATGCCTTGTAAGGTATCATTTGAAAACTAATAACTTGCTGGTCAATATTATCATGGTAAAAGTAGGTAGCAACTTGTACATAAAGTTATGCACCTAAGCTGAAATCATGACTGAAGTGTGTTTATCGGACAAGTCTGGGAAGTGGGTAAACTTGTTTTTCAAAGACAAAGGACAAGTTGACATCACAGTCAGGTGTCGTCAAAGATGGGCCATCCCCCCTATCAAGTGGCCATTCTTTGGCACAGAATGGGGGCAAGAACAAACAGATCTGATATTAGCAAACAGCCACATATAACCTCTTGCCCACTGGATTCTATATCTCCCCTTGCTCTCAGCTGGAAAGAATTTATCTAGGGGTCACTTTCAGGAAAATGCATTTCAAAGTGTGATTGAACTATAAAAATGAGGTTGAAGGGGAGGGGTGATACACCGCCTCACTGGTCTGGATTGCACTCTGGAATGTCATAGGGGGACATATGCTGGAGACCTCATATAGCCAGTTCCCCAAAAATAGTTTATAAAATATAGATTATAATTTTCTCACACAAAATAAGTTTATTTTGGACCTCATTGATGGATAAAGATGAATTAAATCACTGTACTGGAAGTTGGTGGTTCTGATGGACCACTGATCATGCATGAATGGTTTATATTCAATATGGGCAAACAGAAGCCAATCCCAACAGAAAAAAATATTATATAAATATAAAAAAAGGCTTCAGGTGTTCTGATCTCTTAAGGCAGAGGGAAATTATGAGTAAAATGGATTGAGGAGAAAAATTTAGAAAAATGTGAATGGAAATTGGGAGTGTATTAAAAAAGTTTGTTTAAAAGCTATGATTCTTTTTTTCTTGATTGTGGACAACTTTGGCTCAAAGTTCATTCTGAGCCAGTGGAGAAATGAAGGCAGCAATTACAAATAAAAACCCCGATAACAAATAAAAAAGGAATTCATTTGAGCATGCTCAGTAACAGGTGCTGAAGCCACTTCCTTTCACCCTGTCCTTATTGGCCGTAAAATTCTGCTGAAGTACCTCCCCTGAAGCTCCTGTTGGCTGCAATTCCCCTGTGGCAATCCCGCGGGCCAGATCCAAAGCCTGATGGGCTGGATCTGGCCTATGGGCTGTAGTTTGCCCACCCCTGTGACAGCCCCTAAAAAAGTGAAAACTAGATGTTACCTGGAGTCAGCTATGCAGTGCTATATAAATGAGAAGAAACGTTGCATAAAGAGGCAGGAAATATCACCTTCCTTTTGGAAGTATGTGATTTAATTACTCACATCATTTCAGATCACATAGCAAACAAACAGTTGTACAATTATCCCTTTTTAAAATTAGTACCACAGTCCCTACTTCAGTGAGCAGGTGAAGCAGTAAATTCCACAAGCTGATCATACACTGTGTAAATGAATAATAAGATATTTAAATACTCTCTGTTGGGGAGTGGAGAGGCAGAAGAGCAGGCGTATGCCAGGGCCTGGACGTGAGCAGAGTTCAGACTGACGTTTTCAGTAATGAGACCTCTCAACAACATTGTAGTTATTTGCTGGAAAGTGAGAGGATACTTTTTTGATGTTTCATTTATGAAACACCTGACCATGCTTTAAAGATGGGCTCATGCTCATCCCCCTTTTGGGAGAATTCAGGGTAGGCATTTTCTGTATCTGGCCAGCTGTGCTGACTGTGGGAGCTGGGCAGGGCTAAAGCCCTCCCCCACCATTCCTCTCAACCCCCTTTTGGCTGGTTAGCACCAAAAGAGCCCTGATCCTACAAACAGTTGTAAAAATAGTGCCACTGGATTTCACTGGGACTACTCATGTGCTTGAAATTAAATGTATGTAAATGAATGTTTGGAGCCAAAGGGACTTGCAGGGGTCAAGCCCTCTATTAAGGTCCACAGTGGGTGAGGAACATTGCTTTATTTTCAGGGTTTCCCCTTTTCTCTTGATAGTTAACAAAAGCAGTCCTGCTAGTTGCTTGCCTTTAACACCAATTATTCCTTCTTTTTGCACAGAGAAGTTCTGGACTCGTTTGTTCATACAGTAACAGTAATGTATTCAGATGTTGCACTGGATTATCTCTTAGATTAATTATATTGAGTCTTGGAATATAATTTCCAATGGTTTTCCATTTTTCTGTTTCCTAATGGCTTATAATTCAGCAGAAAATGTCTATTTTATTATATGCTGTTTTCCTTATTAAATGACATACAGAATCAATGTATATGCGGAACTCCATTTAAGGTTACTATAAAGGACAGTTCTACAGTTCAGTTGGAAGAAAAATGCAACTGGGATGACTAAGATGTCAAAGCTGTACCTGGAATATTCCTAGAAGATATGTTTATTCTGTCAGGAATACAGTAACATCACATTTCCAGAAAGAAAGAAGTGGTTCCTCTAAAAGCAGGGTTGCTCTGGTTTCTCAATGAACCTACACATACATTCAGAAATACCAGTATATGTGTCATGTCTCTAAATTGTTTATCTCTATCTCCTACATGAGAGAGGTTTTGACAGTCACTCTTCCTGTTTGCAGCTGCATTCATAGTGATGTTTAGGAACATGCATTGTCATGTCAACATGATATATGGACTCCGTGAATTTCCAGAAACGTTTTGACATGTTTTTCCACAGTGACTTGACATGGTGAAGCCATAAAAAACAAACTCCCAACCAACAGAGATTTTTTTCTTTCCTTTTTTAAAATATATTTTGGAGTGAATCCCTGTCCGGCACCCATCAAATTGTTTTATGCATCAGCAGGTTCAATGCTTTAAATATTTGTACTGTGCTTTAAAAAGAATCATGGGGCAGCTCCCAGAGATGAGAACTATTGCCTTTCCCTACTGATTTCAGGATATCTGTAGAGTAGAAAGACTATGCTCATTGCTCAGTATGAATCCTCTCCTATAAAATGCTGTGTGCCCTCAGTGCCAAGTGTTTTCAATAGGAACTGAAGACACCCATCACCTCAGAGAATCTGATGTTCTGGGGAGGCAAAAATTGCTTCATCCTGGTTCTTTGCAAATGCTATACCCCTGAAGCAGCATGTTTTGCCATTGGATATCATTTTCTACTGAGGAAGGCATGATTTAGCTCAAGATTTGTTTACATTTTCCTTTCTATTTTTTTGAACAAAACACACAAGATACGTTTTGCGCCTCCATGCAATTTCTTTAAATGACACTATGAGCTCTCTGCAGCAGGCACAATCTTTATTTCAGGGGTATATGCCATAGTTCCCCATTTGGGGCCATTGAACATTACCACAATAAAAGAATAAATCCCTGTATCCAATATTTTTTCAATTATAAAAGTATATATTTATGCACAACTCCTACAAACAAAATGGAAAAGAGAAAAGCCCCTTGAGACTCATGCCTGACTTACCAAACTCCTTCCCCAAATATTTATGGCTTTGTGATCCATCCCTGCCTGAGTAATCGACTTAAGGAGGCCATGTTTCTTTAAAATAGCCCATCTACTTTTCAATTTTATGAAGTATCCATTTTATAACACAGGTTTTTCTTTTTTTCCACTGTTTAATATTAATAGCAAATACTAATTCAATCTAACATTATTAATGGTCTATTTTATCACCCGTGTCCTAACTCAAGTCCTCACTCCAGCCCCAACACCAGATAGAAGGCCTTCCTCTAAGAAAATCTCTCTCAGTTTGAAGTGTTTCTGCCAGGATTTCAGAATGAGAGGTAAAAATTTTGTAAGGTCCTAAATCCCATTGGATCATAAGTAATGTAGGCACTTTAGAAAATTTTACTTGAAATGTTCAGAATTTGAAATACAAAATATTCGTTGGCTCACTGAGGACATCTGTGTTTAGTACAGGCCTGCACAACATGCGGCCGGGGGCCACATGCGGCCCGCACTGGCTCACTGTGCGGCCTGCGGGGAGTGAGTAGGGGTGGGGCAAGCCAAGCGGTGGGGTGGGGGGGAAGTGGATGTGGGTGGAGCGTGGGTGGGGCGAGGGGGGGGCTTTTCGGCTGGCAGCTGATTTTTTTGCAGTAATATGGCCCTCGCCGCTTTCCGAGTTGTGCAGGCCTGGTTTAGTACCATATTTAGGCCGGTTCCTGCCTCTTCCCACCACACTAAATAAATGGCCACAACTAAAGAGGCTGCATCTAGTCTCCCTTAACTTTCCCTCGTTCCATCAGGTGTCATCTGTAGACCCAACTTGTCAGTAACACATTTTTAGGGTTGTGCATGCCAGGGAGTAGAAAGACCAATGTGATAAATTAAAGCTTTTTAATGTAAACAATCAAAGTTTATACAAATCCAGCAAGATCAGGTTTCCCCTCCCACAAAGACTGAATAGAACCCCTTCACCACAATCATATTTACAGGCCATGCACTAAGTTGGCTGATCGCAATCCCCCACAAAAATTTCCTGCGCTATAAGAAGATTGTCTGTATTGTACTATACTTACTCTCATGTTTTTGTTTACTGTAATTTTATGTGAGCCTTTTGGGATCTGCCATTTCTTTTTCCTTTTAATCTTTTAACCAACTCAGTCTCAACAGCCCAGCACTAAGCTAAACCACCTTTCTATTACAGATTGGCAGGATGCTTCCTTCATACCTTTGACTATAAACACTAATATGTCATGGGGTCTCCTGCTGTAGTGCAGACAGGGCTTAATCAAAAGCATGCAGTAGCCCTGATATTGTCCAAGGCTGCAACACAGTTCACCTACCCAAGATAGTCAAACACATACATAAAAACAAAGAGGAGTCTGGTGGCACCTTAAAGGCTAACAGATTTATTTGGGTATAAAAAAAAATATGAATATTTTACCAAGGATATTTTTCTTGTTTCGAAATCTTCTGTAATCATCCCAGATAAAACCCTAGCAGAAATACAGAGGATGTCGTTAGAATTTATATGGACTAAAGATGATCAAGAGTGAGTGCATATACTTTGTACAGCCCCAATAAATAGAATGGACTAGTTCTTCCAATATTACATGATACTGTCAAGCCAGCTAGCTCAAAGTAGTAATGGTTTTGAGTGCTCTAACCCAGCCAAACACTGGATCTGTAGTAAAGTAAAAAATTGTGGCAGTGTAAGTAGTGCTAGGCTACCATGAATTCATAAAAAAAATCATGCCCTTCAGAAATTTATACATCTCTTTTAGCAAAGGCCACTCTATCGGTTTGGGCTAGAACCAGAGATAAGTTATTTTCCCTCACCAATACAGCAAGGGATGGTCTAGATAATACTTAGTCCTGCCACAAGGTCCTGTCCAGTCCTATGACTCTATGAATTGCTAATAATCCAGTTCTTAACCCAGAGAATGTGAAAAAATTGGAGAGCCATGGAAGACATCTAGTTGGCCAGCTATTCAGTGAAGACATTTTTCTAATTATTTAGTGATCAAAACTAATTTTAACTGGCCCACTTTCTTCTGGTGCCAGTATTTTCAAGTTAAGCATTGTGTCTCAACTTTCCAGGAAAAGTTGTTTTATATGGAAAGCTAATTTTAATAGAAATGATCATGACTGCTCAATCAAATCAAATTACATCTATATCTGTATCTATCAACCTTCACAAACAACTTTCCAAACAAAAAATTATCCATTTGCGACATGCGGGGAAAAAGATCTGGATAGAGGAGCAGCAACCTCAGTCTCTAAAATGATGAAAGAAAATTTCTTTAAGATACTATATCTGTGGTACATCACATTAGTCAGGTAAAAAAAAATTGAATGGGGTAAGTTTTAGAGAAATTGTGATGAGAAAGGAGATGTTTATACATGTATGATGGACATGCCCAGTTATTAGAGTGTATAGGAATTGCATGTTGTTGAATATTTAATACTAATCAATCCTTTGTTAATCCTCTCATCCGCTAGTAGCTGCTTGACTACTGATCGTCTCTCATCAGAAAAGATAAATAATCCAGCTCCAGAGGAATGGTTCAGAAATATGGGAGGTTGTTATGGAAACATGAACTCACCAATGACATACCTAGCAAGTAGACAGAGGACAAACAGATACGTAGCTATTTAGTGCCATTTATTCAATACTCAGACAAAGTATACTCACCTGCAAAAATCCCAGCATGCTTATCCCAATTTTTTGGAATATTTACATTTAATAGACATGCTTAGTTTATAAAATATACGTAAGCAGAGATTTCACTCAGTTTAATAAAGTCACCAGAAGCTGCATGTTATGTGTAGTGCAAAGATGCTCATTTTGTGACATGGTAGCACCTTGTTAAATAGAGAGATCTGATGATTTTAAAGAGACGTTATAGAGTAGTAAATAAAAGGTCACTGGTGTAATTATTATTGTTTGGGTCTCTGATATTTACATATCAAGTATTTGTAAATCTGTTCAAAACTTTCTCAATAGTTTAAAAAACAAAACAAAACTGCACTCACTTAAAGGCTCTGAGAGCCAGACCAATCTAGCTAGTCTTCCTGTTCCCTTTTATGTCAGTACTTATTATGTTATTTGAGTACAGGCACATACCATCAAATACAGACTATAATATATAGTTATTTTGAGAGGCTTTACTGTGTTCCAAAACTTTGGAGTTCAAAGCTCCATTGTTTCTTAGGTTTATAAAACAAGCTGAAGAGTTACATTCTTCACAACAATGTTTACTTAGTTAAAATGAATGCTGTAAAATTTTACAGCTCCTTAGGCACATGTACACATTTGTTTGTCATGAAAGGCACTATACTTTATTGTTCTATAAATGAAGAATGTTGCTGCAGCGTATTTTACATTCCAGTAACAAGAGTAAATTGGCAAAATGGAGGGAGAGCTTCACAATGACTGCTGAGATGTTGTTCATACAGATATATACAGAAAACTGTAGATGTTGATGAAACCATGGAGATATGATGAGATTGGCTTTGTTCTTTTAAGGAACAATTGGCTACTTTATAAGGGTGGTATTTGTCATTAATGGTATTTGATCAGTTACAGCTCCAAATACATGACTTCCATGCAAAGTGCCTAAATCTGTTCGGGGGCTGAGAGTAAACGTAATGCTCCTCAAATGGGTACGTCAGGTGCTGTGATAGAATGAAAGTACTAATATTAAGAGCACCTATTCCTAACTCTTCACATTTGTACCTCTGAACAAATTTCTAATGGATCAATAAGAACTAATCTCTGGGATGTGTGGCTGGAACGAACCTGGGTAGTTCTGAGTGCAGCTCAAACTAGATATGAGATATTTAGTATCGTAATGTGCAGACTAATTTTGAAAGTCAGCCTCAATTTTCATGGCTCTTCTTTATAGGAAGGGGCTTGGTTTGGAATGGAAAGTTCACTTGGTCTTGAGACTCCCATAGTAAAAATCTGGGTCAAATTAACACTTTGGAAATAACTGTCAAATGCTTTTCAAGCACTAAAGTGTCCTGACCCAGAGTCCATTGGAGGCAACAGGAGTCTGGCTTTGGGTCAGGCCTTATCTAAATTAATCCCCCAAAAATGCCTAGGGAGGCAGGAAATAATCAACCCATTTTATAGATGTGGAAAGTATAGTGCAAAGAAGTTAAAGGCATGCAGCAAGTCAGTTCCATGGGATTAGGATGGCTCAGAAGTTCCTAACTCACAGCAACACATGAAGTACAAGGGACTGCACTGCCCCTGAATAAGTAGCATTATTATTTGAAGAGAACTCCTTTCCCTCCCCCAAAAGGGACTTTGCATAAAGCAAAAACCACCCTTTATTCAACCTGCATTATCTGAGTAGTATGAAGTGTGACAAAGCTCCAAGTCTGTACTTGTGGGTCCTGCGCTTCCTGGCAGATTTAGGGGCCTCAGAAACTCATCTAGGCCCCAGAGTGACCTCCCTTTCTCAGTATAATTGGCAAGAGTCACCACCTAGTGAGTTACCTTCATCACAGGCCAGTATAGAAGATGGAAAAAGTGGGGAGCCCGGGCCCACCCTCTACTCCGGACTCCAGCCCAGGGACCCTAATAGTATCAGCTAAGATGGCTGACCTTTTAGGCACAAAACACAATACAATTCCCTGGGCTACTTCCCCACAGCAGTCCCTGCTTCTTCAAACTCCACTTCACCCTTACCTCCGGGCCTCCTTCCTTCAGTATATGTTGTCCAACACTCAGTCTCACCAACAGCATAACTTCCTTCCACAGCTCCTGAAACCCACAGCCCACCTGACTAACTGGGAGGTTTTTATCTGGTTTCAGCCAGTCCCTGATAGCCTGATTGGGACACCTGAAGTCAATCTGTTTCTACTTCTTTCTGGAAGGTTCTTAATTGGCCCCAGGTGTCTTGATTCGCCTGGAATAGCCTTTGTTTGGCTATCCAGGGAACAGGGACCTGCACATCCTGAGACTAATATACCTGCCTTCCAGCACTCTCCTATATCCTTCTGGTCTGACTCCGTCACAGAAGCTAAAGAGCTATGACAGTCTCGGTCATACACGAAAGGAAGGGACAGATGTCACATTTTCAAGTTATTTCTTGTTTGTGTAAGCACCAGAGCAGCTGAGTACTCATACTATATCATTGATTTTCCATAATTTTTATAGCTCTTTAATATATTTTAATTAATATTGGGATGCAACATTAACCTTTTTACCTTTTCAAGAGCATTTATTAACACAAGCCTAGCCATCTGGCAGACTTCAGCTGAAAGCACAATTATAATACCTGGCCACAATTTCTTGCTTCATAAGAGACTATTGTGAAGCAATAGCAGCAGAGTTTAGAGGCACAGTAAATCCTCCAAGCGGGAGGCCGAATATGTGAAGTGTTGGCCTTGTGTATCTCAGACAGTCACTGTAGATTTTGTTTCTTGGTTAGGCAGGGATTTAGTTCCTTCTCAGGCAATTGATATGGCAATGACAGTTCAGTACTGGAAATGGGGAATTGGACTTCAAGGCTAATTATGCTTAGAAAACATTAAAAGAGCATTAGGATGGCAAAGTCAATCAGTCCAAAGTTAGGAATACCAGAATTAATATTGCTCATGCAACTTTAAATTGGTTTCCTTATGTGACTATATTACATAACAGTCTTTTGCTACCTGATCACATACTATTTTTCCCACAGGACTCCTGTCCCATTCAGTGCACAGAATAGATGGTGCTAACTTAATGAGCAATTACTGAATATTTTGTTTTATTTTCATGGTTTGACATGTGACAATAAGCCTTAATTCACTGCAATTATTCAGCTTCTGCTCTGATTGTAAGTATAGCATCTGAAGGCTTCACAAATATTAGTGGTTTTTTTTTCCATAACAACCCTGCAAGGTAAGGGGAACTGAGGCACACAGATTAAAGATCAAAAGTGTCTACTAATTTTGAGTGCCCAGTCTCAGATACCCAGGACTGGATTTTTGAGGGTATTTAGCATTGCATAGCACACCTCCCACAGACTTCAGATACAGCTGCAAGTTCTCAGCACTTCTGTGAATTGGATCCCAGAGTCTCAAGCTGGGCACCCAGGAAATAAGCAACAGACACTAGGGGCTGGTCTTCTCTATGGGGAGATGGATGCTGCTGCAATCAATGCAGCAGGGATTGATTTAGTGGATCTAGTGAAAACCTGCTAAATTGATGACAAATCACTCTCCAGTCAACCCTGGTACTCCAGCTCTCTGAGAAGTGGACCAGAGAGCGTTGCCTGTTGACACAGCACAGTGAAAACACCGGGGTAAGTTGACCTAAGTTACATCGACTCCAGCTATGTTATTCTCATAACTGGAGTAGTGTAACGTATGTCAACTTACCCCAGTAATGAAGACAAGCCCTCAGTGACAACCTGTGAAAAATTTTGTTTGAGTAACTAGCCTACCATCACATAGGAACTCTGTGGAAGAGGCGGGGATAAAATCAAGTTCTCCAGGGCAGCAATCAACTGCCTTAACTGTGAAACCATCCTTCCTCTTCCTACAGTCCTCAGTCACTACATGCCACCCAGCTGTGTAACGCATGAAGCAGGGGTCCTACAGATAGTATCCTTCACTGTGCAACCCTGATTCAACCCCACAGCAGGCCATCTTGTGCACTTAAGGAGGAAGGGATTCTGCAAAAAAAAGTATTAAATGTATGTAATTAAAAGACTATCATAACATATGGGCACAATTGGGCGGAATTGAGAGAAGCATTGAGAGCACAAGAGAGTGGTGTCTCTCTGTTCTCAGCTCTGGTGCTGCAGCAGTAATTGCAGAGAAAGTCCAGTTCAGCCCCTGCAGCCCTGAGAATCTTTGGAGAATTCAGATGCCAAACTCTAACAAATCTCTCTGAGCACGTGCAAACCAAATTTTAAAGATTTATAACGTGGCCAAAATTAGACCATTTTTCATGGGAACTCAAAAGGGACATCCTTCATAAAAGCTGTCTGTCCCCACCCCCACCCTGCAAATTTCAAGGACCTGACATTTAGATTTTAAATGCTTTGGTCAGCTAATTTTAAAGAAATTAAGACCACTAAGTTTATGGGTTTAAGCATTCTAATGCCAGCTTCAAAACTATGGATTTCAATTATATTGATAGGAACAATGAGTCAAACAAGTTTGGAGAAGCTGGTATGGCTGCCAAATAGTTTACTTTGTCTACTCAGCCAGTAAGTGACACTCACAATTACTATCTAAGCCAGTCTGGGAACAGCAACAGTAGCTGCTATGAAATCACCATCTGTATTCTCTGATCGATTAGAAATCACCATCTGTATTCTCTAATTGCTCTCCAGTGTTGATAGCCAGGTATAAATCTTGATTCCATTACCATTCATTTGATGTATTTTTTTCTAAGGTCACAAAGTCAAATGCTCAAGAGTTCAGAAGTGTCAAAATTAAGACAGCTCATGAAACTTTAATTCTGTCCCCTTACATGTATGTATTGTGATACAGTCTTTAATTTCATGATATTGTTTCTGCAAGACACCAACCTCATTCAAGACCTGATCTAAAGTACATTAAAGTCAATGGGAATATTTCCATTGACTTCAATACATTTTAGATCAGACCCCTAGTGCACAGAATGGATGATGAAGGAGACAGCGTTGTGCAAAAGATAGTGTCAGAGTCCAAGGCCAGAAGGGACCACCAGATCATCCAGTCTGGCCTCCTATACATCACCACAAGCCACCATCCAGCACCTGCACACCAAACCCAAAAACTAAAACCAGACCAATGCAGCATAGCCCCCAGGAGACTAGACTATTACTCATCATAGGCAGAAAATAGGGGAGGCCAAAGTACACTAATGTCTGAGGCCCCTGCAATAGCAGGGAATTAATTGAGAGACACTCAGGTGATCCCAGCAAGTGACCTGTACTCCACACTGCAGAAGGTGGTGTTAAAAACCCCAAGATCTCTGCCCATATGACTTGGGGGGAAAATTCTTTCCTGATCCTACATATATATGTAATCAGTTAGACTCTAAGTATGTGAGCAAGAACCAATTTCAAGCATATGAGAAACAGAATGCTCAATGCCACCTCAGAGCACCAATCCATCTGTCCCATATCCCATGTCTAGCTGTGGCCATCTCTGATGCTTCAGAGAAAGGAGAGGGAAAAAGCCAGGATAGACTTGGGGACGGGGAGGAGAATCCCTTCCTGATACCTGCAGATGAATGACTGAAGCCCTGAAGCATAAGACTTTAGAACTGCTGAGCCCTTCCTCCCTCCCCCATCACAAACAACCCCAAACAAACAATCACATCCAAATTTGTCCAGTTCTCCCTTAAAACTAAATTATGTTGTTTGCCCCCAAAACTCCTATTGGGAGGCTGTTCCAAAACCTTGCACCCCTGAGGGTTAGGAACCTTCAAGTTCCCAGCCTAAATGAGTTCATGCCCAGTTTATACCCATTTGTTCTTGTGCTAACATTGTACTTTAGCTTAAATAGCTCTGTGCCTTCCCTGGTGTTTACCTCCTGCTGTATGTATATATTAAGAGCAATCATATCTCCTCTTAACCTTTGTTTTTCTAGGCTAAACAAGCCACGTCAGTCTTCTCTCATAAGAGAGACTCTCCATTCTTCTGATAATCTTTGTAGCTCTACTCTGCACCTGCTCCAGTTTAAATTTAACTTCCTTGAACATGGGCAACTGTATACCATATTCCAAATGAGGAATTATCAGTGCCTTATACAATGGCATTAATACTTCTCTATTCTGACAATGCCTTTCCTGATACATCCTGGGATCATGTGTGCCTTTTTTGCAGCTACATCACATTGGTGGTTCATCTTCATCCTGTGATGAACCAACACACTCAAGTCTCTCTTTTCCTCTTCATCTTCAAACTGTGGAGTACCCAGTCTATAACAGAAATTATTAGACCTTAAGGGCATGACCTTTCACTTTATACTATTGAATTTCATTCCATTTGTTATTCCAGGCCTCAAAGTAATCCAGATCTTCCTGTAAAGCACTCCGATTCTCCATTGTATTGATGATGTCTCCCAACTTTATATCACCAACAAATTTCATTAGCATGCTCCTTTTTGTGCTAATGTCATTTATACAAATATTGACTAAAATTGGTCAAAAGACCGATGCTTGAGGAAATCCATTATTAACCATCCTTCTAACCTGTACTTCGTCCTTCAGTACAACCTGTTGCCTTTTCTCCCTTAGCCAATTCCTTATCCATCTCACAGTACTTATACTTATCCCCATCTTCTTTAAATTCACTAGTAATTTCCTATGTGGTATTGTATCAAATATCTTACAGAAGTCCAAGGCTTCATTATCAAACCAGGCAAAACACAACTATTTAAGACGAATTTAACTTATGTCTTTTGGACTGATTCAAGCAAGACCCACAAAGAAACTGAGATTATGAGCCCATACACCTCATCACAAGGAAAAGACTTCTCAGGAATCCTTCAGACCAATTCTACCAAGTTTTGTACATCTTTTCTGAATACAATACTTAGCATTTACAACGACATTAAGTTTTCACAGAAGCCATGTGAAATAGATATTATGCTTTTTTTTATAGATAGTGAATTAGACAGAGGTATGAAGGGACTTGCTCATGGCCAAAGAGCAAGTCAGTTCAAATAGCAGGATTAGAACACAGGATCTCCCAATTGCTATGCTCAGTTCCTTAGATCACAGTGCCTCATAGTCACATTAATTTTTTCCTTTAATGTGTCACATATAAGAGAGTTGATTTTCAATCTTTATGAACTGTAAAAAAAGACCCCCCCCAAAACCCACCAGAAGTCTAAATTCAGTTTACAGAACTTGCAACATTTCATATTAAATAACTAATCTGTTTTTGAGGATTAGTAAAACAAGCTAAACCATCTACATCAAAAGCAGTTTAACACACTCCACTGTGTATAACACATGGTTGTATGAAGATCATTATTATTTTTAAGTAAATATATTGCTAGGTTGAGACTCAAGGCATCAAATTGCAACTTCATGCATTTTTTTAAAAAACAGTTGACTTAGAAACTCCAGAAAACAAGTATTTATAGGAGAATTACTGGCACAACAGAAAATTACAGTATTATCTTGGAATAAGCGTCAGATTAAAAAAAAGAACAGAAAAGAACAGCTCATTGGTATTTAGTTGCTGCATTCAAAACTTTACCCTTGGAAGATTACCCTTGAAAACAGCCACACGCATACACAGACCAACTTTTATTTAGTTTGGTTTTGACAGCTAACAACAGTTTCAACAATAGCTGAATAAGTAAAGTGTCTGCTGCTGAAGAAGCCGCTAGAGAAGAGGCAGACCTTACAAACCTCACTCGGTGTTCTACAAAGAACGATGTGTATCAGTCATCTTTCTTCATAGGATCAGGGGAGCTTGAACTAGGGGTGCTTGGGTGCTGCAGCACCTCCTGCCTTGAAGTGGTTTCCATCATACTCAGGGTTTACAACAAGGGTAGGCAAACTTTTAGGCCCGAGGGCCACATCGGGTTTGTGAAATTATATTGAGGGCCGGGTAGGGAAGGCCCCACCTCCCATCCAGCCCCCTCCCACTTCCTGCCCCCTGAGAATCCCTGACCCATCCAACCCCCCCCCCACCTTGTCCCCCGACTGCCCCTTCCACAGACCCCTAACCACCTCCAGGAGCCGACTCCCCACCCAATTCCCCTGCTCCCTGTCCTCTGACTGCCACAACCCCATCCACCTTCCCACCCCCAGCTACCCCAGAATCCTACACCAACCAACCCACCCTACTCCCTGACTGCCCCCTCCAAAGCCCCCCACCACCACCCTGGGACCCCCCCATTCCTCCTTACCATAGCTGCTGTGTGGGGGGGGGAGCATGCAGCCCTGGCCCCCTAGAGATCTGCTCGCGCAGGGTGGCTCCAGGCAGAGGGGGAGTGCACAGCCCTGGCTTCCAGAGCTCTGCCTGTGCGGCATGGCTCAGGGAGAGGGGCCAGTGGGCAGCCCCGCCCCCCAGAGTGCTCCCTGCACGGCGCGGCTCCAGAGGAGGGAGCAGCGGGCAGCCCCAGCCCCCAGAGCTCTGCCCCTGCAGGGCAGCTCCGGGGGAGGGGCAAGCACGCAGCCCCAGGCCCCCAGAACGCTCCCCGCGTGGCTCCAGGGGAGGAGCCATCGGGCAGTCTCGGCCCCCAGAGCGCTGCCCCCACGGTGCAGGTCCGGGGGAGGGGCAAGCGCTGCCCCTGAGGCGCGGCTGGGGTGGGGGGCACAGCCTCCCGCCGCGAGTCAGATGGGACGGTCTCATGGGCCGGATGTGGCCCGTGGGCCATAGTTTGCCCACTCCGGTTTAAAACATTTGTTCAATAGATTTCAGCACCCCCCACTATACAAATTTTTCTACCACCACTGCATGGGATGTGTAGTGAAAGCTACAACTACATTATGGATTTATCTAAATGATACCACAAGTTATAATTACTATGAAGTATTTTTAAATTGCCCTTGATGGCAGACACTCAAGGGTGTAAAGTAAAGAATCACTGGTAAGTGAAACAATCTGGCTGGAATGTTGTACATTTTATACTAACAAGACTTCTTGTAGATATTTGACTATCAATAAGCTATTGGGCCTTGTTGATTCACTGGGCAGTCAGAAGACCACGTCAGCTGCAACACTCCAATTCACTCCTGTGAAGTCTAGTTGCAGTTACCTTCTTGCACTTGCCAGATGCCTCCATACATTAAAATTGTGGTTGTAATGGCATGAAGACTTACCACTACAACACCTCCTGCTGGTCCATCCAGGAATTACTGTTGCCAGCCACGGAGCATCCTCTCGGAGCATTGTCTGCTCTGCTGGTTTGGGACCCGCCTTTCTCCCCGCTCAGTGGCATCCACTTCAGGACACTGCCCTCTGGCAGTGCCCTCTACTCCATTATCACCCCCTTCTGGAGGGGCGGGGTGGGGGTAACAACAGTCCTTTGACTTGCACCTGCCTCAGTGGCCAACCACAACCCCAAAGTCTAGCCCCTCACCTCAGGGCATGTTGCGGTCTGTCTCGGCCATTCCTCTGTGGCGAGGTATGGTACAAGGGGCAGGACCAAGGCCCACCCACTACTCTGGATTCCAACACAGGGACCCTCTAGCAGCAACCTATCTGCCCTCCTTCTCTCCCCTTGTCTATGTTCTCTGGGCCATTTCACTTTTGGCCCCTTATACCTTCTCAGCCCTTCTACTCAGGGGCCGCAGCCTGGCAGGAACTGTCCTCTGCTCCCCCAAGCCTGCCCAGTACTACTCTGTCCAAGGTGCTCACCTCCTTACCTCAGGAGCCAGTTCTTCTCCCTTGCTAGTCAGGGAGAGACTGCCTTCTCCTTTGCTAGGCAGTCTTTATATAGGGCCCAGGCCAGCCCTGACTGGCTCTCTGCAGGCGTTGGCTGATTGACTGCTGGTCTGCACAGCCTCTCTGCCCTGTTCTAGCCCTTTTTCTCGTGGAGTGGGGCAGCCACCCCACTACAGTGGTAAACTCAAATGCATGGTGATGGTTCTTCCAAGCCATATATACAAAGAACATTATTTGCATTTTAATAGCACCCTTTCCCCTACACACACTCTTGGCTCTACTGGAGAAATGAGTTTTAAATACATTAAATCCAGTAGCTATTTTATCCACAGCTTAGGCCTACCAAACATTCAAGTATGTTCCCCTAATGATTTATTTGTTTTGATTTTGAGAGACAGTGGTGACTAGTGGGTACTACACTGGACTAAGAATCAGGAGACCTGAATCCTGTTCCTAGTTCCACCACTGACCTACTGTATGGAGTAAACTTGACTGAGCGGAAAATCTGGCCTGTGATGTCTTCAGAAACCAAAAGGCCATGCATTAAAATTTAGCACACATTTTCCATCAGCACAGAATAACCTAGTCAATATCTTGTGCAGTACCTGAAGAAAAAAGAAAACATTGTGGAAGGGGAGACAATGGTCACAAGAATATCCCTTCACAAAAAAAAAAAAAAAAAAAAAAGAGTCCTCTATTTACTGCTTCTTTGCTATCATGATAAAATCAAAATAGGTGTTCAGCAATCACTTATCCCTAATCATTGCCTCTAACAGAACTAAGGAAGTTGCTCCTTGGCACAACTTTTCCTTTGTTATTCAGTAAAAAGGTTCAAGTTGGAGATGATTTAATAAGCTTAGTCAAAAATAAATGAAATGAGATCAATACCACAAACTTCATTCTAAGTCTCATGGGTTTCCTGTCTTAATTTCTAGTTCTTTTTATTGGATAAGTCACTTATTTTATTGATCACAGATGTTGAAACACCAATTTATTGCTCCCCTGGGGTTCAGACTCAATAAACTACCTGCTAACAACCCCACACTTTCATATTCAGTAAAACATAAGCCATGTGGAAAACCTGCCTTCTGTGTGATTAAAGCAGTAGTTGTCACTTTAAAACTAACATTTACTTGTCTTAATTGTAAACTCTTTGAGGGCAGGGACTGCCTTTTTGTTCTGAGCTTGTACAGCATCTAGCACAATGGGGTCGTAGTCTATGACTAAGGCTCCTAAGCATTATGGTAATACAACTATTTAATTAAGAACAACACTGCAGATCCTTTAAAACAAAATCCACCATTACATTTATCACTAAGTTTTGGACATCTATCCTTCTGATGCTTGTTGCATAAAACGTGCGGTTTCCTTACTTGAATCAAATCAATATTTCAAGGGAATTAGAGTTCCTACTGAAGGCTAAATTTTATGTATACAACCACATATTTTAAAACAGATGCCCAATGAAACTAATGAAGTTATTCTCGCTTAGCTTTGGTGGGCAGGAGGAGTAAGTCTATATGCAAGATCTAGGTTTGATACAGTTATTTTATAACCCCAAATTTGGGTGAAGTTTATCCCAGACAGATGCAAACTGTCTTTGATGGAGAAATAGGAGGGACTTTTATCCTGCATATCGATAGCTGAGGCTTGTCATATATTCCAGTCACCTCTATTCCTTAGGGGAGTTTTCTTTCATTGCAAAAATTAGGGGAGGTCAAGGGGTAGGGCAGATAAAGGGAAAAGTGACCATCCTAGTATAGAAATAGCCCCCATTCATTAGGAAGGGGCACATGTTAAAAACCACCATTGCCTTTGCTTCTAGTTTTACAAACAAAACAGTGAATAAGCTCGGACATTCCACCTTATTTAGTGCTTTTTTGTATACAAAGACAACATTAGACACAGTAGACTTCATTTTCTGGTGACCTGCAGAGCTCCTCCCCTGAATAAATCCCAGGTGGTACTATATCTATCTATATATTGCAGAGTATTGAATTACCATGTCATTCCAAAGATTAAGAAAAAAAGTTCACAATTTAAGCAACATGGGGCAATACAGTTACAGAAGCAGGTAAAAGTGATCGGATTCAGAAGATGTCTGTGTGATCTGGTAATGACTGAAGTTCTCTCTTAGGCCATTAGATTAGATCTGGCCTCGGGGCCTTACTGGTCTTTAAGGAGTTAATTATCTCTAGGACCTCCTCCATATTTGTAAATATCTAATTGTAATCTATCCTTCAGGAATTTGGAAAGCTTAACCCTTCGCTTCTTTTTTTGATCTCCCCTGTATAGAGATGACCCGATGCAGGGCGATAGTAGAAGGGCAGAGTGAGGGCAGCTGGCTTTGGCAGCCTTATTAAGCATGCTCAGTCCATATGAGCATGCTCAGTACAAGCTAAGCAGCAAATCTGGGAGGGTATGTGACCCGCATGTCCCCCACATATTGCCTCTGCCCTTTTACAATGTTTTTTCTACTGTATGCAGTTTTTTGAAACTCCTCAAAGGCTTTTCTGGTGTTTTCTGGAAGAGCAAAAGATGTCGTCTTAATTTCCATTAACAACATTTTTATGAGCTCAGCTCCAAAGTTAAAGGGCTACAATAAAGTACTTGCTTTGTCACTGTAATAAAATAATTCAGTTTTATTTCATAAGTTGCTAATTTCTGTGGAAAATACTTTTAAGCTCACTCCAGACACTTAAGTTTATTAGCAGTTTGAGAGAATTTTTAAATTAAATTAAATTTTCAATTAAAGTTTCAGCCTTCCTAGCCCATCTGATATGCTCTAGCTGAAGCTAGTTATATTCTAGGCCTCTCTATTTAATAATGCCACATAAGACCCTGATCCTATAATTGGATCCACACAAGTGGTCTCCTGTATCCATGCAGAGTCCAATTAATTCAATGACTATTTTCGGGGGGAAAAAAAAGTTGAGTCACAACATGATGGCATGATTTCCTTACTAACAAACAACGATAATGTTGACGTAAGAGATGGAGTTGGGTGAAACTCCTCAAATGGTTATAACAATAGGAAGTTCTAATCTACTGTTGACACAAATGAAGACCGTGATCCAGGCAGGCAATGCCTTGTGCCCATTTATCAGGACTCAGAAGTCAGAGTGACCGAACTCATCACAACCAGGTCCTCAATATAGATACTATGGAAGATATCACTCAAGATCCAGGTGGTCCAAGGGAATAGAGAAATGTCCAGGTACATCTGTGGATGACAGCTTGGTCCAACCTGATCTAAGAAAATCAAGTTTGTTCACAAAGAGCTCTCCAACTATCTAAGGAAGACTGACATCTGCAGCAAGGACCAATACTTAGAAGAATTGAACAAACATTCTTCAAGGGATAAATGGACAATACTATGGTGCACTCTCTTCTTTGGGCCAAGACATAAGATATCACTCCGAGATTGGATAGGCTTCTGAAGTAAATGTGCAAGGATCCATTGGGGACGATTCACACTAGCACTAATGATGCTGTCATGAGATTTCCCTCAGATAAAGAGAGGCTTAATGGCACTCTGAAGCATGCAGAAGAACATCATCCAAGCAATCTTCTCAGAGATCCTTCCTGTCTCATGAACAAAGGAAGGCAGAAGGCAAAAGATTCTGGAAGCAAACTGCTGGCTAGATAAGTGGTGTAGGGTTTTGATTTGTGAAACATTGGTCCACCTTTTATGAGAAGATGGGATATATATAATTTGGACGCCCTTCGCTTCACTAGAAGGGGAACCAATCTTCTCAGGGACAGCTGGCTAAAATAGTCAGGAATAAACAAAAGGGGAGGGTAAAAAGGGGGAAGATATGAGCACTCATTTAGCACAAAATCAATATGTTGAGAACAAAATTAATCAAGGAACTAAAGGACTTGAAGAGAATACATTATTTAATTGCCTATACACCAATCCTAGGAGCATGGGTAACAAAGAAGAGAGGTTGGAACTGTTCATTTGTGAGCATAAAGTTGATCTAGTTGATTACTGAAACCTAGTGGGATGATTTGCATGACTGGAATGTTCAAAATCAATGTTTACAATAGGAAGGATTGAATGGGCAAAGAAGGAAAAGAAGTCACACTCTGTCAAAAATGGTATTACCTGTTTCTGAGTCATGGATAACTCGGACAAAAATGATCATGATGCATATGGATCAATGTCCTATCAGATAAAGCACAGGGATGGGACATTGGCATCTGCTATAGACCACCAAATCACACTAGAGAACAGGGTAACCCACAAATATCTAGAACATATAGTTAAAGAAAAATAATCTGCAGGCCCATAGGGGACTTCAACTTGATTGACACTTACTGGAGGTCTCATGCTGTCAGTACCACAACATCCTCAGAATTTCTTATTATAGATGACAATTTCCTAACTCAAAAAATGTTGCATCCAACACAGGAGAATTCTATATTTGACCTTTTCTTGACAGGTACAAAGGAACTGATCGCAGAACTAAAACTTAATTGTAGCTTACATACATGTGACCAGTGACATGCTCACACTTATGATGTGCAAACAGAATAAAGTGCAGACCAGTGATTTAAAACACCAAGTATTTATAAAGGTCAATGTCACAAAACTGAAAACAATTACGAACCAAATTAGTTGGGAGAAATAATTTAATCAGAAAAAAAATGTGAATAATTGGCAATTGTTTAAGAACATCTAACTAGATGCCCCAAGAGCCACAATTACACAACTGATGAAGAAAGCGTTACTAGTTAAAACATCAAACCTGTAAACCAGGTCAATTTAAGTTCACAAAATTGGCAGGGATTCAAAAAGAAAATGTAGCATCTGAGAACATTTTTGAAAATGATGACATTTCAATTTGATGGGGCCTATGTAGCAGCTTTAAGTGTTGAGTGATCTTTTAATGTTAATTTTCTCTCTTAAGATAGCATGTTCCTCCTTTCACTTCCACAAGCTCAAGGAAGCGGAATCTGCTGATGGAAGCGTACTGTTGGAGTGGGGTCAGAGAGAAGGGGAAAGGAAATGAAGTGGGGCGAGGAATAGGGAGGAGTGTGGTTTACAAGTTGCTGATTTCGTCTATGGAATCCCATGGAAGCCACTCCAAAACTCTGCAAAAAATATAGGGATGAGATTGGGAAAGAACGGATTCTCTTGTTAATGCCATGGAATCCCATCAGACCTCTAATTAGGAGTTGCATTAGGAACTCTGGCTGGCTCCCCGCAAAGCTGCTACAATGCAGCTATGGGGGAAGCAGCCACTGCATATCACGCAACATTTCAAGTGGCTAAAGCAGAATGCAACTGGTCACCACCAAACCTTGTGGAGCCCCACTGGACCCAGTGGCTCCAGTGCCTCACCCACTGACTCAGTGCCACGCTCAGACTTCCAGCCTGGCCAGCCCAGATGCAGTGTCACACCCCAACCCTGAGGAAGCCTGCAGCCACTGAGCATGCCCATGAATAGCAGAAGCTGCTGCCCTCCCTAGCTCTGGCTCTCTTTGAACTATGTTTTTAAAGGCACCATGTGCATTGCAATATTATAGATGCAAATGCATATATATTCTGATTCTCTGATGTATTTTCAGAAGCCATGGCAGAGTTATTGCATGCAAAAATTCTTAGGGAATTATTCTTTCAAAGCACACTAACAACTTCCATTCTCATTAATTGGTGTTCTGAAACATGTATCAATGGAGATTATAGACCTATTTGAATTTGCAAACACAAACCACATCAATACTTGCGGCTCAAGAGCACCTAGTGAATGCTCTGAACGTTCAAACCAAAGTTTAATATGTTCATATTTTCTCAGGCATTACAGAAAATATTAACGCAAAATATGAACAGCTACTATTTTAGAATCAAGTGCAGCCTTCATAAATTGGAGGGAATTTTGAATGTGTCAGTTCTGCAGATAAAAACTGTGCAAGATAAGAATATAAATTACATACTATAACAGAAGCAGAAGGGCCAATTCCTGTCAAATCTATATAATTGCAAATGAAAGACAGCAGGAAATGCTAGGGAGCGACATGTGGAAGAGCACAGAAACTGCAGGGGCTCAATTAAGATTGGAATCGTACGAATCACTCGAAAATGCATAATGAGCAGCTCACACTTGTAGATAAGAGCCATGGTAGATAATCCTCTATATTCTTTTTTAAAATGTTTGTGCATGGACCAAAATGATCCCTGTTACAAGTAATTATCTTGACTGGAGTGATGCTACCCAAGGGATGAATTTATTTGCAACTTACTTTAAATAAAGTTTCAGTTTGTCTATTGTAGCATCTTACAAATGCATTCAAACTTTCTGCCAAAGCTTTCCAAGCCAGATGTGTATAGTCATCTCTTTAAATGCAAGTAAGCTCCAGCAATCTTCCAGGTTGTTTGAATTAATTTTTTTTTGTCTGACGCAGCCAAGTATGTGTTATGTATAGGGTGGCAAAGAGCTAGTTTAGTCTTGAATTGCTACAGAGAGAGCTATTAAAATGGCACGACACCCTTTCAAAGGATGTAGCAGTAATTATCAAGCTCTCTGGGTGCACCCCTGGTTCTTGCCTGTGGGAGCTTCTGCTGATTTGGTCTGTCACTCCGCTAACCTCTAATGTACACTGTGGTGCAAGCCTGCAAAATTCCTTTGACTTCAAAGGCATTCAGGCCCAATGTTAAATTCAATGCAAACAATTTTCTAGAGACCTTGAGCTGAAGAGGGCTGGAACAAAATGTGTAAATTAACAAATCAAGTTAAGGAGTGAAAAAACAAGTGGAAGAGGTCAAAAACCAAAAGGAAGAGTAGTGAACAATATACCGGCAGAGGTAAATGTGCATTAGAAAAGATAAGGCCATTCAGAAAAGCCTGTAGAGAAAGAAAGTACAAATAAATGGCAATAGCCAGTCTTTTTGCAAGATGTTTCTAATCATGGGTTAAATAGAAACATACTTTGAGTTAAGTACTTGATTAGCTGCAAAAAACTCATGATGTAGAGGGAAAAATAGTTTAATGTACATAAGGCCACAGCCAAGGTTTCTATGTCTTACCCCAGCCATTAGAAATAAGATCCTCCATAGTCCCCTCAGCTGGTACATCACCCTTAAAAATGCAATGTTCCTAACAAATGCCATGTGAAGTGACTGGCTGAAGCCAGCAGGTGAGCAGCAGAGATGTGGGCCACTTGCTGGCTAAAGGAAAGTGAACAGCAACTCTCCAGCTGGCCACTTCCCCTGAGAACTCTGCAAGCCTAGGCTAATGTTCATCCATGTTACCTTTATAACAGTGAGACAAGGGGACTTCAAACAAAGGACCAATAGATTCATGTATCTCTCTGAAGAAATAGAACTCAACAAATGAAGTAGAACGAGTGCAGCAATCATAATGTTTCAGGAAAGGGAGTCAGGAAGAGGGCTGCCAGCAGAAGATTAAAGGAATGGTTCCATGATAATTTGAGTCAAGGAGGAATACAATATTAGCAACTTGAAGAAATATGAAGTGCTAAAACTCTGGGGGATTATAAACATCAAAAAAGGGAGAAGATTTAGTTTGACTGGAAAGACCTGACCAAGAGAAATGATATGAAACTAGTAGAACAGCTTTCTTTTTCACATGAACTGCTGAAGAAATTCAAAGTTGCAACAATTCACCCATCAAAACACGATGGGATATTTAAGCATGATGTCTAGTGATGTCCAAAGAGCCTTGAATGTGTAATGAGACATGGTGGGGCAGAGGGGAGATCACATTTAACTTTTTTGTCCTTCTAACGCCCAAAAGGCGTCAGATTTAAACAGAGGAAAGTAATAAAATAGGAAGGAGAAATCAAGGATTATTAGTTATGAGAAGAGAAATGAATTACTGAGTCAGAGAGATACAGTAAGGCTGTTAGACTGCAAGAGTATGGTCTCCCAACAAGAGGCAAAGGAAGCAGACAGGTCTAAGACATAAAAATTTGGCCAGCGCTAGATGAATAGAAGGGGCCAGCTGGGGAACTGGGAGAGAAGGTCAGTATGACAGACCAGCACTAATCAATGGCTAGTTAAAAATAGAAAGAGTTTTGAGAGGCAGCTGTCTCCATTCACAGCATGGGACACCACAACCTTCTAATACAATCACCAGTTCTTAAGAGGTATCTGTTGATAGCATGAATTGAATGAACTTTATAATGCAAAGGTGATTAACTAGACTAAAACCCAAGTCCTGCAAAAACTTACGCACTCAGGTAGTCCCATTAAGTTCAATAGGTTCACTCAGTTGTGTTGAATTATTCACGAGTATAATAAGTCTTTGCAGGATAAAGCAATTAGAGCTTTTGTAACATTTGCATCAGTTGTGCAACCTGTTACTGTGTACAAAATTTTTGTTTCCTTTAAAAAATGAGTTTCTATATTCTATGGCATTGGGCTAAAGACAAGTTCTGAAAGGATGCTAGTTCCTCATGACAAGGGTAAGGGTAAAAAGTTAGTATGGTAGTCTACATACCCTTCCTTATCCCTTCAATCAGGGAAGATTTCCATATGCCAGAACATTATGCAGCACTCTAGTATAGCCAGGTAACTATTGCACAGTGATTTGTAGATAGTGTTTGTGGCAAAGCTCTGGCCTTGTCCCTGTGGGTCCTGCGCTTCCAGGCGGTTTGTGCTAGCCTCAGAGGCTCACTGCGACCCTCCACGTAGCCCTTCTCTCTCTAGGCCAGGTTTACAGTCTATTGAGCCCTTTCCATCATCAGTCAGCAAAGCAGTTGGTTAGAGAACTCCCACAGTCTCTGTTGTCCCTTTGGGCTTATTTCAGGACAGTATAAACCTCCTGTCCTGCTAGGGGCCTACCTTCCCCTTCCAGGAGGTGTTTCAGTAGTGGCAGGTTGGGGGGAACCCGGGCCTGCCCTCTACTCCGGGTTCCAGCCCAGGGACCCTAATGGTAGTAGCTATTGGCAGCCAAATTTTCACTGACAGAGTTGCTACTTTTTCCCTGGGCTACTTCCCCATAGCTCTCCCACTTCTCCCTTACCTCAGGGTATCGCAAAGCTTCCTCTCCTCCAGCTCCTTTCTCCTTGGCTCCCCCACCTGACTAACTGGGAGGTTTTTATCTGGTTTCAGCCAGCTCCTGATTGGCTTCAGGTGTCCCAATAAAGCTAGCTATTTCTGCTACTTTCTAGAAGCTTCTTGGTTGGCCTGGAGTAGCCTTTGTTTGGCTATCCAGGGAACAGGGACCTGCACATCCTGAGGCTGATATACCTGCTTTCCAGCACTCTCCTATACCCTTCTGGTCTGACTCAGTTACATGTTACTTATGTCAATTAAAAAGTTAGTTACTCCAGAGCTAACAAACTCATTCACTTGCTGAGATGCAGCAGTTCCTCATGACTGCTCCCAGAGCAGAAATCAGTCACTCAACTTCCATAGCATAACATTGTTGAAGCTTTCCAGAATGTCACCAGATATTACATTTGTTTTGTAAGGCATATTAACTATGACAATTTTTTGATACTTCAGGAATGGCTAAAGTCAATCTCACCATGTGTGAAATTTCTGCCTCTGGATGCTACTGAGCATCCTTTGCTTACAGCACAGATGGACAGTTGGTATAATAAGGTATAATAACCCACTGATGAGTCCATGTATTATCTCTCTCCCTGTGCCCAATCCACAGGGGATACAAGTCGATTATATATCTCAGCTAAAGAACCTTGTCTCTTTAGCTCAATCTGTAGAGACTCACTTTTTTAGCTCTGGAAGTCCTGTGCTCCATCCCTGGTATGTTGGCTAAGATGGTGGCTATCACATAAGCAATAGCACTGGAAGCTTAAGTTCTCCACACAAAACTATGCCCAAAGTCCAAAGAAGGATCACTCTGAAGCTAGGCTTATGTCTATGTGGCTTGGGGTTAGAGCTGAGATACCCTAAGAAGATATAGTATCTTCATCCATTTAAGGCACATGCATACCAGTCAGAACTTTTCCTCAGCACTGGTCCAAAAATACAGATATTGTATTTTCAGCCATGTTCCACATTACAGGTATTTGAACCACAGCTTCCCCCAGATGCAACAGCAAAAGAAACAGGATGAGCTTTCTTTAGCCCATGCTACAAAGAAACTGCAGGAAGGTCCTCTTCCCCAAATCTTTTCTGGTCTGATCAGAACCTTCCTAATTCCAGTTCCTTCCATGGCAGAAAGAAAGGGGTGAAAGTACTTCTCCTTTCGGAGGCCTTCTCCAGCCTATGCTCATGAACCCAGCTGACCACTCGTCTGTGCTGATGAACAGGGTGAACAGTATCTCCAGGAGAGGACAGGTCCTTTTCCCTGTTTCTTCATAGACAGCTAATTCTATCTCTTGTCTAATTTAGTGTGAGGTATTTTGCACACATCTCATTGCGGTGACAATAATTAATGCCCATTTACTCCTTGACCACTTTGTAAAAGCTGCCAGCAAGAATATCAATTAGTGCCAGTTCTGATTTCATGCTATGGACAGTTACCACTAGAAGCTGGGCTAAACATAAGATGAACATTGCAGGGACCACGGGATAATCTGGAACAGCCCCCTACAAAGAGATGGGAAGTTCTTTACGAAAAGAAAAAAACCTCCAATCCATGGTTTGGATTTCTTGTTTTTTCCTTTAAGAGACAAATAGTTGATGTCCATCATAAAAAAGGCACATTCTTCCTTACACAGTTAACCATAATTTAACCAAAATAACTTAAGAACATCACATATCTTGGTAGAGGCTAGAGTATTTCCATAACCCTACTTCCATTTTCTTGTCCCTGCTGAGACATACAAAGAGCTGTACAAGGAAGCCATTTGTAGCACACGATAAAAAATTTTCTTGGTCCTATAAAACAGGAACAAAACTGTGCATTCAGAGAGTGCCAACTACTGGCACATTTTCATATAAACCTCTCATCTTTTCATGTATTCATACCTGCTGCCATATTTTCCACTCCATGCATTTGATGAAGTGGATTCTAGCCCACGAAAGTTTATGCTCAGATAAATTTGTTAGTCTCTAAGGTATCATGAGAGCTTCTCGTTGTTTTTGCTGATACAGACTAACATGGCTACCATTCTGAAAACTGTCTTTTATAGAGCGTATATGAAATAGGAGATACGAGTCTTTTTTCTCTTGATGGATTATGAGAGGAATAAGGGCCACCTGTTATGGTCAGTCAGAAGCACAGCTGGGGCAGGAAGAATTCTCACTTAACTGCACTCCCGGAATTCTGTTTCCAGGGACCCAAAACCACCTAGCTGATGAGGGCTGGAAATTCAAAAATCCATATGGAACTGGGTGCAGAAATTGTCTTCTTCTAGTGGTAGCCTGAACAGGTCTTACATTACTTTTATATGTACTGTCTCTCTCCCCTACTCACTCACAAATGTTGAGAAACTCAAGGGAGGTGCGTTCAGCCCCGGAGCACTCAGTCATTGAGTTTTTAGAGCCTATACATCCAGGCATAGTCACCAAAATATAGACACCAATAAGTTTCAGTCATTACCAATTACAGCTGGTTAAAAATTGACTATATAGAAAAAAATGTTTAAATGTTTTAGTGAAATTCTGAAGAAGAGACTTGTTTTTGCCTGGCTTTTTCCTCCACCTTTTTTCACCCCATTAGGAAAGGGGGGAAAAAAAGGATGGAAAACTACAAATTTACAAAAATCTTTCAACAATCCAGGGCTACAAATCTGAAGGTTGAAATGTCGCAGTCACAGGGTAATGGGAAGATATGAAAGAATTCTAGATCTCAAGATCAAAGCCAAGTTTTTAACCTCCTTGAGTTTTTTTATTTCTTTATTGCAGTGAATTCTAATGTTTATAAAATCAGCAGGGTTAATGATAGTAAAGTATTTTGATCTTCTGTACAGCTGGCATGTTTCAGCCAGGATCCAAAAGCTCTTTCAAACATTAAAGGTCAGCTCTTGTGGTGTACTGAGCAACCTTCACTTCCTAATTAATTTAATATAAGCCAAATTCAAAGCTAATTGAAGTCAGTGGAAAAACTCCTAACAATGTTAGTGGACTCTGGATCAGGCATAAAAGTTTTGAAGAAACTCAGCAGCATAGGAACATCTACTTGAGGCTCAACTGTTGCTTTAAAATAAATAAATCATACCCTACAAGAAGAAACATGCTAATGAGATGCAATTACAATACTTTTTTTGTCATCTGCACTATGTTCTGATCAATTTATTCCATTTAAGTCTGCTAAATTTTATCCAATCTTATAAAAATTATACACACAAAACTGTGTTCGAAGAATATTACCATTGCTAGGTCAAGAACTCAAGAGCTAGGAAAAGCCAGAATTAAGTTGGCCTATGCAACCTTAATTTGGTCCTCCTTTTACATATATATTACGATACCATCTTTGATTACATGATCACATATTTTTTTTCCATCTCAGTCTCATTTAGTGCACAAATTGGACAAGGTTCACTTAATGAGCAGCTATTCAATATTTTGTTTTATTCTCACTGGTCAATTTGTAGGTTCAAGCCTTATTTACTGCACCTTATTTAAACCCTGCACTGCAGACATTAATTTCTTGATGGACTTTACTACACCATTTACTGCAATAGTAGCTGAGTGCTTCAGAAATTTTATTGAATTTTCATAACGCTCTTTGGCCGTCTGGGGGTGCTGTTATCCCCATTTTACACAGGAGGAGCTGAGACCGAGTCAAAAGGCCAAAGTATCCACTAAATTTTGGGTATCTAATTTGAGAGGATTAGGATCTGATTTGTCAGACCTGTCACTTTACAGGATCTAATATACTCAAGCACAGCTCCAATTGATTCCAGTTGCAGCTGTGAGCACTCAGCATTCTGTATGTTAAAGCCTAGGATTTCAAGATGGCCATCCAGAAAATAAAGGTGTGATGTGTCATTTTATGTTCTTTACGAAAATCTGCTTGTGATATGAATATGACATAATGGAGATACACTTGATACCAGATGGCTTATGTGAGGTATCATTGGAAAGGTTATGATTTACTGAATGTGGTTATCTAATTTGCATGCCTCTATCATTTCTGTATCTTAAGTTAGGAATATTGACTATATATCTGTATTTCAGCTATGCTACTTTGGGTGACACTCACTGCTAACACTTCAGGTACAACAATGGAAAAGTGAGACAGGGTGGATGGCCCATCAACGAGGACACTGGACTGCTTAAAGCATGGCCTTTTTGTGGCAGCTCAGCTACTGACTCACAGAATCTGATACTACAGAGTTAAGTGGTCTTGTCACCTGATACTAAACATTGCCTGGGACTTCTTGTAACTTTCCCCTGGAAGGGAAAGGGGGTCAAGTTTGAGAACCAAAGGATTCCCACCTCAGTTTCTCCACTGTGTGGCGGGAAAGTTTGATAAACAAATGTCCCTTTAACATACCCCACTGTCAGTTGGCTTTCCTTGAAAAGTTAAGACCCAGCCTTCAGAGGTGCATTCACCTCCCACCCTGGTGAGGGGTGCAGCAGGGGACATCAAGCAATGCCTCTGCTGCTACTTCTTCTGCAAGTGGCTCACAGCTGTTGCTGTCTCTCTGTGTCTGTCAGGCCCAACTCTCCACTGCTGCTCCCACAATGTCATGTGCTAAGGTTCCACCACTTAACTCAGCTCTTAGTGATGTCAGCAGGGAAGCTCACTGCCACTTCTGTATTGTCTTTTGCTGCAACACTACCCTCATACAAGGTTTAAGACAGAGCCCCTAGACCTGCTCAGCAAACTCTGCCAACTCCAGGAATCACCAACCAGCAACAAGAACTTACACTTCAGTCTACTCAGCTCTATCTTTAAATGCTAGAAAAGGGCAATTCAAATAGGGTTTAGGACTCCGCAGACACAGTCCACACCCCAAAATAGAAATGTCTAACCGCACCCACTCTGCTCTTCACTAGGCTTTGGCATCCCTGCCTCCTACTTAGCATGTGAGTTCAGTTTAGGGTGACCTCCTCCATCAGGGTGTGCTGAGCACAGTTCTGTTGTCCTTTACTCATACACTAAGGATAACATCACTTCATTTGTAATACAAACCAAAATTGATCATTTTGCCAAAGCAGCTCCATCTGCTGCATACCTAAGCCAAATAGGCATGTCTATGCAAACATGGTCTGCTTCTGAAGTGTTTTCCCCCAGCCCATCACTAGATGTCAGGGGAGAACTCATTCAGACCCTGCTTATATTAAAATGCGTATTATTTGCTTGCATCCAATTTACCAAGCGATCCAGATCACTCTGAATCTGTGACCTGTCCTCTTCACTGTTCACCAGTCCCCCCAGTTTTTGTGACATCTTCAAACTTTACCAGTGATATGATAAAGAGTCCTGTGGCACCTTAAAGACTAACTAAACTAAGGTGCCACGGGACTCTTTGTTACTTCTGCAATTCCAGACTAACACGGCTACCCCTCTGATTCAGTGACATGATGTTTTCCTTCTTGTCACTGATAAAAATTGTAAATAGCATTGGGCTAAGAACCAATCTTTGTGGGATCCCACTGGAAAATTCTCTACTCCATGATGATTCCCTGTTTACAATTTCATTTTGAGACCCATCAGTTAGCCAGTTTTTAATCCATTTAATGTGTGCTGTATTAATTTTGCATCATTCCAGGTTTTTTAAAATCATAATATCATTAGGTACCAGTCAAATACCTTACAAAAGTCTATGTATATTATGCCAGCATTATTATATTTATTAACCAATCTTGTAATCTCATTAAAAAAGGCATCAAGTTAGTTTGACAGGATCTATTTTCCATAAATCCACGTTGATTTGCCTAAATTACATTACTTTCCTTTAATTATTGATTAATCAAGTCTTGTATCTGCTGCTCCATTGACCAATGTTGGGCTGAGGGGCCTATAATTACCTGGGTCATCCCATTTACCCTTTTTAAATTGGTACAACATTAGCTTTCTTCCAGTCTTCTGGAATTTTCCAAGTGCTCCAAGACTCATTGAAAATCAGCATTAACATTCCCTCATGATGAGTCCAGCAGTGAATCAGGATTGCTGGCTGCCTGGCCAGTTATAAAGCATCACTATTGAGCTCATCCTCTCTCTCTTTTGTGAGAGGATGGCAAGTCTGGTGCAATAATAGCCAAACTTGTGGGTGGAACTGCTGAATTCAGGTGATATGCAGACACTGTGCATCTTGTGGCCCAAATCTGGCCCAGGTGGAGGCCTGCCAAGCTATCTGTTTGGCAGCCTCCTACAACTAGGTCAACTGGGTTGAAAGCCTGATGGCTGGAGACAGTGTGCTCCCTGCCCCCCGCATTCCAAGCCATCCAGTGTGGTGTGGGCTCATTGCTCTATCATGGTGTTTACTTTTCTTCCACTGATCCCTACCTGCTGGTGAGTTGGATCAGTTGGAGACCCAGATATCTGACCCGTTGTGGAAATGACAGAGAAGCTCTGAAGCCCTTCCCTGCTGGGGGAGTGATCAACCAGCTAGATCTGTCCATACTCTGGCACAGGTCCAACACCCTAAGCCCACTTCCAGGGACACTAACCAGGCTCCCGAGGAAGACCACGGAGTTATTCTGGCTGGGGAAGCACTGGGTCTCTATAGGTGCCCAGACCCTCCTCCTGGGAGACGGCAGGCCGGCCCTGGGCTGCATTCACAGCCAGGTCTACATCTTTCACCTTCAGGCCCTGCAGAGACTCCTGTGCGCCCACCCCAGTTGTGTGCTTCAGGAGGTTAGGGCAGCCTTGTCCCTGCTTCTTTCACTTATCATGAGTGGATCCTGTGGCTACCTGTTCACTCCTCTCAGAGCTTTTCATCAAGTCCCACCCTACAAGCTCCCCAGTCTCCCCATAAACCACCAGAGCAGGCTGAATGCTATCCAGACAGTGTCTTCAAATTGCATCCAGAGAACATCTGTATATGTGTGTGCTCCATACCATCTACTTCCTTGCCCTCATGTGCTGCTCCAACACCAAGTTCCATTCCAAGTTCTGGAGCAGAGGAATCAGAATGGGAGGAATCTGGGGTCATAGCCCCACCACTTTTTACTGGCCATAAAGCTGAGCGACTGGGAGGAGGGGGCAGAGAGGAGCGAGATGGAGCAGAACCAAGGGGGGACAAGAGGCATTGCAGGGCAGAAGCTTGGGGGAAGAGACAGGCCCATGGTTTGGGCACTGGTGGTGCCCCCACTTTCAGGAAGCTCTCACCACTACTGCTCTGGAGAGAAGTGTGGTGTAATGGGCACAGATCCTTCTACCAATTCCCCCAACCCTTGACCCCTTCTGCCACCTCTCTTCCAATTTGCCCCTGTTTCAGTCCTGCTCTTCTCCACTCTGGCTCCTCATTGCAGTCCTCTTTCCCTCACCTAGCCAGTACCAGTCTCCACCTATGTGGACTCCTCATCACAGTTTTCACCTTATTCCCTGTCTACTTTGCCATGAAAATCCACCCATATTTGGAACTGGAAAGGGCTGGGCAATGTCAAAAGGGCACATCCTTGACACCAAGGCCACTTCACTGTCAAACTTCAAGTCCCTGCTCTGAATTATGGGACAGTTAAAACTTAAAAAGAATGTAACATGGACAAAATGTATTTTGCCCTAGCCTTGCTCTCAGAGGCTACTAAACCCTTTTAGCTTAAATTTTCTAGAAAAATTCACCCCAAGGCAGACACTGGCATGGAAAATTTCAGCCCAGCAAAGATATGAATAAGGTGTGTGTGTGTGGCGGGAGGGGGGAGAGATGTTTAAAAAAGGGGAAAGGCATAAAAAAAAATATGAAGCTCTCATTTTCCTTCCCCCCCATTTGAGCCGTGAGTACATATATTTATCTTATTCCAAACTATATCAATTTATATTGGTTTTATCTTTTTTGCTCATCTTTACATTTTTAATTAGGTCTATAATTATGCATAAATTCAAAAGTAACTACAAATGATATGAGCAAACTTGAGGCAAAATTCTGCTGTTCTGCATGGTGTCTCTAAATTCCTATATTCTGCTCTCCCTACAAGCCTGGAAGTGATTCTATGTGGACATTCAGAGGTGTATCTGGTCTCCTGCCTCTGAGGGAAAAGAGGCAGGAAGAGCAGTAACACCGGCAGCCAAGGGGCAAGCAGCCTCTTCCAAGAAACATAAACAGACTTGGTTCTTTTGGTACCTGATCCACTATTCCTGAGACTGTGCCTGCTTGTACTAACCTGCCAATAAATAAGCCATGAGCTCATGTCATGATACTTTAAGAATTGCCAGGCACAAAGTCTCACTGAAAATGTGGCACGTGCACGGTCACGCTGATCATATTGTCTATGGCATATAGAAAGCTTAAGTTTTGAATCTTAAGGGGCATATCTTGAGAGATGCTGAGCATCTAGAATGTCCATTAATTTCAGCGGCAGTTCCAAGTGTTCAGCACCAAGTTTAATTAACCTAAAAATGTTTGACACCTAAGAGTAAAATTCTCCTCTCATATATTTGCTGCATCTTGACTCCAATATTTTGCTCCTTACAGGTGTGCAGCATGCCCATTGATGTTAACTGGAGCGCCAGGCTTGTAGAGAGAGCAGAATATAAGGCTTTGCCTTAAAAGGTATAAGACTGTGCCTTAAAAGCATAACTGAGCCCAAACTGATGCAAATTTAAGTGTTTTGAGAGATCGGAGGCTTTGGGCACTGAGAGGGAAAGGAATTGTTTTTGTTATTAATTACTGTCTCCAAGGGCAAAAAAGTTAACATAATTGATTCTGCTCAGAATGGCACCTGGTGGTATGGATGAGGCCATTGATAAGACATGATAAATTTAGACACAATCCATTTAATCATTGAACAACATTCTGATTTTGGTTTGGAGAGCAAATGTCATTTTACCAAGAACTCTAGAGATGTGTGAAAACTAAAAATCCTATTCATCTTGTATATGCTAGTAATGACATCCAAACAAGTATAGCTTATCTGGAAATAATGTTATACCAGGATGAAGTAATGGAATTGGTGTTAAAGTGAAGATTGTATTGTGCCTAATTCTCTTCTCACTTACATTATTACCTTTAGTGAAGTTACCAATTACATAAATGTAAAACATGTGTAAGTGAGAGGAGAATCACACCCACTATTTGTAGATACGCCGTCATGACAGAGAAGGAGAGAAATATGGCATCAACCTCAGTAAGTACATGAGGAGATGGATACTAAATTACAATATCAGTCTTACCCCTGCAGTGGCTCTTTGTTCTATGGTAACCAAATTGTCATGAAGTTATCTCATGTAATTGTCATGAGACAACCCAAAAGCAAACACAGTTCCTGACAGCTACTGCACAGTGAAAGCAAATATTATTGGTGTAAAATATGAAGTGGTGCTATTACATTCTTACAAGTTCCGTTTAACTCAGTGAATAGGCAGCTTGATCTTAAGAGACTGACTCCTGATATTTTCAGCTTCTAAAAAGAACAGCACCACAACTAACACCAGGAATTTTTGGTTTATTGCCCAAAGTCTCGGAGAATTAAATAATTTCTTAGGCACAGACTAAATCTGTTTCTTTCAGGAAGTTCCCAAAGAAAATGACTACATTAGCAAAAACGTATTGCATCAGAAGCCCAGTAAGACTTATCCTAAAAACAGAAATTGCCCAGGATTGTGGAGCTTGTTGAAGTTTAGCTACCCAAAATGTATTGAGTGGCACTGATAAAGCTACATGTAAAAACTTGCACTGCATCTGTCTGCATTATGTCTGGTCCTAAGTATTGCTCTTGTTCCTTCATCATATTCTGGGGAGGTTCATGGTCATGGTGAACTGCTGGCTGCATCAGCTCTCCTCTAATATGACTGATCTCGGGTTGGTTGACAGCAAATGTTCTCCCTCATTATCCAAAGGTTACAACACAACAATAACTGCTAATGACATGCTCTTAAGAACATTCAATACAAAGAACTGCTTTAAAGGTAGAGGATACCTCCAACTTGATATACACTGATCAGGTTAGTGAGGCCATTATGGAAGACCAGTGGGCAGAGAATGAAAGTTATTGATGAGACTGTATCTATGGGTTAGTTAGGGCTATACAAGGAACATTCAATTTTCATAACCCCCTAAAACCAAACAGTAAGTGATAAAAATATCAGAAGATTGGAACTCAAACAGTACATTATCTTTCTAATCCAATCATATTTGATAGCCAGATGGAAAGGCAAGATGACCAACTAAACAGACAAAGCAATTCTACGTGGAGCCATGCAGAACATCCCCAAAATTGTGTAAAAATTATATAGCTGCTAAATTCTCTGTCCTATATGACAGCTATTTCCTTCAAGTGGTTAAAGCAACTCTAAAAAAACAACCAGGAGAGAAGTCCAATTTCTGGTGGCTGGAAGGGACCATGGGTCAGCCAAGGTAGAATTGTTTAACAATAATGCAATACATTTAGTGGCTGCATTTTTACATCTTACAAGGGCAGCTTTCATGAGAAAATTGACCAGGAGTAACAGTTTTCTGGAAAGTTGTAGCTCTGTTTAGTTGGTCATATTGCCTTTTTCATCTGACCATCAAATTTGACTGGACTGGAGTGGAAATATTTTAGTGACAGAGGAGGGAGGATGGGCAGGTTACCATGTTTGAAGCGAGGGTCTGTTGGGGCCGACACGACTTGGCAGAAGAGTTCCATGTTTAAAACATTTTTTTAAATCAACAATTTTTTTAAAATGGTCTTTTAAGGTTGAAAACAGCAAAACAAACTCGTAAGAAAGCATTGAGCATTAGCTATCTATTTTCTGTATTATAATCAAAAGAAGTTGGAGACACTTCTCCCTTCAGCTCTAGGAGTAGTATCTGATCTAGCTGCGGCAAAAGACATGGAAGTGACTTCAGCTTTACATTTATTCTCTCCTCTGGCATTGCCCTATAAGGTGATTTAACTAATTCTGAACACACATCAGGCAACACAAAAGACCTGCCAGATTCTTATTGAGCTCACATTTTCTTTTGCCTTCTCATTTTCCTTATCTTAGAAGACAGGCTGAATTCCTTCATTATTTCACAGTCAATACTTTACCTTATCTCTACTAAGATATTTTTTATTTTGTGAACCTCTGAGACTCCACCTTATCCACAGTGTTAAAAGAACATATGCCCATTTAAATGCCTCTTTTTCATTTTGACATGTATCCTTTTGGCTGTTAAATATGGAAAATAGATTTTTTTTTTAAAAAAAAAAATCTATATTTGGTCTCAACATTCCATTCCTCGGGCCCCAAACTTTCATTCCCTGTCTCACAGACCATCTCTCCTCTGAGTGCTCCTTCAGAGGGTGGTAGCATGCCTGGGTTGGGAACTGGATTAGCACTCAAGAAACCTGAGTTCAGTTCATGCCTTTGCCACTAGCTTGTTGTGTAATTTTGGGCAAGTCACTTGATCCTCTGTGTCTCAGTTTCCCTATCTGTAAAATGGGGGTAGTGACTGTGCCCTCCCTTGGGATCTAGAGAGGAAAAGCTAGATATTATTATTTAAGTTCTTAAAATATATTATGACGTGCTAGGCCTTCTAGTTTACCTGGAGAGCATAAACTTCATAGACTCTGAAATTAAGATCTCATGGAGATTATAATGTCTGTTGGAGGCTAGAAACTTTGAAGGGTGGCCTGTGAATTGTGACTTTGTCTGCTACTTCTGAATCAGACCATCCCTTCTTTTGTCCTCCATGCAAATCAAACATCAGAACTCATATTGTCCTCCTCATTCAGGCCACATACCCCGACTCTGTCCATCCCAACCCTGTCCACCCTATCAGCTTATATAATTTTCAGATGGAGTACAAGTGTTTTGGAGGAAAATACCCAAAGAAACAAGATGTAGGATAATTTTTTCAAAAATTCTTAGGGTCCTAAATCACTTAAGTTCCATTTTCAAAAGTGACTTTCCCATAGACCAATGGTTACAGACAGTGGAGTGTTACCCTTGAATAACTAAAATCAATTTAATGCTGATAAAATGGTGCCAGGTAGGTGTTCTGTTGTCATGGCAGTTTATCTACAGACCTGGCAGAACACAAATACCTGGACTGATGGATTTATATTTATACAATGCTGAACACACACTGTCAGCACTCAGCTGAAATAAATAACTAGTAAGAATTGGAAATGGAGTAGAATGGATTTTTATAGTGATTTGATTACCAAATGCAATGAATTTGTTCTGTGCCAAATCGCTCAAAATGGCCTCCTCTGGTTGCATAAAGTCTGCCAGGATGCATTTGCATAGTGTTTTAGTCATTTTGTGCTTAAAAGAAAGAAAAAAGGTTATGGCTTTATGGACCATGAGTCCTGAAAATGAGAGAACAGGATGGGTATTGATTGGGGGAAACTGATGCATAATGGGGGAGAGGAAGGAATATGGGGGAGAGCTTATAAGTAGTAAAGAAATGTTTCAGTGCAGGTGCTTGCCCAAGAACCCAAGACAGAGGTAACTAGAACTGGACTAAACACGGGTGTACAGCATGTGGCAAAGAATTCAGAGTTAGAAACAAACAGTTAGTGGCATCAGAGCAGAGCCTGAAATGAAAGCTGACAAGGGAACAAAGGCTGGTCGGTAAAACACAGGCTGATTTCATACCAGTTAACATTGATTTGAATGCCAAGAATAGCAGCAGGCACTAGAGCAGAATGGGGGAGTATTAGGTACTGAGAACGAAGTTAACACAGGAGCTGATTTAAACACCCCAGCCCACCCCAAAACAAAAACCACAAAAATCCCCCAAAACAGAAAGTGCTTAAAGAAACAGTAATATGCAACTGCAGGCTGATTCTATAGATGATAAATTCTGTAAATATTTGGCAGAAATAGACAGCAAGCTCATAGCAACATTAAATAGATCACGAAAAAACAGTTTGATGTTAGCCAGCATATGTTTGACCTTTCTGAGAAAACTGGCAGTCTATTTTATTAGTGAATTTTGTGTTGATGGGAGTAAGTGGAGGGAAGCTAGATTTCCTGACCATCTGTTAATTTTATTGCCTAGTGCCAGTGCAAGATAACTCAGTAGTTATTGTAACATAGCCACTAGCTGTACAGCCTAGGGCTGTGATGATGTCAACTCCCATACTTGGAGAGGTGACTTCCATAGAAAACCCAGCGTATTGCAGGAAGTGTTATTGGTGTTAACAGAATACCTTCAGAGTTAATACTGGACCAAGGCTCTGCAGACAGCACTAGCAGTACTATGGATCAGAAGTCCCAACTCTAGGCCTAATCCAGTGACCACTGAAGTCAATGAGAGTTTTTTTATGCCTTTCTGGAGATGCAAAACCAACATCCTTCTGATCATTTGTGCTCACTAAAAAATTCACTGCACGATTCGTGAGTGTGTATTAATGCTGGTGTCCAGGCCTGATTCCAGTGTAAGCTATTATATACTGCTGAGCTAAATTCCATTCAGTTTCAAATGGACCTGCTAGTTTACTTGTCATAGTTTCAGGGCTAGGTGAACCTTTAACCCCCTTCTAGGTCTTTGAGGGCACCCACTTAGGGTTTCAGGCTCCCTGTCATCACCTCTGTCAGAGAACCTTGTCTTGCTCCCTCCAGACTGGGGCTTTAAGCTTGCAGTCCCTCTGCCCCTCACTGTGATTGCCCCAGCTGGTCTAACCCAGGGTCTAGTGTAACCCTCGTGGTTAACCTCACTACAATAGCGTATGCTGATTACTACCCAGCTTCCACAAAGTAAAATACTAGTGACATTTACAAGCTTTAAATCCACACTGGATTTTTTTTTCATAGTGTTTAATAAAAAAAAGAGAATTGCTATTAAAAGAGAAAAAACTGCATGTAAATACAGAGACATGACAGTGCATTTTAACATAATCAAATAGCTGCCATGTAAGTGTGTATTATTAACCCAGTAAGTTTAAGTGTTTTTTGGTTTTTTTTTCCTACAGCATTTAGTCTACCAAGTAAATACTTACTCAGGCAGTTTTTCCCTCAGAAGTACTATTTACCCATAATCTCTTTTGGAGCCATTAAATGGTGTATGTAACTAAACCAAACCATCATATTTCCCAAATTTGACAGCAACCTCTTTCTGGGGAGCAATACTGTATCTGGATACCCATTAAAGCTGCATTATCTATAGCACACTTGAAACCTAACTCTGTTTGTTCTGTTATAGTCTAGATGTTCATCAGGAAACATGACCTGTCACAGATATTTTTATGTAATCCACTTGATATGGGTTATTCTGTACAGATTAACTAGTAAGTTATCACAGAAGTACTGTAAATGTTGCGGCTTGTGCTTTATACTGAAACATCTGAATGTAAATAGACCAAATTTATTTTTCCATTGCCAAGTGCCCAGGAGAATGAGTATCAAGGCTGCTGGTGTGGTCTGGAGTATGAATCAAACTGAAACAAGAGAAGAATATGAAGGGGGAAGGTAATGGTTCCTTCCTAACCAACAGTTCCTCTTTCCTTCAGGGTATGAATACACTGCAATGAGGTGTGACTGCAGGACAGGTAAGCATGCCAGAACCAGGTACCAACAGCAATGTAGACACAGCTGCATGGAATTCAACATGAGCATGTACCCAAGGGTCTCTGGTGTGTTTGTACAGTTCACACTGATGCCTGTGCTGCTGCATTTACACTGCTATTTGTAGCCAGGCTAGCATGGGTGTCTCTATTTTGCAGTGACACCTTGCGTACTCTCAGTTTACCAACCCAAAACAGGAAGATACTCCTGTAGTTAAATATTAGATTTGGTCTCAGAATATCTAGGTTTCATTCTCAGTTCTATTACTGACTTACTATTGACTCTAAAGGTAAGTCATCTACCTACATCAATATTTTCCTCTCTAATAAAATGATGACATACATTTCAAGGGAAAACAATTTAACTATACTTCTAGAGGATAACAGAACCATGTGCAAACAGTAGCAAGGGTTTATAAACTAGGTCCAGCAACACCAACTTGGCTCCTTCTTTTGACACAAATATTAAATCGGGAATGGAAATTCCCTGTATGGCATAATGTATTATTATGTACTGTTTGTTTCCATTAACACTCACAGTATGCTAGGTGCTGTCTAAATACCAAATAAATCCACCAGTGTGAGGGAGGAGGGTGTCTCAAAGAGTTTAAGTTCTGTCTGCCAATAGGATAACATTTGAAATTTAATCATATTTTGGACGCAGTGTCACAAAATCCTTCTCCTCAAAATGGCTTTGATTTGAGTAATATAATATAGAGGGAAAACTGGTTCAAGGACCAGAAAGGGTGAAATGATAAATTGCAATGTTTTGTGGTAGGAGAAAAGTTTTAGTGAAGTACTGCTGCAGGCACCTGTGTTTGCTCTGGTGCTATCTTGTGCTCAGATCACGCAGCCCATCTGAAGAATCATGGGAAGGCTTCTGAGGAGAATCCTCAGGGAATCTGGGGAACCCCACACTTAGGACATTTAAAACAAGACTACACAAAACAGTGGTAATTTTCCATAGTGATATATCTTGCACTGGCAGGGAGGTAGACTAGGTGACCTAATAGGTATTAGCAGCTCTTCTCTAATTTTTACTTCTGTGATTCTTTGACACTTTCTGGGCATTTTTTTCAGGATCAGTATTCAAGTAGTTTTTGATGCTGGAAAGAAAGGTTCTGGATAGAACTGTCAAGAAATTTTAGAAACATTTTAGTCGAAACATATCTATTTATCAAAATTAAAAGTGTTCATGAAACAGGTTTGGATTCAACAAATCTCTTGATAAAAAAAATTTCAAAAAATTTTTGAATTGTCAAAATGAAATATTTTGACAATTTTTAAATGAAAAATTCTAATTTTCTGAATCAAAACGCTTAAAAAAAACAACAACCACCACCACCGTAAGCCAAGTAGACAAATAAGAAAAAGTTCAAGGGCATGGGGCGGAACATTGAAATCAAAACAAAAAAAGTTTCAAAACTATTGAAACAAACTTTTGTGATCTGAATGATTTTTCTCCTTCCAGTTCGTGAATATTTTTAAGATTGAATCAAGATGAAAAGTCAAACTGGGAAAAGTTTTTAAACTGCCAAAAACACTTGAGGGATAGGGAAACCATTCCCTGCCCAGTTCTAATTCTGGGTAACATTTGACCACATAGACAAACTTGTGTCTCAATTGTTGGCCCCAAGTCCATAGCCTGGTATCTACACACAGCTCAGTAAATTATTTAGTTTAGTTGCCAAATACTTGTGCAGTATGTTTAAGGACACTCAGTAACAGGGCCTACATTGCAGCATCATACTGACGGATACACCTTTTGTTAGTGAATGCTGAGCAGCTGAAGTGAAAGATGGGATGTTACAGCAACTCCAATGAAATGGAAAGAAATTTATTTTAAAGTCATCTCTCCCCCACCCCCGGTCTTGTAATGCCCACTATGGAAGTCATTTCACTTACAAGCGGCACTGTACCATGGAAGCGTATTTACTCTCAGATGTGGAATAAGCATCTTGTTTAAGCCCAAGGCGCTCACTTAGTCAGTGGTCCTTGAGCATGTAGTGAAGAAAAATGATGAATCATCACTACAGCCTAAAGTTATCGCTCTGATACTGAAAAGCCATTGTTTAAATCTCCCTTTCGACAGGTCTGCCTACATCCTCTCCTGGCTTTGACAACCTTTCACGTGCTGGGGACTTTACCGCACACAGAGTCTCACATTAGGAGGCTGACCAGAGCCCGCACCAGCATAACCCACTGAGAAGAAGCGAGGTGCAGCCACAGGTATTATAAAGCATGTGGCTGTTTTAAATCACTGATGGTAACATGAACTGCAAGGTCCCCTGCCCCTACACTGTGCTAGAGCCACAAGACCCTCACTGCGACTGATGATTCCCCAGCCCCAGAGTGCCCAGCAGGCAGCCCCAGAGAACTAGGTAGGCAGCCCCAGCAGCACCGGCCCCAGCCGCCACATTTCTCAGGCCACCGGCTGGCCCTAGCCCCAGACCCTGCCCACTTTGAGGAAGAGAAGCAACCCGAGCTGGGGCCACAGAGGAAGAGTGGGGAGCAGAAGGGGGCCTCAGAGTGGAGCTGGGCAGAGAACGCCTGGATGTTTGGGGAGGCTTAGCCTCTCCTGGCTTGCGATACCCACTGCCATGGATGATAAATGTTTAGAATGAATTTCTGCTCTGTTCTGAACATGAAGGATCTGTTAGGGCAGAGAGAGAAAATGTCTCAGTTCCACAGCACCCTGTATCCAAACACCCCAAGTTGGCAAAGCACTGTGGAAGTTTCACAACCTCCCTATGCTGTAGTTAAGTACTGTAAATAAATGGAGCAAGTTTCTCCTACATACGGTGACCAGATGGTCCTATTTTATAGGGACAGTCCTGATTTTTTGGAGCCTTTTTCTTATATAGGCTCCTATTACCCACCCTGTCCCGATTTTTCACATTTGCTCTCTGGTCACCATACTCCTACAAAACAGCTTTGTTTGTGCATAGCATCTTCCACACTAGCTGAATCGCAAAGCACTTTACAGAGTGAAATAAACTGGTTAGTCTCTAAGATGCTACAAGTCTTCCTCATCTTAGTTATGGATACAGACTAACACAGCTGCTAATCTTAAACCAATAATAAATAGGAGAGAGATAATTAAGATGTATAGCCAGGAGGCATTATTTAGATCCTGCTGACCATAGAATTTAAAATGCCACACCACCTGCTTCTCTTCCCCCCTCCATGCACATGTCAAACTGCAATTTCCCTAACAGCGTGGACCAGATTAGAAAACATTAAAAGAAAATAAGGGTTTATTAAACTAAATCAACTGCAAATTGATTAAATAAATCTCATTTTATTTTTTTTCCCTCCAGTATACATCATGCTGCTACAGGAGCTGCTGGTCACTGTGGGCTTCAGCACTGGCAATACCTATCCATGCTCTAGCAGTTGTAGTAGGGGAGAAGGGTTTGGCAGCTGTGTAAGATCCCATAGATGAGTGGTGCTGAAGCTCACAACGTGGAAGGTCAGTCACCTGTTGAACTCCTCTGCAACAGACATACCAGATATGAGACAAAAACAAAGGATGACTAAGTCTGTGAAAGTGAGGAAAAGACTTGGCAGGTACCATCAGACAAAATATTACAATAAAAGCAAGACTTCTTCCACAGTTAAAAAGACAAAGACCCAGTGAGAATTTGGCTAGATAGGCACTGGCCTGCTGAAGCTACAGTGAACATCTGAGAGTCATCTGGCTCATACTCAGTGATCACAGATCAAGGCACAATCTTACAAAGGAATCTAAAGCACCTGACACCTGCCCCAAGAGGAGTGAAGTGAGAGCAGACACACTGGTGAAGACAATTCACAAACTGACCTTGTTATTGACCCTGAGACTGAACACTCTGGTGCAGACAAGGATTTGATGAAAGAGGGATAGCAAGATTGGGAAGATCACTAAAATGCACCATAACACTGATTGAGATAGGTTAGAATTGTGTTTAAGCAACCTAGAAAGTTAATTCAGTTATTTTATTTGTAATAATTTGATAGTTTAATTTAATAGAGTTTTATTTCAGGCAGGGATTTTTAAAAAGGGATCTAAAAAAGGAAAGACACGCTATCCAGCTAAATTCTCCAGGAAATGTAGGGATGACACTTCCCATATTCTTCTCTTCAGTCTTTGATTTCCTGGCGACAATTTCTGCTGGGGCAGAAACAAAGAAGCCCATCACGGGACAGTCACAGGCTACAAGTATACAAAGTAAAAGGAAGTTTACCACCTCATTTGTGTACATAGTTCCTGTTCCTAATAAAAAGGGTTTATCTTGACATTGGTCTGTTCATCAGTAAGATAAAACATAACTCAGCTCTGGTCTGTCTCTCTGATCCCATCTCTCATCATGTCACCCACCTCCTACTTGGTTCCCCAGATGCTAACCTCAATATCCCATTCACATCTCCAGATCTTTCCCCATGTTGTATCATCCCCAGCCCAGCCTGTTAACCCCCACATACCCACATTCAAATCCCTCTTAAAGACGCAGTTATTCCCCAATGCCCACAAAAAATGAGCCGAACCGAGCCATACATAGAAAAATGTTGGCTCCAAGTTTCCTCTTACCTGTGGGCTTCCCAGTGCATCCCATCTTCTCCATTTTTGTTACTAAGATTGTAAGCTCTTCAAGGCAAGATTGTCTGCATTTCTGACTTGTATAGGTTCAATGCATTCAGTGCCTGACAAATAATAATTAGCACTTGAAGTGTGAGTACAAGCTTATTTTCCACTCTTCAGTGATTGGGGTTGCCTCAATAGCTCACATTTTAAGCACCTGAAGATACTGTGGCTAATGCTGGTGCCTTGGCCTGTGAATGAAGAGTTTTTAAATTGAGCTCACTGTGGGCCCATATGTGATGGGAAGGGGGTAAGTAGGAGTGCAAGCCCTTCACTGTGCCACAAAAGACCTGTCACATTCACAGTCCCTGTGCTTGGGTAGCACAGATTCTGCACACCCGCTGGGATCCTGGGGCACATAATACCACAAAGGGACCAGTAAGGAGGCCAGGTCCTGGGCTTCTCCCCTCCTGCACCAGTCCATAGAGCAAGCAAGGGGGAATGCGCTATCCTCAGTGCCTGGCCGTAGCAGCAGTTGCACTTGCCCTACACCCCAGAGAGAAATTCTTCCTTGCTGAGGTAGAATTGTTCCCTGGACTCCCTGAGGTGGTCTGTGGCTCTGCATTATCCCCAAGATGGAGTTTTGCCTAGCATTGCTCTCAGTGAGCTCAAAGGATAAAGAACTGAGTCCTAGGTTTTTTGCCTGAGCACGCACTAGGAGTTTGAGTTAAATGGGGCATGGATTGCAATTTTAGCCTGCATAATAAATTTCAAACAAGTTCTTGTTACTCCATGCAAATAGGATTAATCTGCTAAAGCAGCCAAATCAACATTTCTAGGAACTAAGCCCAAAGGTCACATTGTACTTTATTACTGCACAGCAATATATTTATCACCCCTGTGTCCAGACTGACTACTTCAACCAACAACAGTGAATCACAAAATGAATTCAACATGCTACCTATTGCGATCAGTAAAATCTACCCATGGAATTCTGACTTAGGGTTCATTAATTCCAAGCTAAATTGCTATTACATTTTGCTGCCTTCTGTTTACACAATCAAATTAATTAAAATTTGCCAGCATACAGCAGAAACAAAAGCTTTTCAGGTATTTGATAAACATGACATTGTAACCTGAGTGCATTTATTGTGTGTGAATAATGGCAAGTAGCACAGCAATTATTCATTTAAGTAGGAAAAACTAAGATTGAATTCTTCTGTGTAATCTATTAGTTTTTATTTTTAACATTCTATAAGAAATAGGATTCTAGCTAACTTATATGGAGAGGAGTTGGGTGAATTATATGATAATTACATGTTGGACTTTGGACTTATTTTTTTAAAAGTAAATTGGTAAGCCTAAGGACTATAAGTAAAGTTAATTTAAGCTTATTTAGGTTGTTTGTGAGTGGGATATTCAAAAACATTTAATGGTTGGCCTAACTCTGCTTCCGTTGAAATCAGTGGCAGCAGAGAGAGGCCATGACGGAGCACTTTTGAAAATTCCATACCATGTGTTTGCAGCAGCTCACGTTAGTTTTATGCCTGGGGGGGCCTGATCCTGTGCCCCTTACTTAAGCAAATTCCAAATGACTTCAGTGGGAGTCTATCAACATAAAGAAACAGGGTCAGATCCATGGGGAAGCAGGTACCAGCAACTTGCTTGCTGGTCAAATCTCCCCAGGTTATTTCATTTGAACTACAGGACAGACCCTGAACTTCTGGAAATTGAGGTCTATAAAATCATGACTGGTGTAGAGAAAGTAGCTAAGGAAGTGTTGTTTACTACTTCTCATAACACAAGAACTAGGGGGCACCAAATGAAGTGAATAGGCAGCAGGTTTAAAACAAATAAAAGGAAGTATTTCTTCACACAGTGCACAGTCAACCTGCGGAACTCCTTGCCAAAAGATGTGAAGGCCAAGACCATAACAAGGTTCATAAAAGAGCTGGATAAATTCATGGAGAATAGCTATTAGCCAGAATGGGCAGGAATCATGCCCTTAGCCTCTGTTTACCAGAAGCTGGGAATGGGTAACAGGGGGGTGGATCACTTGATGATTACCTGTTCTGTTCATGCCCTCTAGGGCACCTGGGACTGTTGGAAGACAGGATATTGGGCTAGATGGACTTTTGGTCTGACCCACTATGGCTGTTATGTTCTCCTGCCAACAGCTACTCCAGCCCAGCAGAGGTTGGCTTTTTCTTGTGAGTCAGCCCTCTGGCTAGGTCACTTCTAGAGTCCAACCAACAAATGTTTAACAGCCTCATGCAAAGTCCTTGATCCAAATCTAGACTCATTAAGCCTTCCACTCCTGTTCTCTACAGTTTTCACACTACCTTCTCAGCAGCCTCTGGGGGAACCCAGTCCCTATTATGCCTCTGGGTTCCAAATCAGAGATCCTGTACATTAACACTCCCCTCCCAACACTTCCTCCTATGGGCTTTTCCCTCAACCCCTTCCTGGGGCCACCATGTATCTGTATTCTTCCAGATTCCATGGCCTCTCAGGGTTCAACTTTCTTTGATAGCAGGTGCTTACCAGGCTCCCACTGGAGCCCTCCAACAAATTTTAAGTACAAATATAAACTTAAACTTCTTATGCCCTCCTCAGGCTTGAGCTTTCATTCCTCAAATGCTTCCTCTGTACTCTATTCCTCAACTGAACACCTCCATAGGCTTTATCTCAGGGCAGTCTAGATCCTGCCCTTTTATCAAGTACTGCTAGAACTTGATTCATCCTGGTGACTTCTCTGTATCTCTCCTGGCTTTTCACCAGAAAATGCTTATTCAAGAGAGACTCCTCCTGGGTTTACCATCTCTTCTTCACATCCTTAATTTGAACCTGATATATGCAGTAATTGCTACCAGGTGCCCTGAGTGCTCCAGATCCTCTTAACTGTTTCATTGCCAACGAGGAGTATACAGCCCATCACACACCCCTTATAAGAGGCTCTGGTTCTCCTCTTACACCTACCTTACCAGTTTGAGAGTAGTGCTTCCTGAGGTGTGTCCATCCACTTACTGTACATAAGATAAATTTAAAAAATAATGAAGTAGTTCAGTGCTTTTCATCCACTGGTAAGAATCCTTATTCACCTTTTACAAATGAGGAAATTGAAGTGCAGAAAAGTAACATAGCTTGGCTAAGGTCACAGAGAAAGTCAGCAGCAGAACTGGAAAGAGAAACCAGGTCTCTAGAGTCCCAGTGCTGTGTGCTATTAACTGGCCCATAGACTCTCTACCTCCAGTAAAGAAGATTAGGATCATGTCTGTGCTCTGTTGCCATCAGTGTATTGCACCTGTGTAATAAAACACAAAACTTGGCATTTAGTGATCAGCTGTGCTATGTGAACCTTCTCCTCCCAGCAGAGAGGCTTTTTCACTTTAGAAGGAATGGGTGTGTTTGATACACAGTTCAATGAGTCACTCTATTATCCAATAGGTTAGAAAGTATGATCAAATTAGAGCCATTAGTTGTGATGCTTTATTATCCTTCTTGCAGCCTGATCATTTATCCCCTAAATTTAATTGAGGGACATTTATATAAAATTCTTTGTTTACTACATTTAACAATAGCATTTTCTTCCAATGAGCACAAAAACACTGCAACTCTGGTTAGGATGAAGTTCCAACTGTTTTCAGTGACTTGCTACAGATACATGGCACTTCCAAGTATAGTGAACCTAATCTTATAGTGAAGTTATTCTATGAGGAAAAAAATTACCATTTAAGGGTTCCATCGAATTTAGTTTCAGGTGAGGGTTAGTAATATCTTTTCTTCTCACTCCCACTACAAACTTTCTTTTCTCTCACTGGAATAAAGCCATGTAATAGTTGAGGCTAAAATCATGAGCTACACTTTGCAAAATGTCAGTATGTTGTCATCATGACATTCATTATCATTCTGATTTATGCTCGCCATCCTAATAAGCCCTCACATTGTGCTTCACAGTTGGCTGACTGTCAGCTTTTTCACATGTTCCCATCCAGATTCTGTCTCTTTATTATCTAGTCTGTCATTTAACCAAAACCTCAATGGTGCATGGTAGTCTCTTTGTCGCTTAGATGATGTGTACAGGGTATCTGGATCATGATGAGTAAAATAACACTGTACAGTGGAACTAACCATCAGCAGAAACATAATGCTATTTCAAGATAATTGGACCAAGAAATCTTCCCTGGTAATAAAAGTCACCTAGGATAAAAAGCACTCACTCTTACTTTAGCAAGTGGAATTTACATTAAATAGCATGTGATTTTTCAGACCAAGTCAAAGTGACCCTACTGTAGTTAGAAATCACTATTTCTAAGTGAAACAAATTTGATGGAAATAGTAAACTCTGAAGACAAAAATGTGTATCTAGCAGAATATTATGTTAAAAGCATATTACGATAGTAACCATGACTACTCTGATTTTGTATGGAGTGAGAACCAAATTCTTTTTACAAAAGTGTAGCTTTGTAGTAATACCATTTACATTATTTGAGTTACTTCAGATTTACTCAGATTTAACACAGAGCAGAATCTGGAACTAAGGGTCAAATCTTTGCCCTAGTGAAATCAGTAGGAGTTTTACTGTTAACTTGAGTGGGACCAGCATGTGTGTTGTTTATTTAGGACTGGGCACCTAACATTTCTAACAGTTGGCCTTACAAGTACAACAAAGCCTTCATTATCAAAATATGAGTATTAATCATATGGAGTGGGGAGATTTCAGATCATAAGAACAGCCTTACTGGGTCAGGTCAAAGGTTCATCTAGCCCAGTATCCTGTCTTCTGACAGTGGCCAATGCCAGGTGCCCCAGAGGAAATGAGCAGAATAGGTAATCACCAAGTGATCTGGCCCCTGTCGCTCATTCCCAGCTTCTTGGCAAACAGAGGCTAGGGACATCATTCCTGCCCATTCTGGCTAATAGCCATTGATGGGCCTATCCTCCATGAAGCCATCTAAATCTTTTTTGAATCCTGCTATGGTTTTGGCTTTCACAACATCCTCTGGCAAGGAGTTCCACAGTTTGACTGTGCATTGTTTAAAAAAATACTTCCTTTTATTTGTTTTAAACCTGCTGCCTATTCAGTTCATTTGGTGATTCCTAGTTCTTGTGTTATGAGAAGTAGTAAACACTGCCATATCTACTTTCTCTATACTAGTCATGATTTTATAGACCTCAATCATATCTCCCCTTAGCTGTCTCTTTTCCAAGCTGAAAAGTCCCAGCCTTCTCTCTCCTCAGATGGAAGCTGTCCCATATCCCTACTCATTTTTGTTGCCCTTTTCTGAATCTTTTGCAATATACCTTTTCTGAGATGGGGCAACCACATTTGCACACACTATTCAAGATGTGGGCGTACCATGGATTTATGTACAGGCAACATGTGAAAAGTGGCGTACAGACTGTTCCCCAATAGCCAAGTAATAGCAGTGACTAAATAATTTTCCTTATCTCCAGGTAGCCAGGATACCTCTCTCACTTGGGTATCCCACCTAACCACAGTAATCCATGCCCTTGGCATACGTGGGCTAGTTACAGCAAGAACTGTACCTAGGATTAACATAAAAGCATGGTGGGAATATAGAATTTACATGATTCTATGTGCATCAGCCTGCTTCTTATGTGGGACATACATAAGAGCACATTACATGGGTGCACTGGCTCTCTAGCCCTATCAGATACTACAGTAATGGCTTTGATATTAATGTCTAGCTAGCTAGATGTTAAGGTCCCAGTTCTAATCTTTAGGCTGTCAGTGGGTTATAGCTTAGGTAACCCAGAGCCCGCTTCTCTCTCTGCAACAGCTGTGCTCAGCAGACAAGCAGCCACTGACAGTCTCCAGTGAGAAACTCTTGGAGGATGGGACAGAAGCATTGCAGCAGAATGAATTTTGACTGAGGAACTCCCCTACACTAAAGATCAGAAAGAGCCACAGTCCTGGCACATTTAGGGCTCACTAAGGCTAGTCACTTTGCTCAAGTCTTCTCCCAACAAAAGTGACTACAGAATAGCCTGACAATGTTGTTCCTAGAGACAAACACGATAAAGAACATGGCTCGTCTGCACAGTAGTAATGCTTTTCTAATTGTACATGGGACATATGCATGCACACGCTGAAGTCAGGGGGCAGTTTGCAGTAGGTGCAAGACTGAAACTATGGGGCCTTATTCTCTTCTCTATAAAAATCAAGTATTGACTTCTTCCAACTCCTCTTCTTAGGACTTTTACATTCCCAACAGATCATTTGTGTTTGCAGATCCTTGCTCTCTATTTCAATTTCTATCTGCCAGCCTGACTTCTGATTAGCTTCCAATTTATACAAGAGACCTTGATGCAAAGGAATCTTTCCTTTTTCTAATCCATAGCCCATCTTAACCAGGTTAGCCTCATTCATTAATTTACCTTTGGTTTCACATGACTATTGAACACTTGTAGGAACTCGAACATATTTCTCTAGAGTCTAGACACTAATAATAATTAATTGGAAATGACCATTTTTGCATTAACCCTAGTTAACAGATCAGTTATTTTAAAATGCTAAAATAAATGTCATTACTGTGCTTTATTTGCTGTTATTATTCTAAAGTGTGTTTATTTTTGTTTCAAATATTAAACATTTTTCTATAGGAATAATCAGTAGAGGACTAGACTGTACATTCATTATTCATGTTGGCAAACATATCCAAAATGAATGGTTCCATTGAAGTTGTTCATCAGGGTTAGGGTGGCACAATCTAGCTTTATGCAAGCATTTTTTTTTCAATGTCATCTATGTACAGTATATAAGTTCTTAAAGGAAACACTGAGCACAGTTAAGTACAGGCTGCCAGAAGCCACACACTATTTTTTATTTAATTTTACAGTTAAAATATTGTATATTCACATACACCACAGCAGACTGTTCAGCTTGTTTTTAATTCTGTGCTTTAGTATCAAGTGTCTGTACTTTGCAAATTGTGCACACACTGAATATCACTTAGTTTCTATGCATGTCATGTTTTTCAGAGCTTAGTAATACATTCAATTTGACAGAAATCGTGTGTTTTCAAGTACTGAAGACAATCAATCAACTTCAAAAACATCACTGAAAAACAGTAGAAATATTCCTTGTATACTACTCTTAAATCTTAAAGTCAACATTTAGTGCTGCAATTTTGAGTTATTCCTTTTATAAAGAGAAAGCTGGGGGTGGGGGGTGGAATTGACCTAAAATATCATTCCTAAATCAGATAAACTCTAGTGGGCTACAATATATGTACAGTATATAAATATATTTATGTATATATGTACACATATACTAGTTAAATGTTCATTATAAATAGAATTGTTTTAACTTAGGCTGTACAAAAATAGCCAGTTTGTTGAGAACATGCAAACATAGTATGCTTCGACCTAACAAAAAAACTCTTTAGCTCTGTTCTCTTACATATAAGTTTTAGTCATATAGATTTAATGGATTTAACCATAAAGTAAAGTTTCCCCGAAAAGGTATAAAATCTGTTCAACTCTAGCTATAACTTAACTCACATATGGTATCTTTTAGGTAATTAATTTCAAGTATTCATCTCATGTCATCTAAGTCTAGACACTTTAATTTTGCTGCTTTATTACAGTCAGATATTCATCTTTGAACACTAACAGCCAAATTATGGCCTATCTGGCATGCATGTACTGCAGGGGAGAGGGCTTTCCCCAGCACTGCTCTTATGTGGGAGGCAGTCTTAATATGGCTACTTGTGCTACAGGATCCAGATCCTACATCCATAGAAGTCAGTTGTAAAACTCTCACGATGCAGATTTTAAGGCCCGAAGAGACCAGTACGATCATTTAGTCCGACTGCCTACATAACACAGGCTGTTGAATTTCACTCAATGATTCCTGCATCTCGCCTGGCAACTTGTGGCTGAACTAGAGCACATCTACCACTGCTGACTTTAGTGGGGTAAGATCCCACTGCAGAAGCATGGTGGAGAGGCTGGCCACCCCTACTGTCAGGGCATGCTGCCCATAGGGCTGGTAACTGGACAGGGGTGTGCATAAAGCACTACTTCCCTGCACACCAGCCAGTAGCTATGGGCTACACTGAAGGAGAGCGGATTGCACCCATCCCAAGGGTGCTGCAGGGAGCTGCCAGTGCATGCCCTCCTCCCAGCATCACTGGGGCATTATGTTTCCTCTTGGTCTCTTCAGGCATAATGCCTTCTAGGGATACCCCACCAGCTGCTACATATCCTCCCACTCTCCCAGTGTAGCTCCGTTTTAGCAATATTAATTTGTGTCAGAAGTCTTTTCAGTATCTGAAATGATGAATACTTATTAAAACGGCACAGTCTCCTTTCTTTTGTAAAATTTCCCCCCCCCGCCACAAAAAATAAAGAGGCATTCTATTTCTTACTGTAACGACGTAAGTGCACTATAATATTGGTATGGATGCCCTTGTATTAATTGTTTATACAGCCATCATAGTAAGTTGCAGCTTGAACAGTCACAAAAGGCTCATTTGCTTTTTCATCTTCCTTCATGGAAGCTGCTTGGTCCGAAATCGAAGAGAAGGAAAGCTGGTCATGTTCCACTATATGCACTTGGTCCTCTTCCTTGTCCTTCTTCACATAAAACATTTTTCTAAATTTTTTGAGCTCATGAAGTTCACAGAAAGTTTCTAGAACTACCAACATTGCAATGAGGCCCAGCAACAGGTAGCCTGCCCAAGAAACAAAGAGAGAGAGAGAGAGAGAGAGAGAGAGAGAGAGAAAAGTTTTGTGAGGTAATATCTTATACTGAGCCAACTTTTGTTGGTAAAAAAAGAGACAAGCTTTTGAACTTGTTCAGAGAAAAATAAACACTGTGCCTGAAGCACTATCATGTAAAGCTAATGTGATGTAGCTCTAACATGGAGTTTTTCCCACCTATGATCCCTGAACTATTATTTTTTCCCTCCTTTCTGTCCTAGGCAGAGAATTTTTCGGGACAGAAGAAAATGAATTTGCACCAGGGGAGCATGTAGCCCTTTGTATTTTACTTTTTTTCCGACAAGACCACAGAAAATGCTATGATATGTAATAATTTGCTAATTGTTTTAGTTCATTGTGTTCCATATGGAAAAAGTAGGCAATGACGTGCAATGCATAAGAATGTTATAACTTCAATAATAATGTATACCATATATAATTTCATGAATTGCGCATTCTTCAAAATTTGTTTTCATTGTTATTATTGCACATTGTTAATAGAAGTAGTTTTATACAGTTCGATACAGTCATTTGACTATTACATCTGTTCGATAATACAGAACAATGTAACATGAAAGCATCTTTTCCTTATGTATATACAGTGGACCCTTCCTAGAACGCACATCTATATAGCGAGAATTTGCATATAGCACGGTCATGGATCCCAAATACAGTAACTTTAATTGGAATGAATGGTAACGCTGTCCCCACATTAATGCTGTACCGCGCATGGACCCTAAAGCACGCGTTCTAGCGCGGGTCTGGTGGACTTATACTTTTAAAAGTGTATGAAGAAAACTTGTACTATAAAACAAGTGTAAAAGCCTAGAAATGTATGCAAAAAAGTCAAAGTCTAAAATTTCACATAAATGTGTACAATCGCTGCTGGTACTTTGAAAGCAGACAAATGTTTCTGGTTTAAGATTAGCAGTCGTGTTAGTCTGTATCCGTAAATAAAACGAAGAATACTTGTGGCACCTTAGAGACTAACCAGTTTATTTCAGCATAATAATAAAATATTTTATTTATTGTTATTTATTATGCTGAAATAAACTGGTTAGTCTCTAAAGTGCCACAAGTATTCCTACTTTTATTTACAAATGTTTCTATTTCCCCCCTAGAATTACATAGTGAAACCATGAAGACTGTATCCATATTACATACATTACACTAATTAGGCAAAATCCTACTGGCATTACTTACACAAACACTACCATTGACTTTTGTTGCACATTGTACACAGTTGGGATTTTGTTTTTAAAAGGGAAAAGCCATCATGCTCTGAGGTTCTCTGGTGGACCAACACCCATGGACTTGCATTGGAAATCTTCAGAAAAATCAGGTCTCCTAAGATTAACAATCCATCATGTTCTTTATTTTCCTTTCCAAACACAGACACACCCGATTTCCTGAATAGGACTCCAAGGAATGTGGTCCAACAAGGATTCCTTATTCTAAATACCATAACTAGACCACCACAATTTGTAATTCAGAAATACTTTGCATGTGCCCATATTAATATAGTACAGCTTCTGTGGGGAATCTTGTGTTAGTAAAGGAAGCTGGAATTGACTTCATTATAAATAGTGCAGTCCCTATAAAACTGTGCAATATATATTGGTTACAAAGAACACTGTCCAAATGCAAAGGGCTGCAATAATTACTATACATCATATTATTGCAAAGACTTATGGGGACTAGGCTTATAATGGAGTTTATATGTATCCCCAGTTTTTATAAAGAAGGCCTAGATTCTGCAAAAAGTATCACAGCCCCCACATTTCTTCCCCTACAAACCAATTTAAGTCACAATCGAAGTGAAAATACGCTGGTACGGGCCGGTTCGGTGTGCTGGTAAAAAGTTACCACCAGTACTGGCCCATACCCAGATGGCTTTAAAGCACTGCCATAGCAAAGGACGCTGTTTAGAGCAGTGCTGCAATTTAATGTCATTACCTCTTTTCCCTGCCTCCTCCACGGCCTCCAATGGGGGGTGTGGAGGGGCAAAAGGAGCAGCTGCCTGAGGCTGGCGATTTAAAAGGGCCATTGGCTAAACGACTATTATTTAATGGTTAGTTTGGTACTTACATGTAATTCCTATCTTATATAGCTCTCTGAATTTTTGATTGTAACCTTCTCCTGGAACATAATCTCCAAGACCAATGGTGCTCAGGGAAATGAAACAAAAGTAAAAAGATTCCAAAAAGTTCCAATCATCTTCCACAACAGAAAATACTGCTGCTGGGATAAAGAAAAAGCATGAGACGGTAACAAACCCAAGAATCACTGCATGGATGATGGCAACGATCTGCTTGGAGAAGCCCCAGCGAATGTGGAAATATAGTACAGGCCGTCTGGTGACATAGACTATGATACGCTGCACCACAGCTGTCAGGAAAAGCAGCGTAAAGGGGATTCCGATGACGGAGTATATAATACAGAAGGCCTTTCCTCCATCCGACAAAGGCACAGTGTGACCGTAACCTGGGGAAGGGAAAAACAAAAACAGAGGAAGGGTATATATGAAATGTGGAAAATAAATTGGAACAGGCACATACCACCAGTGGGGAACACAGTTGCTACATCTGTGACTGTGTTGTTACACAAAGAACCTTTCACAAAACTCTAACCCCTGCTACACTTTAAATGTACTGCTATCAAGGATACCTTAACTATTGATACAGCCAGACTATTGGGGGTTAACAGCTACATATACAGTGCAAAGCATAAGGGAAAACATTTTTCAAAACATACATTGTTAAAATGACATGCATAATTTTCGAGAAAGGGTGTGTTGTATTCAGAGCATGAGACCAGAGATCAAAGACATCTGGGTTCTATTTCTGGTTCTCCTACCAATTTAAAGTTTGACCTTCAGCAAGTGACCTGGACACAGATCTTGAAAAGGCACTTTGCTACTGATTTTAATGGAATAACTAAATACCTTTGAGGGCTGGGCCTTAACCTTTCTTTGCTTCAATTTACTGACCTGTCAAAATGGGGATAATATTTGCCTTACGAGGGTATTGGGCAGCTTAACTGATTGTAAAACACTTTTAGATCTTTAGAAGGAAGGTGTTAAAAAGAAAAAGTATTATTGTAATTAGTATTTCACGTTTCATTTTTTTCCATTGCGTGTTTCAGTGATAATCCCCTAAGAATATTTAAAAACAAACCAAACCTCCTCAGCAAAAATTATCACTTGAAGGCTGGACCTTTACCAAGTCATTGGTGTATTCTAAGTGTCAGTAGTCATCTGTCTAGTTTAGAATGTAGGAATTTATACAGTGCTGTATGGGCTACTTATGCCAATGTATGCAATTATTCTAGTCCCAGGCTATGAAAAATGGGGTATCCCAATATTCTTGGGGGACACAATGCAAATATGGGAAAAGAGAGTTGACACTGTCACGCACATGTGCAGGGTATAAATGGAATCACGTTATAAAAGAGAGGGCTCCCAGATTGGGTAAAATGAGTTCCCTATGGGAAAACTGTAGCAGGAACCATCCCTCTGCATGGATTTGTGTAGGATTTCTATTTGCATGGGTAATCATAACCTTAACTGTAACTTTAATAAAATTTGAAAACACACTAGACCTTATACTTCTAACTGTATATGTGGTCACTATTTTTGGTCTTTATATGTTCCTAGATCCTTTAAAGCTGAAACAAATAGCAGGCTTTCACTCTGTAGAGATTGAAACTGTAGCCACAAGAGCCGAACCCAGGGTGGTGTAATACCACATTACAAAGTTCACTGTAAATAAAATAAAAGGCTACAAAGATCAGACAAGTCCTAGCCATTTACAGCTAAAAATCTGCTAGTTCATGAAGAGTCATTTGAATCCCATACTTACAATCTTATTCATCTTACAAGTCAGACAAAAAGAAGCCCCCTTGAAAGTTTTCCGGTGGTCTAAATATTGGTACTAAATGCCTTAGAGGAAGCAATGTTTTTCTCCAAGATGCATAGAAACATTTTTAGGTAACAGATGACAAATTACAAAATCTGCATTGCCTCACTATTACAACATGCACATAGAAACCCTAGTAGTGTCATTGCTCAGCATTATATAACTTAATGCATCAAATAGTAATCTTTAGTCCTACACAAATTTTAATGGCATGATGAATAACTGACCCAAGTTCAGTCACTTGAACTCCAGAAAAGAGAAATTCACACTGGAGGTCACTTTTTTTTGTTTTTGTTTATAGTACTACTGAAATCCATTACAAAGCCTCAAAGATTTTTAAACACACTCTTAATACCTCTAACTTGTACACAGAAATGTTCATATTTTACTGAGTTGGCTCTACAGAGTTTTCTGCCTAAATGTAACTCCATATTAAAAACAACTGGAAAATTAGTACCAACTACTTTGTATGCACAGTTAGTGATTTCCAAAGGTTTTTTTTGCCTTTTCCAAATGTTAGGGCCTGATCCAAAGATCATTGAAGTCAGTGGATTAGTTAAACTGCATTTAACACCTTTGTGAACACCCTTACACAGAATTCATTCACTTCCAAAGTGAATTAAGGCCACTTTAGTACTGAATAACAGTTACAATATTTTTGTAATGCCTATAAATCCTGGTCCTTCATTGTAACAAGTATTAACACAATAGAGGATAGCCTTACATTTCAGAGAAAATCAGGAAACTAAAAAGATTAGCTTAACATCACTGTTCAGTCTCTTGCTTTCTGTTGCATCTCATTCCCTTCCTTCATCTATTTGTTGCCTCTTTACTCTGTAACCTCTTCAGGGCAAGATTTTCTAAGATTGGTGCATACATCTGGCTCTATATGACTATATAATAATGTGTCAATTTCCATTATTCATGCCCCAAAGCTGCAACCTTTAACCAAAAACTGCTCAGCAAGTACTCCTATCTCCAGCATCCAGACACCCAGTTCCCAATGGGATCCAAACCTCAAATAAATCCAATTTATTCTGTATAAAGCTTATACAGGGTAAACATAAATTATCTGCCCTCTAACAATGATAGCTGTGCTTATCTTTCTGTTTGCTCCCCCAAGTATTAATCATTTACTCTGGGTTTACTAATAAACAAAAGTGATTTTATTAAGCATAAAAAGCAGGATTTAAGTGGTTTCAAGTAATAATAGACAGAACAAAGTAAGTTACCAAGCAAAATAAAACAAAACACACAAGTCTAACACTAATATGTTAAGAAACCGAATACAGGTAAATCTCAACCTCAGAGATATTCCAATAAGCTTTGTTCCAGACTAGACTTCTTTCAAGTCTGGGCCCAATCCTTTCCCCAGTACAGTTCTTGTTAGTTCCAGTTTAGGTGGTAATTCAGGGACTTCTCATGAGTGGCAGCCCTCTTGGTTCTATTCTATCCCCTTATATAGCTTTGGCACAAGGCAGAAATCTTTTATCTCTCTGGGTCCACACTCCTCCTTCTAAATGGCAAAGCATCAGGTTTAAGATGGATGTCAGTATCATGTGACATGATCACATGTCACTTGTAAAACCTCATTCTCCATTCTTTAAGGGTTGGCCTGCCCTCATTCTCCATTCTTTCAGGGTTGGCCTGCACATACCAAGGTAGGTTTGTAAGTAAACAGAGCCATTCACAATCAATTGTTCTAGTTAATGGGAGCCATAAAGATTCCAAGCCACTATTAGTTGCCCACATTTTGCATAATTACAGCAGGACCTCAGAGTAAAACTTCATATTTCTAGCTTCAAATACAAGAATGATACATTCATATAAATAGGATAATGCACTCAGTAGATTATAAGCTTCGTAATGATACCTTACAAGCAGTAACAGGAGAGGGATAGCTCAGTGGTTTGCGTATTGGCCTGCTAAACCCAGGGTTGTGAGCTCAATCCTTGTGGGGGCCATTTAGGGATATGGGGCAAAAATAGGGACTGGTCTTGCTTTGAGCAGTGGTTTGGACTAGATGATCTCCTGAGGTCCCTTCCAACTTTGAGATTCTATGAAAAAAAGACTTTTTGCATAAAGCATATTCCAGTTACATTATATTTACACTCATGAGCATATTTCCATAAACATATGGAGTGCAACAACACTCACTTTCCATGCAAGATCACCAAGGGATGATATAGGTCAATTACATGTTCTAAGTCTCTTTCTACACTGTTTTTGTGTAAGCCTTTGTCATGCTCTGAAACCTATGCTAACAGTGCAACCAACTGATCATTTATGGCTGGACTCTTTCCTTTATAGGAGTTGCTGATATGTTCATGGGCTATATAAATCCTAGATACAACTCTTCAGCACTTTGTTTTGGTTGGAGGTACACAACAGTAACTCAAGTGATCAGAACCCCGCCCTCAGGATTTCAAACCCATAGCAACCTTAGGATTAAAAAAGCTGAACAGTGAGTTTATGTAAAATACAGATGCTCGTTGGGGCATAAATTATGAGGCAAGGATCACATATTATGCAGCGTGAATAAAGGTCACTTTGCACAGCACAGTCATGTTAGGTCAACATGCCATAAGGTCAGATCTAATTTAAAATGCATTTTAAGAATTTCTTGCCTCCTGTATTTCTGCGAGAAAAAAAATCAGACAATGTTAGCATTGGAAAGAAACCAGTTACAGACTTTAAAAATAAAATGATTCTAGGTAGCTAGTTTATTAGCTTCTCGGCCCACACCTAACATGTGAGCACCTTTCCTTTTCATTAAAGACAGGACATGGAATAATGACTGAAGGAGAAGAGACGGGAAATGTCCCTTTATTAAAGATGCACAACTCAATTACAAAAGGCAGCCTGAAAAGATCGCTCAGCATTTTGACACAAAGGTTTAAAATACAGCAATGTGACTGGGAGGGAGCGGGGGGGTTGGGGGGGAGACATGAAAGCAGAATCGTAAATCACTAAAGCAATAGTAAAAATTAAGATTATTTTAAGAGGACAGAAATACTTAGAAAACAGCATGATCAAAGTTACCTAAGCAGGCTGACAGAATCCGTCATGGAGGGCAAAAAGGAGAAAGATCCCAATATCAGGAGCATAGAAAAGGAGACCGTCATTAGGGAAAGGAGACTTTTTTCATTTTACAAAAAGGCATTCACTAAAAAGGAAATGTCTGGTAGTAAATGAAAGAGAAAAATCAAACAGGGGAAGGAGATGTCTACAATCCGTATTGTGAATCACACGAGAGGCACCATAGATTAGTATGTTTGGTCCTGAGTGAAATGATAGCTATGAGCACATTGTTGCAGTACTATGTATGAAGGTCTAGGAGACGACACGTTCTCAACAGACAATGGACTGCTGAAGTAGATGAGGTTTTGTGCTCAGGTCAAGTGTGGTGAAATGCAGAGGACAGCAGGCGAGGTTTTAGATATGTATGTAACAACTGAACCACATGCCAAAAATAGCAGGAACCACAGCCAAAAATTGTGAAATTCCCGTAGATAATCCTGTTTTTATTATATTTACAACGTGGCAGCTGAGGACTTGTGCTTCTTAATGTAAATGTAGATGAGACAAGTTGGCTGTTAAGATACTGGTATTGATTTGAGGATCAGAGTTAAGATAGTCTATGGAAACATGAAATTTCCTGACTTTCAAACTTTCCAATAGTCTTTTTAAAACACGGTTTTCCCCTGAAAAGTGACTAAAAATGGCATTATGTGGGTCCATATTTATTGCATCTTAGTGACTCCAGTTACAACTGTGTACACTTTTTAAATAAAAAGCTGTTTTTGTAACCTGCAAACTCAACCGAGAATCTCAAAGCTGGGTTCCTGCTAACTCTCACGTCACCAACAATAAAGATTTAATCAAGACTTAATTAAAAAAAATCTGTTGATAATTCATGAACCTGAAAAGAACCCAGCTCCCCTTCCTACAGTAATAAAGTCTCTGAAACCTGACATGAATAAAAGGTGATAAAAATTAATTTTAACCAATAAAATAAAGCACTTATGACCGAGTATACAAAGGGATTAGCAGGTCTATTGAGTAGTGAGATCTAATATAATCATTTTTCAGAGTAAAACCACACTTTAATTTTACTAATCTCTAGTTATAATTCCAACTGTATCCTGAAGTTTGTTAGGGAATTCACTGATTTTCTAATCTAGGCAACATTCCAATGCACTGACATGTGAAGATCTGCTATATTGTATAATGTTTCATTCCCTTCTTACAGACTATATTTTGCTATCATTATCCAATGAAACAAAAAACAAATACTTAAAACAAATATTCTGCCAAGAAAGTTTGTAGCCTTCTTGAAAAAGAGTGGTTCGACTAATGTGTTTAGAAATGCCATTGGCTGAATCACTGCTGGCTGTAGCTTCTTTGAACCCAAGCAGTTTAGTGCATGTGAATTTATTATTTCTGTTGGCTGTCAGCTAAGTCAGAAATCTAATTAAACCCTAAACATCCAGTCCATGGAGTTCACATTCTAGTCTGCAGCTCCTGAACCCAAGAAGTCTGCACAAGGGAGATTTTGTACTGTACAACCACTGCCATATGGCACACCTTTCACATAGTTTGCTAGATATCTGGTGGCCCTTTTCAAATTGTATGAAGTCTGCTAGACCTGCTGAGAGGTAGTGGCTGCGAAGGAGAAGAGAAGATTGTTGCTATGAACCAATATATACATACTATTTTGACCACTGGCCACGCTTGAAGAATCTTGAGGGTAGAGAGATTTCTGAGGAATTTAAAAAGGGAGAACAGAACTAAGCGTAGAACAGGAATCTAATTTCAGCCTTAACAGTCAAGACATTATAGTACTCTCTCTATAATAAAGGACTCTATTGTTTCTGTTGACTATTTTAAAGTACATTTTTAAGTTGCTAGGCACTACCTAGTACCACAAATTGCAGTTTAACAGTCCTGGGAACTCCTCAAACAGTAAAGGACAGCACTCTGTAATTCCCAAATGAGACCTGTAGGGTAGCCTTTATAAAGCACCATATGATTTCCAGATGATAAAACTATATCACAAAGCATGAGCAAGCTTTACAAAATCTATCTCCAACGGCAGAGCATGGCTAAGGCGATTGTGCTCCCCCTCCCTCCATCCTTGTGACTAGTGCCAGAGAGGTCTCTGTAGTGTAGATGGATGAATTTTACCTTACTAGATATGGCAGAAGTGTGCCTTTCCACTTTGTTTTTCCTGTTCTATTTCCATAGAGAGGAACAGCTCTCATTTTAAATATGCAGGATAATGTGTAATAAGTACAGCTCTTATTTATTTTTTTCCGCTTAAAAATTCTGACAGACATCCATAATGAATTACAGGGGTAATTAGAAATTACTAGATGAAGCTAGATTTAGATATGACAAAATGATATGGTTTACTGCATTGCAGAGACATACAGGGCAGATAGTCTGTTCCTTTGCAAATGTCTCTATATTCATAGGCATAAGAATACTGCTGAATATATTCTTGTGTCATATTTGAGCAGATTAATGTTTGGCTCAATAATGTCACTTCTCAGGATAAGCATCAGAGAGAAATGTAGATTCTCTTTTGTACACCGTAGAAATGACTTGAAGTGGAAAATGACAGCATTTTTCCATGCTGTGGATCTGATAATCCCGCTCAGTTTGCATTATATACAAGCTAAGCATATAGTATCAACTCAAGGTGAGCCATTACACTACTCCAGTGCAAGTCTCTAATTAGCAAGTCTGCATGAAATCATACATTCCAACTGTCACCAAAAAGGAATCTACTGAGAAGAGAAAGATACAGAACTGCTCTGATTGTTGATTCCAGGACCAATAAACATGCCATTAAAAAGACCTAACATTTCTGTAGGAAGTGAAAGCCTGGATGTTTCAGAAGCTGATGGCACTTACCCCCACTCCAAGAGAGAACGAATGAATTTTTCAAGCCCCAATACAGCACTGGCATGTTACTCAGTTTATACAGAATTATCTACAGTGAAATTCCTCTTACTAGGATTCATTTAAACCTTGATCCTGACATGAGCTCTGTGTGGGTAGGATCTGGGGGGCATGAAGAGCCCCAATTATTTCAATTACATTGAGCCAACCTATCATTAAAGTCCCCCAGATGTGCCAAATGGGTGCAAGGTTCCACACAGCACTCATTGCAAGACTAAGGACTAAATTTACAAGCTTGTTTAGCAGATCTAGATCTATTATACCTTAGCAGAAAAATTCTGACTTCAATTTGATGATAGCCAAAAAAAAATTGTGCAAGTATTTTTCCCACATTACTATTAGGGGTTTGTTTTGTTTGTTTTTATAGCTGAATGCCCTCGTGTAAGAATTGGATCTAAGATCACAAGGGTTTATGGTGATCAAAACAGGAAACACTTGGAGTCCCCCCCACAGAATGATAAATAAAAATATGTATTTAGAAATAAAGACAACTAATAATAAAAATCTGGTGGATTTATTTTGTATCTCCAGCAGAATCTCTCATAAAAGCTATAACCATTTTTATCTCCAACCTCAGATTAATCTTTTAATAAAATAAAAATAAAGGCCAGTACTAAGAGGCTGCTGAATACCAGCCAACCAACAGGTCACAGGCAAGGTTAGACTTCCTGAGGGTTGCTTTGAGGATTATAACTCCAGTTATTTTTTTTTATTGCTTTACGTACCTGCCAGGCAACAGATGGTCAAATTTGTACCAGAGTCAGGGTCCCACCAATACGCTATTTCATTATGGCTGTTGCCTGGTAGAATTCACTCAGGAATCCCAGTAACTCCAAAGTACAAATGGCTTCTAAAACGGGAAGGGAGCATTATTTCTATCCGACTGAAATGTTAAAAAATGACAAGTTTTAGAGTGGATGTTTTTGTGTATGCTGTTTGTGCCTCTACGCACAGCAGCATATTCCTTTATGCTCTCCTACCAGAGCCCCTTCTTAGTCATTACTTATCAAGGGTAAAATTCACCCAAGGAAGAGGCCCACACAGGGCTGGGACTGCCTCATACTATGTATTCGTACAGTGCCTAGCACAAAAGGGCCCTGACCTCGGTCGGGACATCTAGGTGTTCCTGTAGCACAAATACTTCTACCCTGGGTTTGTTCAATATTACAGTCCAATACAGCAGCATCAGTTATGGCAACAGCAGCTGAGCAATGAAAGCCCATTTACCATAGCTAGCATTGAGCCTCAGAGAATACACACGGTCTTGGGGGTTCGCATAGGAAGAGGAAGTTTTTTATCTCCAGAAAGGCTCAGAGCTATGCTTTTTAATCTCACATAATAATATTTTCTGTGCTACATCCATTTTTAAAGTTCATCCCCATTACTTGAGCCTTCTGCCACTTGAAAGACTTTATTTATGCACAGCGCACTGTAGGGATGTACCAGCTGCCACTGCTGAGCTGAGCACCTGTGCAGTACGGTTACTCAGCTTGAAAGGAACAAAAGGCAGGTGCAGTTCATCGAGAACAGGCTTCTAAAAACTGATATCAGGCAGCTGTTACCTTTCCTAATGCATTTTACATGCATCAACAGCTCTGAAGGTGTCACAGAGCCATTTACTGCAGTACTTTAATCAAGTATCTAATTAGTGAAAAATAGATACGTAATTTTGCAAAGTTATCATTTCTTGCACTGAAATGAGCTGCAACTGTAGTTCTTCCACCATCTGGGAATACAGGGAAACAAACCAGCTGCAGATTATTATGCTTTCCTCCTCTCTCTCCTAAACAGAGATACTATTTACTGCACCTTCAGGAGGAACGGAGAGTGAGGTCAGTGAATGAGACCGGTTGTTCAGGGGGCAGAACCAAAGTGTTCTATAAAGTAGATAGTTAAAAAAAGGTGACATCTGCAAATAATTTCTTTAAATAAAAATGCAACTTTCCATCTACTGAGGACTTTCTACTCCTACAGCTGATTTGGTATGTGGACGTTGGACAAATCACATAGCATCAGTTCCCTCATTTGCAACATGAGGATGATAATCCCTACTCATGTTTGTAGGATGTTTTAACTTTCAAAGCATATACATTAATAGGTCATTTCCAAGCATTTTAAATTAATGTGTTTTCATATATATATATAGAGAGAGAGAGAGAGAGAGAGAGAGAGAGAGAGAGACTGAGACTGTGTGTCTAATTCTGGTTCATTTGATAATGTAGCAATTTCTGGAACTATTAAGATTTTAGCAGCATATAAAACTGTTTGCTACATATAATCATTGGCTTATCCTCCGGCCTTCCCAAACATGTTCACAGTCCATTAATTCCTAAAAATCAGTCAAAGATCAAACTATTACAAACCAGGCAAAAGTACACAATTCTCCATTTCTATGGAATATTTTCAAACTGGAAAATCCATTTTGTAACTACAAATGTATGACTCTTCTTTCTGACGCTCACACGATGTTTCTCTTTGGATCAAAGCAAAATAAGTGTAGCCATTTCAGACCTGAGTAATCCACAAACACAATCCCATCATAGAATATCAGGGTTGAAAGCAACCTCAGGAGGTCATCTAGTCCAACCCCCTGCTCAAAGCAGGACCAATCCCCAACTAAATCATCCCAACCAGGGCTTTGTCAAGCCTGACCTTAAAATCCTCTAAGGAAGAAGATTCCACCATCTTCCTAGATAAGCCATTCCAGTGCTTCACCACACTCCTAATGAAAAGGTTTTTCCTAATAGCCAACCTAAACCTCCCCCACTGTAACTTGAGACCATTACTCCTTGTTTCGTCATCTGCTACCACTGAGAACAGTCTAGATCAGGGGTCTCCAAACTTTATGAGACGAGGGCCATATTAGATTTTTGAAGGGGCTTTGCGGGCTGAAGCAACTATGAAAAAATTCAGTATATGCAAATATATGCAAAATTCCCCCCCCTCTTTGTTCCCCCGGCCGCTGCCATGCCCCCACCCCTTACTCCTCTGGCCGCTGCCACGGGGGCACTCATCCGCGCATGGGGCCTGCTCAGCTGGAGGGCCGGACAAATCGAGCCCCCGGGCTGTAGTTTAGAGACCCATGGTCTAGATCCATCCTCTTTGGAACCCCCTTTTAGGTACTTGAACAGCTATCAACTTTTAGGTACTTGAACAGGAGGTACAGCTATCAACCCCTCCCCCCAACCCAATTTGTCTCTTCTGTAGATTAAATAATCCCAGTTCCCTCAGCCTCTCCTCATAAATCATGTGCTCCAGCCCCCTAATCATTTTTGTTCCCTCCGCTGGGCTCTTTCCAATTTTTCTACATCCTTCTTGTAGTGTGGGGCGCAAAACTGGATACAATACTCCAGATGAGGCCTCACCAATGTCGAATAGATGGGAATGATCATGTCCCTCGATCTGCTGGCAATGCTCCTACTTATACAGCCCAAAATACTGTTAGCCGTCTTGGCAACAAGGGCACACTGTTGACTCATATCCAGCTTCTTGGCCACTGTAACCTCTAGGTCATATATCGTAATCTGCCCAAATAAATATAAAAACAGTTACATGTTTAAAATTCTGTATTAATTCTCAGAGGACCAGCAGGCAGATATTTTTAGTGCTCTGAGAACTAATCTGTTGATCCATGTTCAGATTTTGAGACTCTATCAGCCCTACTCAGATTATATGTAGAGATATTGATTTGTCATTTTTGATGTTAGAATAGTGCAGGTAACAGAAGCTGCGAACACAGCATCTTGCACTAAATCATTATTTCTGGATACATTGATCAAAGGATAGATCAAAGCAGGGTTAGGTCTTTCCACGTACAAAAGTCCTTAATACGCAAGCAGGACATTGAGTCAAAAGGGGTTAAGCAATCAGCAGGCTAAAGTGACCAAGATCAACCTTTAATATATAGGGAAGTATTAAAATACGGGGCCATTTCTTGTGACTAGCTAAGAAAGCCATGGTAAATAAACCAGAGTGTTTGAAATGTAAGTCTGTATGATCAGAGAATTAGAAGTAAATACTAATTGTATTTGTCTGAGTTTACCTATATCTGTTAGAAGCTTTTCAATGGTGATCTCATTAGCTGGTAGATAAACTTATTTTCCTGTCTCTTACTATGTTCCATCGATTCAGAGATCAAAAAGGAATATTAGCAACTAGATGAAACATGTGTTGTAACAATATCATTGTCTTTATTTTTCTTTGAAATTTGTAGTAAACTACCTGTGAACTTTGACCGGTTAATAGCCTTATGCTAATCAATGTCTCTGTGTTGATAGGAAATAGGAATGGACTTCAAAGCAACAATCTATAATTACCTATTCTTCTCCCTCAAAATGCCTGCTGTGTTATCCGCTATCAAGAGGCTGTTCTAGCCTCCTGCAGATCTATAAAAACTTTAGAGCCTGATCCTGTTATCTCAAGGCTGCTTGAACCTGGTCAGGGGAGGTTTGAGTTGCAAGACTGAGGCCTCCAACTCCAGTTTGGATTAACCTGCTATTTTTCAGTGGAAGAATTTAAATAGACTCTGCACATGGACTGCCTATTTGGACTGTAATCTAATGAACTGATTATTGAAAGATTTTTATACAACTCAGAAGCCCATCATCTTTACTGTGAAACTGATGTAAGTACTTAAAAGATCATTATACGTATAGGTATGAATTAACCATAATCACTCTTTTCTTTTTAATAAATCTTATATTACTTAATAAGGATTGGCTGTAAACATGTAGTTGGGTAAAAGTTGAAATATTTAGTGACCTGGGGGGCAACGTGTCAGATCTCTTGGGATTGGGAGAACTTTATATATGGTGAATAAGATTTTAAAATAATCCTCATATTTTACTTGGCTGTCTGGGTGGGAGCCTAGATCTGGATTGCTGTGGAGGAGCTGTATTTTTGGCTTCTGAGTAACCAGTAAGGTATTGTAGAAGCTGTTTTGTTGCTGGCTTGATGAATCTAATTTTTAAAATAAACGACTTGTTTTGAAGATCATCTGCTCCATTCTTTGCAGTTCACCCTGATTGAGCAATCTCAAAGAGGCTCCTCTAGCAACCCTGGTCACAGTAAGATAAGGCTAAGTGAAGGTGATGTTTTCAGGTTGGCTTTCTTCATGAGATGCAGAAAAAGTCAAACATAAAAATCTCTTATCTCTTATGGGGGCTGATACTATGAACTGCTGACAGCCCTCAGATCACATTCCCTTGGGGATGATGGGAAAGAAATTTCTGGTTCAGGATGGGGAAATACCAGAAATGTGGCAGAATATGCTGCTGCACATTGGGAGAGTGCAGATATGTAGCATTCAAAAGAAAGATATACATAGGAAGATACTTAAAAGTAATATATTTCCACAGGGGAAGTACAAAATGGCACAGCAACTGCAAATAGTAGAATTATATTAACATGTTTATATTAGAGAGGATGAGGAGGTATGACTTAGAAATGAATTGTGACCTAATATTTCAGAAGATAGAAACTCCAGTGAGATGCAACAAAATACAAACTAGGCTGATGATATACAGATAAAGCAAGAACAAGTTTTTTGCTTTGTGGTTTTCAGTTATTATACTGTATACACAAATTAAAGATTATTTATCTCACACAAATTATCAAACATTTCCTCAAATGGTTTGTTAAAAATTAAAATGAAAAATAAAAATCCTTTCACAAAGGCATTTAAGAGGATAACTTCCTATAGTAGGATTTTCCCACTGGCAGTGCTTCACTGCACTCACAAAAAGCCAGAATCTGATATAATTCAATGTTGTAAGTGTAACTTGAAATCAGTGGGGCTACTACTTGTGAAGGAAGTTACAGCTTAGTGTGCAGAAGGGTGTTAGAATCTGGACCTGAGAATTCTGGCCAAGATTCTCAACAGTGATTAGTCGGTTTTTGTGCCCAACTTGCGACATCCTAAAAAGCAGTCTGATTTTGAGAATCACCTTAGCAACCAGCCTCTGAAAATGTGGTCCTTTAAATTGTCTCAAGTTGGATGCCACAAATCATTAATCACCTTTTAAAGTCTTGGCCACAACAAAGGAGTCTAGACTAGTGCGATCTGCCATTTTTCTTGCCCCTGCAAATGACTATCTGCACTTACAATTCCGCACTGTAGACTTAGTACAGTCTGGGTGAGCATTATGTAAGCTTCTTTTACATCTATTCCACTTGGGATATTTCTTTCCAGAAGTCTGCCCCCACTGGGATATCCATTTTTTTACGACGTTTGGTCACTCACCATTAGCAAGGGTAAGCCACACAGTACTAATGCATTATTATAAAATTTCTTTTTTATTGGTCTCAAAGGCACTGTAGTTCATGCATAACTAGAGGGTTGTTTTTTTCAAGTTATCAAATTAAAAAATTACATTCCCCAAACATAAATTCAGCTGAAGATCTTTGTATCATGACTGTATTTGTAGGCATATCGGATGTGAGGCCGGCACAGTAACATAATAGAAATACTCAGTGGCCATACTTTTTTAGGAAGTGGAAGTGGCTTCAGTCTTGCTAGCTGTCATTTTAATCTTGCTTGCAACAGTATTCCTTCAAGAGGGGCATTCAGTAAGCAGTTATCAAATATGATACCACTACAGGAAGCAAAACACCCCTCCTTTTGGCCAGGTCTACACTACAAATGACTATCAGTAAGTATAACTACATCACTCAGGGGTGTGAAAAATCTACACCCCTGAGGTCAGTATAACTGTGTAGCTAATCCCAGCATCAACAGCTCCATGTCACAGCTTTATGTGGACACAATGATTGCCTCTCAGGCAGATGGAGTAACTATGGCAACAGAAGAAGCTCTTCACTAGAGTTACAGCTTTTTAAGTGTAGACCTGCCCTTCATTGTATAGCTAAATCCTCTCCAACATCTGCTGTTCATTTCGATTCCACATTTTTGAACTCTCTATGTGCTTTCATGGAGCAAATCCTGTGCCAAGTATAAGCAAATGATATAATTTGGCACATACACTGGCTTAGGGTTACTGGACAGCAAGTGTGAGAAAGCAAGTGTGAAAAATTGGGACGGGGGTTGGGGGTAATAGAGACCTGTATAAGAAAAAGTCTGCAAAATTGTGACTGTCCCTATAAAAATCGGGACATCTGGTCACCCTAAACTGGCTGCTTTATTAGAGGTCATTCATGCATTCGAGGGGCTATGCTGACTCAGCCTCTTGTCTGCACAGAGTGGGCAATGGAGGGATCATGGGAATGGCAGTATCTCTGCTAGAAGTTAGCCATTTCTTCCACTGACGAAAAAAAGCTGCCTAGAACATGGATCATGTTTTAAGGTTTTGTTCACTGTGGCATTTTTGATCACTCTTAAGTGGTGAAATTTTTACTTAGTTTGTATAAAAAAAAGAAAGAGCTTGTTAAAATTAAATGCAACATCAAGTCACACTGAAGCAGATCTTCAAGATGGAAAAACCTGGGCTATGAGGGAGTGATGCCTAATAGAGCAGGGAACTAAAAGTCAGGATTTATGGGTTTGTATTCCTGATGGTGGCAATGATTGATTCACTGGTGGAGCTTTCACAAGTTATTTAATCTCTGACTCAGTTCATCCATGCATATAAAAATACTACTCTCTCACAAGCTGCAGGCTATAATAGTACTACTTTACCTTACAGTAGTGCATATGCTTTCAGATCCAACGACAAAAGGTGCTACAGAAATGTAAAGCACTATTATCTAGAGATGTGCCCAGATACAAAGTTCAGATCTCTGTCGCAAATCATCAAAAAGCTAAAGAGTGGTCAGAGCTGTTGGTTTGGGCTCATCTCTAAGGGTACTTGCTAACGAAGACAGTGCTCTGATAAAAGTATATGAAATTCAGTAAAATGGAAATTATTTTCAGACTTTACTGTTTTAGGAACTGATCCTGCAATTGATTTTGATAGGCTGGACTCCTGCATCTATATGTCTGCGTGTGCAGGATCAGTATCTTACTTTTTAATTGTAGATGGATTGGAGGAAAATGTAAACGACCAGTAACAAAAGAGTCAGCAAACATTTCCTCTACGCAGGATTTGTTCTTTCCTTACCAGCACAAAAACTGTTGTGCACATTCTTCAGCATGCGGTGGTGTTAACAGTTTATTGCTCACTAACCTGGAACTGCACTTATTATGGATGAGCACAGCACTGAGCTCTTTATGTCTAAATGGACATACAAATTCAGCTAAGTCAATTAAAATAAATTCTCTTATGGCTGCCTCAACAGCAGGTAGGAACTTTTCATGCCATGGTTTAATTATTCTGGTTGGGTTACATCATTTAGCTCCTTCTCACTGCATCATGCTTAGGATTTACTACAGTTTAGTCATAGTAAGTAGTCAAATGTTTAAAAGCCTTTGATTCTTGCAGTGATTATTTTGCACTACTGGTTGAGTCATCATTCCGATTTTAAATTATTTTCCAGGAAGTCGTAAGTAAAACTTCATAGCAACAAACGTGCTGTTCTGGCATGAAAAGTATATGAGGCTGTTTTAAACTTAAATTTAATTGGGCATTACTCAATAATGCTGCCTAAAGCATCTAAATGTTTTGGAATAGAGTGAAAGTATTTCTATGGTCTTTTAGGGTCTCTCTTACTTTAGGCTGTAAGCTCCTAGGGGCAGGGGCCATATCTTTCTCAGTATGGTATGGAGCACACATTCCCACATGGATATTTTAACATTTGTTTAGAAAAGTGATGACTTTTCCGACTTTCAAAATATTTTGAAATATATTTTTAGTTTAGGCACTTTGGTTCTGACCCAAAGTCCAATGAAGTCATTGGAAAAAATCCCATTGAGTTTAATGGTTTTTTTATTAGGCCATACTGCAGCCATATATATTTTGTGTGTGTGGGTGTACACACAGCAAACAATTCACAGCAGGGTGAGCTCATTCTCCAACCTCCTCTACCCGTACCAGGAAGGGTGGGGGCCTTAGTTTCAGATTTTGCCCCAAACTTCTGTGCAGCCTAGCTACCTCTTTGAAACGGAATTCAGAAGTTGCATAGACTGATGTCCAAATTGTCACACTTTGCCAGGGACATGACCAGAACATGGACAGTCATGCCTAATGGTCAGAGACATGGGGTGGCAAGGCCTGGAAGTTAGAGTGGAGCAGAGCTGGAGTCAAGAATCAGGACCAGAGGACAGCTAAGTGCTGTAGTTGATGCCAGAGCTGACGGCCAGAGCCAGGGATTAGAAGCCAAAAGGTCAGAGCCAATGTGTGAGCTGGAGACGTGGTTAGGAAGTGGAAAAAGGATGGAGGAGGGCTCGGGCTGAAGTGGGCGCAAGAGCAAACTGGGCAGGAGCAGGCTGACACAGGAAGTGGGACCAAGTGCAGCTGCGGGTATAAATGATTGAGCAGGCAGGGAGCTTTGGCTGTTGATGGGTCAGGTAGCAACTAGCTCCATTCTTCTACCATGCCGGAAATGCAGTGAGACAGCCTCTTCCAGGATCTGCTGTGCCCAGGCCGTTGGTAGAAGGCTCGCTCTGCTGCAGCCGGTTCCTTCATGCACCATTACGCTTCGACAAACAACTGTTCCTTTAATACATAGCATAGAGGTTTGATAGCTCTGTCTTTAAGCTTAAAGATGACATGCAGGTATTTCGTTTTGCAAAATAAGCTAGAGGTAGGGTTCTGCACGAATGTCCCAAATAGCTAAAACATGAAGCCTAGTCCCTGAAAGCATTTCTAATTGTTACCACTGAGGTAATTTGACATTACAGCTGTCTCTGTTGCATGAAGCCAGTTATTGTAGAAAGAGGGGAAGTCATTTAAGTGGCCCATTTGCTCTAGCATTGGTAAGTTCAGACGCAACAAAAAGGTTTACAAAACTATACCATAAAATAAGATGCAAGACCCACCAAATATTAAGTTGGCTCCAGTAACTGGTTTTACATCATGGTGCGTGCTGGGTTGCCACAGTGAAGTACAAGTTAGGCAGTCACCACTTAGAGGATCAATCAATATACCTGTATACAATGTATAAAGGTGCTCTCAATAGTACCCAAGTACAAAAACTAAGAGGTTCCAGCATCATTCTGGTCAACACCTAGGCATATGCTTAACTTCAGGCATAGTTCATGTGCTTCTCTGAAGGGAGGTCTCAGATAAGACCATCTTTTCTGTTCCTCCTTAATGAAGTTATTACACAGGTCTTCTTGAGATGGAGGAAAATGGTGAAACAAAAATTATAATCGCAGTTGTTCCTCTGCTTCTTGCTGGACCAGTTCCATGCTGCAGAACTCCACAATTAGCTCAACTCTGAAATACTTGGAGGTCACCTTTAAGCACATTATAGCAGAAGAGAAGAGGCAAAAGCAGGCATGCACCTGTGATTTAATTCCCAGAAGGCTAAGTAGTCACAATTTTCTATAGGTTAAAAAAAATAAAAATTTTTATACAGTGTAAAAAAATCCTGAAAAATCTTTGCACTCATTTTACAAGTTTCATTGCATGTTTGTTTATCAGAGCCTGAATTTTAAGCCTTCACTGATGCTGGTACAAATAGAATAATTTGGCTTTTATAATTTAGAGTAATAGAGTAATTTAGCTTTTATAATTTATATAATTACAAATAGAGTAATTTAGCATTTATAATTTGTCATCATCTTAATGGCTTACAGACATATCAATTATAATTACAAGCATTCATTTGACACCCACCACTATGGCATGTCAGCATGTTAAAAGGCTTGAGTCACTTATGATTTTAGTAAGGGAGATCAACCACCATACACCCATCCCCTCCCTTGCCCGCAGCTTCTGATGAAAATCAGGTTTTCATCATTCTGGAAAGCCTAGCCAAAGAGGTGCATCTTGCAGCTCCTTCTAGAAGTGATCAGGTTAACACTTAACTGTATTGTTGCATGGAATGAAGTACAGAGACAGGATGCCATTAATGAGAAAGCTTATCCAACAGTACCCACAATAGTTACTCTTGGGACATACATACATTTCCAGCACTTTTCAATATTGATCGTACGCAGGCTGGAGATGATGAGACAGTCCTTGAGAGCCTGAGCCTAGACCATTCATGATGGATATATCAACCAGAACATCGAACGTCACTGGCGGTCAATTGGTAACCAGTGCAGTGAACAGAGCATTAATTTCCTCATTCCACTCAGAACACAAGCAGCACTTTTTTTTTTCTTTTTTTTTTTAAGTTTGAATCCCATACTTCAGCTTGGGTGAAATTCTGTGCTGCGCAGGAGCTGGCTTCCTTCAGGCCCTGGGGATACTCAATACCCGGCTCTGCTGCAGGCCCTGCCCCCATCCAACCTCTTCCTTCAAGCCTCCACCCCATCTCTTCCTGCCCAGTTCCGTCCCCTTCCCTCTCCAGTGCCTCCTGCATGCCACAGAACAGCTGATTGCAGCAGGTGGGAGAGGGAGGATTTGATCAGCAGGGCCATCGGCAGACATGAGGCACTGGTGGGTGTAGAGGGGGGAAGATGACTGCCAGTGGGTGCTAAGCACCCACTATTTTTTTTCTGTGGGGTCTCCATCCCATGCTGTGCTGCACCTCTCGGAAGTGCAGCACAGATTTTGTAGCTTGGTCCAATACATTAGCCAAGCTCAGATGTTACAAATATGGGTGAGATTGAGACTTAAACCCAGATTCAGAAGGTGCTTAACTTTAAGTATGATCAGTTCCACTCAGTAAAAGGCAGAAATCAGTTCACCTCAGATATGCAGGAAATAATCATTGCTGTACAGTGTCTTCAGATCCTGTGGACGTTACGCTCAGTGTAATTTATATCACAATATTTCATCCTGTGGATAGTTAGGAGGGAAAATACTTCCTGTAGAAAAAACTCCCAAGGTATTTAAAATATTTTATCTTACTAGCTTGTACACACACAGGGTGTACAAGCTGAATTTGAAAACACACAATCCATAATAAAAAGCTAATCAAATTTTGCTTCCATATTTCCAGGCCTGCCTTATGAAACATGAAGTCTGACATTTGACACTTGCCAGTGCTGGACATTGGCAGCCATGCTGGAGTCATTCCAGAGGCTCACTGAATTTTTTCTCATTTATGAGCCCAGCCCTGGGAACATAGAACTTTTGGGATCCCAAAGGGGATTGAAAAGAATGATGCTGGCAAATATTGCTGTCGTGGTTTGCTTTATTTTTTTTTAAGATACCTGAATGTAGAATACACAAGATTAGCACGAGAATAAAAATCCCCAAAACAAAAGAGCTAGAAACCAGTGCTTAAAAGTCAAACAAAATGCTGGAATAAAATTCACATGAAAAAAACCTTACATCAATTCTGCACACCAGTGAAAAATGAAAGAGGAAATACTACTTTCATTAAAACCCCTTTTTCTACATTCTTTCACCTGTGCCTGAAGACCACTAATAGCCATTCCGCCCCCTCCCCAACCTCCATCCCAAATAGTCTTTCCAGTCTCTCACTTTGGGCCAGATCCGTCTTCCATTGAAATCAGTACAGATAGGTACTTATGGACTTCAAAAGGGAACAGGATTGAGCTCTTTCGTGGATTATTTTTCCATAGGTTCAAAAACATGCTTTACTTTATTCATAGTTGGGGAACCTCAAATCTTTTACACTGTATTCTCTGTTGAAGAACAAGCTCTACTTTTGGAGTTTTTTCATTTTATATAGATATAGATTTTTAAAATCCAAAATGTATACATACACACACACACACAATTCCTTATTTGTATTCACACTTGTGATTTTAATTAACACTTGTCTTAGTGCTTCAGTGTTTGAGCTGCAAACACTGCAGAGTATCTAACTACAAATGAAAAAAAAAAAAACTGTTTTCAGTCAAGTTGCAAACAACCCCACAAGTTCTAATTTTTTTAAACTAAAATTTTGATAAAAAATTAACCTAAATGTACTTTTAGAAATGAAAGTCAATATCTGAAACTAGTTTCTCTCTCTTTATCATTAGGCAAAGTTTCCAATTTACAAAAATAAAAAATATATGAGCAGTATGATATATTCTTTTAATTACAATTTTAAATATCTAACTCTGAATTTCTCAGAAAAAAAAATCAGCCTGTACTTGTGGTCTTTAAAAACAAAGGTCTCAGTATGCAAAGAAGCAGCTGTGAAAGAGTTTTTCAAAGTTATTTAATTACCTGAATCCATGTTAAGTCTCTAAATAAGTGAGCGGCACAGAAGCAAGCTTTAAAACACTGAACATTATCATGGAATTTGCAGGCACATTTTAACCTTCTCATTTCAGGTTCCTGCAATTTTTAACACCTCTAGGACATATGTTTAATATGTAGTGCAAGGGAGGTATTTCAGGAGCAAAGCTGGTGCTTTCTGCTCTCTTACAAGATCATGTTTATTTTAAAAAGTGACATTATATTACATTTGGGAACACTCTGGGCCCGCTTATAGTCGCCCCACTTACTTTGTGGGGTGGGATGGAAAGAGGACAAAGGGAGCTCTTTTCTGTTTTAGCACTCAGGGATTTGTCACAAGTTTGGCCACAGGGTAGGTGAACAACCTGTAGCTGAACTGCTCCTTACCAGTGTCCAGGCTGCCTGTGTACCCTTCATGAGACATGGCAGCAAGGGGTAGGCTGGCTCTCCACGGATAACTATTGGCATTTCAACATCCCCAATGGTAATTTTCTGGTCTGGGAAGTAAGTCCCTTCCTGCAGCTGTTCAAACAGACCAGAGTTCCTGAAGATGTGAGTGTCATGTACCTTTCTTGGCCAGCCCACATTGATGTTGGTGAAATGTCCCTTGTGATCCACCAATGCTTGCAGCACCTCGAGAAGTACCCTTTGCGGTTTACGTACTGGTTGCCAAAGTGGTCCAGTGCCAAGATAGACGGAACGCATATCTCTGTCACCCCACCACAGTTCGGGAACCCCATTGCAGCAAAGCCGTCCACTATGACCTACCCATTTCCAAGAGTCACTACCCTTACTAGCAAAAGGTTAGTGATTGTGTTCGCTACTTATCACAGCAGCCCCCTCAGTAGATTTGCCCACTCCAAATTGATTCCTGACTGACCAGTAGCAGTCAGCCATTACAAGCTGTGACGGTGCTGTTCCTGGTGGGACCCCCTGAGAGTGCCGAATCAGGACAAATTGCTTCCAAAAGGGCAACTAGAGCCCAAAGCTGGTTTTTTTTCCACATCTAAGGCAAACCAAACCAGCCAAACAGAAAAGACCTTGGTTTTGCCCCACTGGCTAGCCCCAAGTCACACAAGCAATTCCCTTAGACACTCCAGCTTCCCAGTATCACCACCAGCAGCCACCTGTCCTGGGGACAATTGGTTATGAAAACCAATACCCCAATAAAAGAAAACACTTCTCCCCAATTCAAAGAATCAGGCCCAAGACCCAGGTCAATATATAAATCAGATCTTACCCACAAATCACGCTGTTGCCAATCCTTTAGCATCTAAAATCTAAAGGTTTATTATACAAGGAAAAAGATATAGGTGAGGGTTAGAAATGGTTAAAAGAAATCAATTACATGCAGTAATGGCAAATCTCTTGCCTCAGTTGTAGAATAAACTGCAGGTTCAAATCAAAGTCTCTGGAATACACCCCTCCAGGGATGAGTCATCAATCCTTTGTCCAGAAGTCCTCCAGAGTAAGAATGACAGACTGAAGACAAAATGGAGGTCTCTCTTCCAGGTTTATATAGACTTCCACTTGCGGGTGGAGACCACCTCCTTCTTGCTACGCAGAGTCTAGTTGTAAAATGGAGTTTCAGAGCCATGTGGTCCAGTTACATGACTCTCCAAGATTCAGTTCCTGACCAGCTAGGCCACATACCTGGGGAAGCTCGGGTGTGGACGGGCATCTACAAAGTTCATTGTTAGCTTGATTGGAACTTGATGGGCCATCAGGAAGGCCAGGCTGAGTTAACAGTAACTTTGTCTGAGATTTCACGCAGAAGCCAGCATAAGTTTAAAATACAGACACTATACAGCCAATATTCATGACTTTAGCTGCAAAAAAGATACACACATACAGATAGTATAATCATAATCAGCAGACCATACCCTGTTCATAGACACCTTATATCACAACCTTTACATAAGATTTGGTGCCACTGCAGGATCTTGGTTGCATCAATGATCTATATGATCTCAAATAATTTCAATAATCTGACACAAGCTTCCACAGGGCTATTGCCATTCGCTTCTCAACTGTCAGGGCAGCTCTCATCTTGGTGGTATTGCACATCGGGCATTGGGAGCTTAACCCAGAATTCCACTGGGCAGCAAAGACTGCAGGGACTGTGGAATACCTGCGCACAGTGCACCGCTCCGTGAGTCGATGCTAGCCACGGTATTGAAGACGCACTCTATCTGCTTAATGTGGTCAGTGGGGACACAACCAAATTGACTGTATAAAATCGCTTCTTAAAAATCAACTTCTATAAAATTGACCTAATTTCATAGTGTAGACATACCCCAAGAAGAGTAAGGTATGTCAACTGGAGAGTGTCTCCTGTTGACATTTAAAAGCTCACTGGCACTGTTTGCTGACTGGATTAGACCTCAGCGAAACCAATACTACCATTGTTATTGCTGCTTGCTGTGTGCCCCATCATATCTGTGAGAATCAGGGGGAGACCTTTATGTCGGGATGGGAGGTTAAGGCAAGTTGCCTGGTGGCCGATTTTGAGCAGCCAGACACTAGAGCGATTAGAAGAGCAAAGCTAGGCATTCTGCGCATCAGAGAAGCTTTGAAAGCGAGTTTCATGGCTGGCCACAGTTGTGTGTGTCTCCTTGATGCAAACCTGTGCCCTTTGTTGACTTTAATTCCCTGTAAGCCAACCACCCCTCCCCCTGCTTCCCCTCCCCCCGCTTCAATCACAGCTGGCAAAGGAAATAAAGTCACTATTGTTTTAAAACCATACATTCCTTATTTATTAAAAAAAGTGAGATAACTGAAAAGGTAGCCTTGGAGGAGTAGAGGAGGAGGGAAGGATAAGGCCACATTGCTTATTGTAACCACACTACAAATCAAAACATATTGAAGGACAGCCTTCTGTTGCTTGTCCATCCTCTGGAGTGGAGTGGCTGGGTGCCTGGAGCCTCCCCCACCAACTTTCTTGGGCATCTGGGTGAGGAGGATATGGAACTTGGGGAAGAGGGCAGGCTGTTCTACAGTTGATGCAGAATACCTCCAGGAGAGTTTCATGAAGATGTCCCTGGAGGATTCCTGTTCCATCCCCAGACACGTTATTACAGACTTTTCTGGTAGCTGGACTGGCCATGAATGTATCCCAAGTGTTCAGGGCAAAAACAAACATTAAACACAATTGCTTTAAAACCTTGTAGTGTATTTACAAAGGTGCACTCATCAGAGGTGTCTTCTCCAGCTTCAGTGTCCGGGAACCCGCCTTGGGAGGACATTTGCATCACCCTGGAGCCAAGGTCCCGGGGAGAACAGATTCTCGGTTTGCCTGCTGAGCATTCTCCTCATCATCATCATCCACAAAATCCTCCTCCCTGTTGCGTGAGACTTCCCCCTTGCAGGTATCCATGGAGCAGTGGTAGGGTCCCCACGTAGAATGCCATGCAGCTGATCATAGTAGCAGCATGTATGGGGCTCTGACCCAGAGTGAATGTTTGCCTCCTTTGTCTTTTGGTAGGCTTCCCTGAGCGCCTTAACTGTCACACGGCACTGCTGTGTGTCCGTGTTGTAGTCTCTCTCCACCATGCCCTGTGTGATTTTGGCATATATATTGGCATTTCTTCTTTTTGATCAGAGTTCTGCCTGCACAGATTCTTCTCCCCATACAGTGATCAAATCTAGTGTCTCCTGTTTGGCCCATGCTGGAGCTTGTTTGCGATTCTGGGACTGCATGGCCACCTGTGCTGCTGAGCTTGCCACGCTGACCTGGGGCTTTTCCTGTGTACCTAATACATCTGAGTGGAAAGTGCTGTCCAGAGCGGTCATAATGGAGTACTCTGGGATAGCTCCCGGAAGCCAATACCATTGAATTGCATCTACACTACCTCAAATTCAACCCAGAGTACTATTTAAGCACTAATCCCCTCGCCAGGGACGAGTAAAGCAGTCGATTTTAAAACCTCTTTAGGTCAAGAGAATAGGGTTTAGACGCATGGAGTATAAAAATCGACCTAATGCAGCTAAATTCTACCTAACCTCGCAGTGGAGAACAGAGCTTGGAGAGGTGGAGTATTGGGGTCAACCAGAGAGAGCTCTGTGGTTTATTTTAGCGAGTCTTCACTAGACCTGCTAAATCAACACCCGCTGCATCAATTGCAGCAGTTTTGATCTCCCTGGTAATGAAGACAAGCCCTTAGTGGTCACGTGCAAAGGAGCAAAGAGTCACGCTATTTGTATGTATGCTGCTCACCAATGGAAGAAACACTGAAGTCTACTTTATGGCTATTGTGGGAATTTTATATTTTTTCTGCATGTTTTTGGCCTCCTCCTTCACCAGTTCTCCTTCAAAATCACAAATTATAATTAAAGCATTTGCATTATCAGTGTGTTTGTGCACCATTGACGTGATGAACTATAAAGCTATAGCTAAATCTGTATACATATGAAGGATTCATAGTGGAGATTAACTCACATTACCACAGATGTAGGAGTGGACCAGTGTACGGCTTTTACAACTGGACAGATGCTGATGAAATGTCTGGCTGTTAAGTCCTATTTTATTATAAGTATATCTCCCTTAGCTCCTTTAGCTATGGTCCAATGTGCTTGAATAAATAGATGACACCCTTCACACCAGTAAAGTCAACCCAGTGAAATTCCCACAAATGTTTTCCATTCCTTACTGAAACCTTCCCATCTCCAAATAGCAATCACCACCTTTATTACTGTTGGTCAAAAGATGCATTAGAATATTCTCCTTCTAATGTAAATGTAATGTAGAAGAATCCTTATTTTCCTCTCTTTATTGCTTTTGGATGCAAAGCAATACTCCTTAGATGAACATGGGGAGCAAAACAGAGGCATAAGAGATTCAAGCATTGGTAGAAAGAGGTCAAAACAGTAATTCTCTCCCCATTATGGGTATAAAGGAAGCTGTGACTTTTATTACACAAATGCAAAGCTAAATCTCCCTCAGGCAAACTTCTGGTCTGCAGATCTTGCAAGAGACCCTTCTCTGGAAGTTTACTTAACACTGTGCTTAAAATTCCAATGTAGGATGTCAGCAGAATAGTAATAGCTCAAGACTTCAAGTAGTAATATACAAATAGAGCAATTTAAGCCTTTTTAATGCCAGTCAGATTTTCTATAAATTAATCCTCTACTTTCATTAGAAAAGTGAAACACAAGAGCTCAAACTAAAGCCAAATACCAGAGAAATAATCTCACTGGCCATGTATAAACTTAAATTACTGGAAAACAGAACCTTGGCTTTACACTAACCCTTTGATTATTTAAAGCAATCAGTTAAAACATGTTGAAGAATAAAACAAACTGGAGCAGTGAATAAATCCAAAACTCCAAAGGTATTTAGGTACCTAATTCTTCATTTAAATCAATGGAGTTAAGCACTGAATATCTTTAAGGATCTGGATTATAGTGACCCTAAAGCTGACAAAGCAGCAATGGAGGATTATTTCCCTGCTACGGGGGAAAGTTTGGGTTTTCCCCCAGCAGCGAAGCATATCAGGCAGGGTCAGGAGGTTTCAGGTGTAGGAAGGGGAAAAAAGCTGGCAAATTACAGGCTCCACTAGTCACTGACCCACTGCTCTAGCTGAAACAAGTTAAAGCTGCCCTGTGGCTGCTCTAATTTGGGCCAAAAACTGGTTTTGCTGCTTATTGGCCTCGTGATTGGAGAAGCCATAAAGCTGGCATGGAACAGTCTTTGCCTTCCCAGCATTAATTACATATCAAGGAAAAGGACATAATGAAGACAAGAATACCCCCACAAGCAAATTAGAAACTCTTTAGACACAAGAGTGAGGAATATGCGAGTGAACAGAGAATAAGGAATTTCTGTCATAATATTACAAAGAGAATTATAAAGACAGCCAGCCTAGCTATTCCTAAAATACCTACCCTAATTAAAGATAGTAAAAAGTATACCGAGGTGGAACAAGGAAATTGTTAAGGTAATTAAGGAAAGGAACAAGACATATAAGAATGAAAAAACTACACTAAATTGATAGGACTTATTGACATAGTAAAAAAAAAAGTAAGGCAGTTGAACAAGGGCTATAAAAAAAGGCAAAGAAAGAAAGCTGGATGCAGTACTGCTGGAAAGTAAATAAAGATATACAAGCAACTTTGGGAAATGACTGGAATAAAAAGTAAGAGCAACATAATACCAAACTTTGAAGTGGAAGGCCATGTAATAAGCAGCTCCAACAAAGAATAAGGAGTGCAAATTCTGGCTGCTATGTTTCAAAAAGTGAGCAATGATGAGGATCTGAAGATGGAAATTAGGGAAAGGAAAAGAACGTTTCTTAATGATAACTATCAGATGGATGAAGAGGTGGGCGAATGGTGTGGATCTTATTTTAAATGAAAACCTCAGGATGAGGGAATTCCAAAAAGTGATAAGGAGCAAAAGCCCGCACCAAGCACACACAATCTAAGCTTTGAAATACTCAAACTTGAAGGTGATGAAAGCTATCTGATTCCTTATCAGAGTTGCAGGCATTCTACAATGGCAAGTCTGACAGTAGAAACAGTTTACTTAATGAAATATTACTACTAGCAACCAAACTGGCGTGGTAGGCTTACCTGCTGATGTCTCATTGCTGGAGAACTGGACCCCAAGGAACAGCGAGAGTGCTGGGGGAGTGAGGGATGCTTCCCTGTTAGGGAGGATCCTTGATGGAATCTTCCCCTTTTAAAAGGGGATTCCCTATGGACAACTGTAATCCTCTTAGCTCAGCTCTGTCGGAGCCACATGGCTCAGGCCTCAGTCCCTGCAATTAGCCACAGGTGCTGCAGAGACAGAGAGCCTTGGCCTGACACTGCCTTCCTGGGATCCGCATGGATACTGGAGGGATGCACAGGTTTAGGAGCTATGTTACTGGGAGTTAGACAGGTGAAGGAAGGCACCCTTGATAGAATGAATGCGGGAAACTCCATGAGCAGAATTTCAGGGAGCTTTCCCTCACCTGTCCCCATGGACATTACCATGGTAAAGAGTGATCTAACCCTGTATTGCTAATCTTTCCTCATCACTATGTGTTAGCATGAAGAGTAAAGGGTATCAAGACTTCCAATTCGATATCTTCTGTAATTAAATGCATTGTTTAACTTCATTTCCAAATTATTACTAAGTACATTAATTAATACTAGTCCTAATGAAGAATGGCCTTTGTAATTCAAATATCATTTGACTCTCATCTGCTGTAACCAGGGCTGAAAGCAGCTTAAAGGACTTACCAGGACTTACTGGAGACCTGAGCAGCGGGTAGAGCCTCAACCAGAAGAGGTTTTAAATCCTCCAGCAGTGGGGCTCTGGCAGCAATTTAAAGGGCCCAGGACTCCAGCTGCTGCCGGAAGCCCGAGGCCCTTTAAATCGCCGGCCTGGGGAAGCCAGTATGGTTAGCGGTGTACTGGCTCTTGCCGGTATGCCGTACCAGATTGGCTTACTTTCATCTCTGGCTTAACCAAGGATGGATTATATCACTTGCCTACCATACCCAAAGCATTTATTTTGCCTTAATACAAAACTCACCATATTGAAATGCACCTCTGCTTGACTCTTTACCCAATCAAGTAATTTACAGAGGTCTGACCACTGTCAGCATCTAGCTACTGGTATCCCATATTCATCCTTATTCAGGACCAAATAGAAGTTTGAACTTGGCACATCGCTGATTCTATTCTTCATATCTCTGAAACGTAGCACAAGTATAAGAAATGCCTATGCAATCACCCAAAATACAGCTTATGCAAGATAAATTCCAGAAGACATTCTGATACACTACCACTGTGTTTCAAATAACGACCATTGACGAGTATGTGCACCTCCATTACAAATGCACTGAAGTTCCACCTCACCCTTCTGAAATCCTCAACCTTGTTTTTTTGAATGAAGACAACCCTATATTATCCTACTTTGCAAAACATATTCTCACAGCTCTATTACACTGAGATGCTGGAAAGAACCAAGGTGCCCCTCATCCCAATTGGCCAGTGGAAAACGAAAACCCACGTCCACGTTCATAATGAAAAATAGTCAGCGATCCTAGTCTTATTCTCCCATTCCCAGGAAATGCAGTAAGACACTCTTACATCAGGTATGTCCCATGCTGGAACACATCACAAAGTTGGGTCTTAACCTGTTGGATCAGTGATAACTCAACTTATATGCTCCCCCATGTCTATCAGTTCAGGTTTCATAAACAGAGGTAACTATCCTCTTCTTCAAACTCTTCCATCACCTTCCTTTTTCATTGTGTTTCCACTCCCAGACTTTCCCATTTCTAACGTACAAAGGGATGGCACAGAACTGCACACTGACAGGCAACATACATTACCTGTACAGTGACCAACATCCAGGACAAGAATTATTATTTTTTAATTCAAGTAAGCAGGTTTACAATTAAATTTTGACTTACACGTTATGAGCCTGATCCTACAAACAACCACTTCTAGGCACAGCATTGCAAGCAGAGCCACTGCCATCAACAGGCCTACTTGTGGCATCTAGGACCTTGTGAGGTAGTAAGCACCTCTAAGCCGGGTTCTTAAATAGTTCATAGTTCTTGACGGTTTCCAATTGACTAGTATTTTTAAAAATATGTTAATGTATTATTTTAAAATGGTTTATGTTGTACGTATCTAGCGAGGGAATTCCTTTTGCATGTACTCTGTTCATACTTGATTCTGGGTATCTGTTGAAATTTTTCATGAAGGAATAAAGTTACTAAAAAAAAAAAAAAAACCTTAAGCCAATCCCAGCATCAGTCAACTAATTTCTTTGCCATTTGTAATTCCCCTTGCATGCCTGAGTTTTATCCTGTGATAACGCACATATCTGGCCAATTTGAATTGTTTTCAAATATTTTACCTGACTTTGCCTATTCCACATACTCCTTGCTCTTATGTATAGGCACACTATTTTTCACAATTTTTTTTAGTCGCTGTTTTTTCTTCTTTTTCAGGTCATCTTTAGCTCCATATTGTTCAAGTGAAAGGCAGTATCAGATTTTTTTTTTTTTGTTAAATTCAAATCTTTCCCCTCTATACTCTTTCTACTTACTGTAAAGATATGTAACAAGCCCTATCAACTTTGAACCCAGGAAAAAGGTATCCTATCTAATTAAGTGATGATCATCCAATCCATTCTGCTCAGAGAAAGCATGTCAGTGCTCCATGAATACAAATCCATCCTTTTCACAACATAGGGCTATTCACTGGTTAGTCTAAGTAGTAGTATTCTTTTCCCTGCACTTGCCCTTACTGTTTTTGGGGGCGAAGAGGAGAAAGACAGTTTAGATGTACAATAATTTTTAACTTCTGAATGTTGAAAACAGTTATGTTTCTTAATACATAGTGAAGAGGACAACTGTTACACTTCCCAGTGGTATCCAGCATTGCGAGACACCTCACCACTACCTTCCCTTAGCCAAAGGAAGTCTAGTCTGTGGCTGTGTGGATCAGCTCCCTGGAAACAATCAGCCTCTGGCAACACAAGCATTACTTTCCAGGCTTCACTCTCTCCATGCACACACCAACCTGAGTCCTCGGAAAATTTCCTGCAGAGTCCAGTCCCTTGTCTGTAGCACACTCACAGAATTACCAGGCCTGCCATTCCCAAAGAAACAGAACACATCAACTTGTGAACAATTGCACACATACAATATTATTGTTTGTTATGGTAGTGCCTACACACCTATGAAAAATGGGGCCCTGTACGTATACTGCAAACTAAAATAATAAAACATTGTTTTTTAAACATAAATGGAACAATGTTTTTATTTTCCTCACTTCAAGATTCCATCCAAAGCACTGTGGATTGGATTCGGCCCACTGAAAGAAGTACAATTTTCTCCCCCTCTTACAGTGATGGAAATATTTTAATTCCAAACATACAGAGGAAATATTGTTGCTGCTTAAGTTCTGGACCTAGATGCTTTTTGACTGCAGTTGACTATGTTTTGAAAGGTCATTAAAAAGGGTTTACAAAAAGTTCATTAATATATGGGATGACTGCATGTATGTTCAAGTATTCACCTTCGAGGGCCTCTGTGATCTAATCAGCTAAAACACTTGAGGCCTTATGCAGATGTGCAGTTGGAAGGGAAGGATAATGAACTGTAAATGATACCGTTGAGTCCAAAACCAAATCCCATTGCTTTTTTTATTTGAGCAGCACTGAACTTTTTGTACGTTTCCCCATCCCTAATGTAAAACTTACCAAAGTTATCAGGAACCATATTTTGGTTTTTTGGATTAATATTTTTATTTTATAAAGAAATTATCCACTAGAAAAAAGTATATAGGATCCGATATCAACATGTATAATATTTTCCATAATGTATCCAAATACCGTATAACAAAATATAAATTTGAAGATTAAAAATAGCTCTTAAATACTTAACATAACTTTTTAATATTCTCCAATAGATAAAAACACTCAGTTTCATTGATTAGAAATGAAGATAGTGCAATGTAGTGTTGCAGCATAAAGTCCACACAATTAAGTACTTCAGCTTATAACTCTTCAGTTTATGTGATCAATTTACAATTAGTGAAAAACTAGAGATTCAGTGTGTTAAATTACTAAAATTATCATTCCAAATCTTCAGTTAGCATCTTAGAAATCAGGGCTGTTACTACTAAACTTATGCTGCTTGTAATTTAAAAACTACTTCTGTAAAATGTCTAGCTGCATATATGCAAAACATTTCACTTACATTTCCTGTTATCCCAGAGATTATCACAACTAAATGAAAAGATAAGTACAAACCTCTGTAGTGAATACTTAATGTTTTACTACAAAACATTCATATTAATTGAAAAAACACATAACTTAGTCCATATCTTTAACATCAAAAACTTTATTTAAAACAGGCAATATTTGTTCTAATCTGACAGAAAGTATCAGAGTCAGGCCAGGTAAATACACTGTGATGCATTAAATAGCATCCTTGTTATCAGCTGATATCCTAAATGGAAAAGGGAATTGCCTACTACCAAACTTGCATCTTTTCTAACAGTACCAAAATACTGCCAACACACTCCTTTAATGGAAAAGTTTTCAATTTAAAGAGCATTTTCAAAAGAATCTCACACTTACGAAAGAGGACACTTATTTGTTTCAATGATCACTTAAATAAAACTCGACCATTCAAATCATCACAGTCTAATGTTCCTGGCACATATATCTATACTGTCCCTTAAAGGGACACTGTTAACTTAAATTTGATGCAAAATTTAAATTTTGTAAAAGCAAGATTTTATAAAACCAAAAACTAAAAACCATTTCCACAACTTTTTAAAAATCCCAATGAAAGTAGCTGTTTTAAAGCAAATACATATTCTCCTGTAATGCTGTAGTGTAGACTCAACACAATAGACCAGGAATTTTACATTGAAAGTGACTACAACTACATAAACAAAAATTGAAAATTATTTCATTGATTTTCATTGTTCAAACTGAAAAAAATGCAAAAAAAAAGTTGAAGGGCACTGAGCCAGATTTGAAAAGGTATTTAGATGCCTAAAAATGTGGATAGGCACCTATTCGGATTTTCAAAAGCATCTAGGTATCCAACTCCCTTTGATTTCAATACAAGTCAGGGCCATAGGTGCCCATCTTCACTTTTAGTGGCCTAAATACCTTGAAAAATCAGGCCCATGTGACAGGCTGGATTTGTAAAGATGTTTTACTTTTAAGAATTTAATGTGTTACAGTAACACGGGTAAAGAAATTTGTGTTGGCAACACAAATTCTACTCTCAGTCCCAAGGGTCTGTCTACATGGGATAAAAAACCCACAGCAGGCATTGGTCAGCTAACTCAGGCTCATGGGACTCAGGACGTGGAGCTAACAATTGCTGTGTAGATGTTTGGGCTCGGGGAATTATGGGACCCTGTAAGCCCAAATCTGTGAGCTGACATAGGTCAGCCATGGTGGTCTTTTATTACCATACAGATGTACTTTCAATTCCCTTATACAGGGGGGTTCTATGGGTGGAGTAGAATCACACAGCAGCTGTAGTATCCCCCTGTAGAGACTCCCTGTAGTATCCTCACAAAGGGGACATTTCCAGGGCACCTCTTCATTCTGGCTACCCGCATCTGCCAGAACAGACCCTTGGAGCCATGGGCTGGTGGGCATAAATTAAAGATTTGGGAAAAGACCCATGGCCAGTCCCAGATTCTAAGGGCTGTGAAGGTGAGTAAAGCCACACTGGATTCCTCCACCATGAGCTGCACCAAGCAGGAGAGATAGCTCAGAACATGAATCTTAAACTGCGGGTATCTCTTTAAGAAAAAAATGTTAGTGTGTTTGAGCTATTAGCCCACAGATGGTTCAAAACTTAACTACATAGTAAACATCTTGGGGCAGATACCATGGCATAGTTCAAGCAAATAAGTAGACAACATAGTTTTGTTCGGCACTCCCTAATTATGACCCAAAGTGAAAGCATATGCTGAATGAGTTATGAGTGTGCTCTTTTTCCGGCTACACAGGATGAGCAATTGTTTTTTCCACTGTGAAAAGAAACTTAATACCCACCTGTCCTCTCTAGGTGACTTCATATATAATAAGAGATGACGATGACAGAACCTGAGTCCTGATTTACCCCAGCATTACTCTAATATTACACCAGCATAAACTCCTGGATTTCAGTGGAGTTACACCAGCATTAACACTATGGTGAAATCAGACCCCTGAAGTTTTCAGTTTTCTTCCAGTTACCACCAAACCATACACCAATGGAGATACTATGGTTTTATATTTAAATAACTGGGAACAGAATCACGGCCAATAGCATTATGCCGGCGCAAATGAGACGAGAATTTATCTACCTTGATTTATGTAAGATGGAGAAGCACTATCTTTTCCATACCAGCATCCCGCCCCCCGGCCCCTCTCCATCTAACCTCCCCATTGAGCACTGTAGAAAAGGCCAGGATGTCTACAGTCCCCCATCACTGATTTGAGACCCCCAAAGGCGTTATGACACCCACCCCCCAACTACTGATGTCAGATATAAACCAAGAATACAAAGCGGTATGAACAAGTACTTTAGTAAATGTTGCCATTTATTCTCCTCCCCACAAAAAAAACCAGCAACCCTTCTTGCAATGCAGGGAAACCCTCTCTGTTCTGGACAAACAGCAGTTTGAAAAAAAACACTCTTCTGGTTTACGCAACACTAAAAAACAAAAACAAAAAAAAAAAACCCAAAGCAAATACTATCCACTTGGCTGCCACTTAGGTTTTCTTGATAAGAAGCCTGGACCTCAGGATGTAAAGGAGTTTCTTTGGTTCTCTTGCCCTTAGCTCCCAAGAGAAGGATGGAAAGAAAGGGGCCTAGGGGGTTCTTCTCCCTGGAAGCCTATGCACCTTCCACAAGAGTGGAGAGGTCCTGAGTGCAAAGGAGGACAGGAGGATGGAGACGGCCATGGGGACAGATAGGACGGGAGTGAAGATGTGCTGGTGCAGGGATACAGGAGGTCCTAGGGGCGTGGGGAGGGGGGAGAGAAGGAGTCTGTAGGTGCAGGAAGGGGATAGAGAAGGAAACCCCAGGTGCAGGCAGATGGTCCTTGCGCCAAGGAGATTGAGGGATGGAGAGAGATGGAGCAGGCCTTGGGTGCAGAGGGGATAGAGGCACCCTGGGTGCAGGGATGAGGCAGTCCCTGAGCGCTGAGAGGGGGTGGGAGATGAAGACAGAGCAGCTCATGGATGCAGAGAGGCCTGCGGGGCTGGAGAGGCCCTGGCTGCCGGGGGGCGAGGCGGAGGCGGTGGGCGCGGAGCGGGGCCCCTTACCCGTGGTGGAGAGCACGGTGCTGGCGAAGAAGAGCGCGGAGGTGAAGTCCCAGTTCCAGTTGCCCGAGGCGTTGCCCAGCACGGACACGCCGTAGTTGCTGGCCTCCAGCACCCGCCGCAGGAACTGCTCCAGCTGCTGCTCCGACAGGCACTCGTGCTCCTCCAGGAAGCGCCGCTTCAGCTTGCGCAGGTCCTGGCGCAGCAGGTCCTCGTAGGGCAGCTCCACCGAGGAGAAGACCACGGCGCCGAAGACCAGGTAGAGCAGGTAGCCCAGCACCAGGAAGGCGAAGCACCAGGCGGAGCGGTGCCTCTCCACCAGCCGCACGCAGGAGCAGCCGGCCAGGGACGGCAGCATCTTCCGCCGCCCTGCGGCTCCCGCCGCAGCCAGCGCGGGCCAGGCGCCCCGGGGAAACGCGCGGCAGGGGGGGAGCCGGGACCAGCGCCTGCGGGCCGGGCGCGCTCCGCAGCGGCTTCCAGGGCAGCGGATCGGATCAGGCCCGCCCCGGTTTGGGGGTGGGGGAAATGGACCGGCCAGCGGCCCGCCCCAGCCCTTGTCCACGCGCCGGCCGGCCCCAGCCGCCGCTCGGGTTCCTGTTTCCTTTCGGTGACTCTCAGTCGGAAAGCGCCGCTGATGTGGCGCTCACGTGGTTTCCCGGCTCAGGTAAGCGGCCGTGGAGCAGCAGCAGCAGCAGCAGCGCCCTGCCCGGGGTGGATGCTATTTGCTAGGGATTGCCGGGCGAGCTCGCACGCCCAGAGCGGAGACCGTCCTCCCGCGCCCCGCAGGCCCCTGCCTGTCCCCCCAGGCACACTAGGGCCCCGCTGCTACCTTGGGTTTGGCTCTAGATAAGGAACAGCCTGGCCAAGGCTCTCTTGATAAACCCTGCCCCGCACCGAACGGAGAGCAGGGGCAGATGGAAAACGTGCAAACCGAACAGGTGTGTGCGGGCTGACATGCGTCCTTCCTCTGCTAGCCCCGTGTGAAACGAGAAAGGGAAGTCTCCTGGGCCTGGCCAGCACTGGGGACTGGGGCATCTGTGTGCACACAGCCCATGAAAGGGCCAGTTCTGCCACTGCCATGAGGCTGAATTCCCGAGGTCTCTAATGTAGGGCATCACAGTGAGCAAACATCCAGTTGGGGTGAGCTGCAGGTAACTTTGGGGTTCTAAAGAAGCAACATTCCTAGAACTGTCTTATGTATTCCCAGACATCAATTGGCAGCAGCTCATTTGTACAACGGAGTCCATCCCAACCCAGTCAGTCTAGTATTTTTCACCAGCACTAAATTTTCTTTGTATTTATTAGTGGTAAACCATTGGTACATAATGAACAGTGCTACAGGAATCAGTAATGATGATTAATAATGAATGTTATCTAAAAGAGTTCAGTGCAAAACTGGTGAAGGGAGCATTTGGAGCAAACATTTCTGGCTTCCATCTAAGACCCTGTGCATTTAAAAGTCATTAAATACAGAGAGAGGTCATAAAACCTCGGTGAGTAATGACACGCAACACAAACACACACCTGGGCTCATTTCCTCCAACAGCTTAATCATTAATTTCCCCAAATTCCAGATTCCTTATTAAATTAAAAATACCAATTAAATGAAAACACTGTTTATTAGGCATTGGGCTTTCATCTTCATCAAATGCATTCAGTCTGACCTAGATACAGTAAATTGTTTCCCAAAATATAACAGCATCAAATAGATACTCTTCTGATGATGGAGAGGGGTGGATTCGTGGACAAATGAGTTAGTTTAAATGTAACAATCAACCTCCACCTTTTCCTAACCCCCAAAACAAATGTCCTTTTAAAGTTGGAAACTGTTTAGTTAAGAATGCACCTCTTCTGAGAGGCAATAGGAAACTGTACAATTACCTCTGTGGTGACCAAACATGTACACAGACCTTCAATAGGACCCTCCTGGACTCCCAGCTTCTTCCTCTGGTCTTTCAGTTACTCTCTTATATCTCCATGCCTGCTTAGAAAGAGAATGGAGCCTCTTTGGTGCCCCAAAACTTCACAGCTCTTAACTCTGTGACCTATCCTCCAAAGATCAGCAGAAATATGGGACATGGGGATCAGTTAGAGTACAACAGAGCTGGGCTTTTTCATTTAAGCATTCAAACTCTTGCTCTCAAACCAAACTTTCTGGCATTTTGAATTTTTGCCAACACCGTGTAAGATGGGTGCTTTGAATTAAAACACTAAGTTATACATTTGTTTCAGAATCTGTACCAATCATTTAATGAAAGATTTCATAGCGATATGTACACATCAGGGAACAGAGAGAAGGATATTGAGATATTGACTTGTCTGGGTTTAAATGTTCAGATATGCTTTTATAGTATCATATTTTTGCATTCAGCTATATAACACATTTAATCTTAGAGTAAGATCTGACTCTCTGCCCATCTTACTTTGCTAGTCAACATCAGTGTTACATAGGAATTGGCCAAGTGGATCAGATCAGTGAATCTAATCTAGTATCTTGTCACTCAAAGCAACTATTAATAAGTGCTTCAGAGGATGGTGCAAAAAAAACCCTGCAATAGGTTGTTATAGGACAGCCTGCCTCCAGGACATTTTTCCTCCTAATCCTATTAAAGTTACCTCATTAAATCTCATCATCACCTGACCCTGCTGGTGGCTAAGTCCCTAATTTCCTTTGTGCTGGGAAGGATGCTTCTGCTGTTATAGGGAAAAGAGGTCTTGGAATAGATGTCAGTGCTCCCCATGTCACTGAGCCCAGTGCTGAGGCATCAATAAACTTGTCTGCAAGCTCCCTGTTCGGTAGGGGAAGATCACACAGTCTTCCAATTCTGCATCTTCCTATTTTCCTACCAATGACAAGTGGTAGAGGACAAACCTGGAGGTCCTCCCGATTTCCTCCACATAACTAAGCTGGCAGCCACATTTCTATGATCTTTATGCCCGGTCTGAATGCCAAACGTAGCAAGGAATCAGTGATCTTCTCTAGCACTATCACTGAGCAGTGGTGGCCGTCTTTTCTTGTTGTCAGTTGAGAGGCTTCTCCAGCGTGTAGTCCAGAAAGAATGAGGCATCGTTTCCTAGATTATCCTCTTCCAGTGTATTCAAAGAATTTAAGGCTCTGAAGCCAGATTTTGTAAAAAGTATGTAAGCACAATGAGATTTTCAAAAGCACTAAGGCACTTAATAGCTATTGTTTTCAAAGAGTGTTAAGCACCAAGGTGATCTTGAAAATCCCACAAGGTGCCCAAAAACCTTTAAAAATCTGGCCCCTTATTTAATGAGAATGATCCTAGAAGAAAATATCCCTTTAAGTCCCCACCTTCTATTAGGAGTAAGTAATAATATTGAAAAACTTTTGAACTCAGTGCAACATAGCAAATAAAGTCCCCTGCCTGAACCCACATCATGTGGACAATCTTCATTCTGCTCTGTGATAGCCACAGTATGACATCAAAGCAGAATTGCACACAGAGGGTATCTCAACAGAATGGGAGCCAGATAGTCATTACTTTTGGAGAACCTGAAATAAACAAATGAGCCTCAAAGAAGTTACAATGAGAAGACTGAATTGCAATAACGAACTGCAGCATCCTTCATGACCTTCCTTCAAATTTGGCTTTAGGGAAAATCAGATGCATTAAATGTAGGAAATCGAAACCTTAAATGGACAAATCATAAATTATTAGTACAGTATCAGCTAGAAATATAGGTCCTCTATGAAGTCACTTTTAAGGATACTCACAAGGTCAACTGATCTTATGGACACATTTTATTAATTAAAAAAGACATAAAAACAATTCCCTTCCATGGTATCCATTAAAACTCCTAAATGAGGGTTAAAACAAACCTAGAATCTCCACTTCTTAGTGGGTCACGTACCAGAGGAATTACTCTGGATTTATCAGTGCTTGTAGATATGTATATCACTCTGCTTGCCTGCTCTGTTCTTGTGAGCAGACGGCATGGATTTATAAGAATCCTACCCACATGGCTTTGTGATGCACCAACAAGGAGGTAAGTTGAGAAGCAGAAAATTAGTAGCTATGTTTTGCTGTTCTACTTGAACTAAAAGGAGTCCTGCCTAAATTGGGTTATCAAATATACATCTTTAAAAGTCAAAATACACCATCTGATTTTATCCAATAAATTAATTTCTCAAGGGAGGACTCCTTCCCTTTAGAAATGTAGCAATAGGAAAGAGACATAGCAGTAGGAGATAGACATATTCAGGTTTTTTAAAATTATCTGACAAATTTTTGACAGAAAAGCTATTGCTATGGAAGATGAAAGGCACAGTAGAATTTGTCCATAACATTTTCAATATCCTGCCTGGTCACATTAAGCTAGAGGGATCAATGAAGAATGGAGATAGAGTAGCTTCTTCAGATAATCCTTTTCTGTCCGTAATGGTGCAGCATTGCCCACGAAAGCTAAAACTACCAATTTGAGGCAGCAAGAAAAAAGAGCTGCTGGTTATGGGTTATATTTAGAGAAAGCATGAGGTAATGGAATGGCATCATTTAGAATGCTTATTTTTCATATGAATGGCTTTTCTAGACTGTTAGTCATGCCACATTCTTTCTAAAGGTAATATTCCTTAGATTTGCAATAAAGACTTAGGTGACCTATTATTTCAATATCCTGAATATATTAGTGATGGATATGCACTTTTCATAGTATAGTCAGTCTATATTCAATAGGAAAGATAATTTCCCTTTATAATAAGGCTTACCCTATAGAATTATCCAAATATGAATTTGGTCATGCTGAGTGTAACTCTTCCTAGCTTATTAATAGTTCAGGTTATGGCACATCATTAGCTTTCTAGTTAGGTCTCCAGTAACGAACAAGGCTCTGTCTTCATTATCCCTTATGTAGCTTTCATAGTTAGGTGCTGTTTAAGTGGTAGTGTAGACATAACCTATGTCAGTATAACTTATGTTGCTCAGGGATCTGAATAAACCATCCGTCCCCCTGAGTGATGTAAGTTACACTGCTATAAGAGCTGGGGTGGACAGTGCTATGTCAGTGGGAGAGCTACTACCACTGCTCATTGGAGTAATTAACTCATCAGAAGAGCTCTCTCCCATCATCTTAGAGCCACTACACTAGAGTGTAGACCCCCTTACAATGTGTACAAACAGGCAAAGTTAAGGTTGTACTTATGGGATATGAGGATCATGCCAGCTTAACTTTCACAGTTCTTGACTTTTGAATGCATGCAGTAGTGAATGAACTAGTTGTTGAGGGAGAATTTTTTTAAAAAAGTTTTCTTTGGTACAAAACATTTGATTAGAGATGTAGTGCTGCAATAGTCAGTTATGCTGTTTTAGGATCAGGACTAGTCCTGGAGTTCAGAAACATAAGATGCATGGTAGATGTATTAACGGGTCTGCAGGTTATAGTTGTAGTTGAATTGTTTTTGCCACTTAACACTGTTTTTTTACTTTCTGGCTCCTATTTAGGGAAGTGGCTGATTTGGCATGCTTAAATTCACTTTCTGTTTCATGCATTAGCACCCTGTTTCTGGGTTTGAACTAGATGTTTAGAGGAAGATTTACATTAAATTGCAAATTTAAAATCATGATGTGTAGAATGCCTGTTTCACTGAGGATCAAAATTGGTCTTAACTCATCTCTCATCTCTTTATGTGAGCATTACATTAACTAGGTTACTTCCCCTAACCCCAAAAGTGTAACTGCTGTATACCTTAACTGAAAAGGTACCTCCCAAGGCAAGTTCATTTAGAATCAAATCAAAACAAGCATAAAAATGTTCAAGTGCCTAAGTGTACTGGCATTTGAAAATATTAACTCTGAAATACTTGTGAATATTGTTTTAATTTTTTGAAGGCTGATTTTGACTGCAGTGTGGGCTTGTGTGTTTTACTTTCCAAATCCCTTGTGACTCTCCCCAGGAGTTCAGGGTAGTATCTCACCATGCCTTTGCCAGATGTGCTTCTCTGGCAATCTCAGGTAATCTGTACCATGTCAATCTTGTTGTGGGGATGAGGTCAGGTTCTGCAGCATCCCAAGGACCAATGGGCTTCCACTTTTTAATGGTTTGTGAAAGGTTATCCTCATTGTGAGGTAGAAGAATGGTGCTGATACAGAGCCAAGCAGGCCCAAACAAACTGCTGCCTGAGTAAAGTCTGCTTGTGTCTGACTGAAGTATGAAAAAATGGCTGGCCTAATGATGCAATACAGAGCAGCTGGTGGAGGGCTGCTACCTGGAGGAGACATTATGGGGTGCAAGTTAGTGTATAGATTTTGGAGCTGCAGTTGCAGCTTATACCCACTTATGCCACTTTGGAAAGGCTCATTCTCCTAGCTATCCCACCTCAGCAGGGAAAGTTTTGGTAGGTTTAACGCACACCCCATTAATACTTCTCTTTGAAAATGATCAGTGGGTGAAAAAATTCACTAACACCTGTTATTACAAGCACAAAAACCCACTTCAGAGACCTGAACCTTCTGAAAATGTAGTCCTTTTATTCAGAGGTAAAGAAAACAAGCTATACTGTCCTACTTTTTCCCTCAACTGTGTCATCTGACTCATCAATCAAAATTGAATCTGAGTCCTATTTTCACCCACTGACTCGCAACCAACCTATCAAACTTATCAAGAGTACTGTAAAACAGTCATTCAAACCAATTAAGATCTTCTTGCAACTCCTGAATCATCTTTTAAATAAAGTTTATAGTGAAATGTTTTAAGATGTTTAAAAATGGTTTAAGGCAGTAATCCATCAAACACTTTCACTTTAAGGGAAACATTTTGATAGAGCACCTCAGGGCAATAAAAAAGTCTGGTGAACTAAGTTGCCTTTAATATTAAGGGTTTTTGATTTCTGATAGACAGACAAAGTGCTGTACACTGTCATCTTAATTTAATCCAGTTTTCAGAAAGTACTGTATATTCTTATAGTATTTCTCTGGATACACACACCCCACAACAACAACCCCCTAGGTATACAAACAGTTATTTTCAGCTTTCACTTGACTAGGGAGCTCTAGGTCAAATACCTTAAAAGAATCCTTTAATGGTTAAAGAAGATGTGTGTCCATTTGCTTTTACCTAAATTTAGCACCTTTGATGCTGTTCTTTTATTTTCTCGGTTTCATATGTTTTATCATTGAATGTACATTGAATGTACAAACATGTGGGGGGAAATTCTTCTTTCACAAAGCTAAAGCGTAATGTTGGTATGCAGAGCTCATCAAATGCTGAGGAAGAAATACCAAGAGTTTTTGGCACTCAGCACACTCTGACTAACAATTCTAGGCTGAAAAATCACTCTGTAAAAGTGGCACATTCTTACTAAACAGCTCTGTTTAGTGTGTGTATTCAGAGTCACAGGTGCTGACTTTAAAAGATGCAGGAAAAATATATTTCTATTATCATGGCAGAATCATCACATATATGTGTGAGCTGGCTTCTCCTCTGGCACATGGATCATCAACAGAATTGTTTTTAATTCCAAATGCAGAGCCCAACTCTGTCTTCAGTTACTGCTGTTAACAGGTTGGACATATGTCATAGACCATAATTTGGTGTGCAGAACTTATATTATTGGTGGTGATGTCTGAGAAGTAAAGAACTCAGACTTGATGCAGTGCTTACTTAAGCTAGATGTCTTGTCCTTCCCTCAAAGCCCTTAACAACTCTTGTCCAGGCTGTTCATATCTTTTTTCTCATTTAAGTGTCAGCACTTTTCTTCCTGCATACATATAGTGAATGTCCCAGACTGAGTTTGCAAAATTAGATGTTAGAAAAGACTCCTGTAAGCTAAGCAAATGTGACCTGGAACTCATCCAAGAACACCACATGTCAAACCCTACTTGCCATTATTACAGGAACACTTTACAGAATAGATTAATTCCTTTGGTGAATTCTTGTCTCCACTGAAGCCAATAAAAAAACTTCAATTGACTTCAGTGGAGCTAGGATTTTACCCCTTAAGTTTTCTATTTAGGGGTTTTAGCTAACAGAGACCAATAAGAGACACTACTGTATAAATTATCTGGGGGTTTACTTTTATTTTTATAATACTGATATATTAAAACAGGAGAGTTATTCTCAATGCAAACAGCCACAGATATTTTCTTTATAAATTCTTAGGTACATGCATATGCATTGTGCAGTAAAACACAATTACAATATAAAGCATAATGAGATGGCAGGAAGAACTGGTATAAGAATTGTGAAAAAATCCTCAATAAAGCACACTGATAATGTTACTTTTGTATTTTTGCCAGTGTTAGAGAGGAACTTTGAAAAACATTAAGACTAGAGATCCCATTATAAACAGTAGTAATATATTTCTTTTCATAAGATGAGGAAGACCAGTATTTATCTAGACAGCCTGCAGTGAAAAATCGGGAGGGGGGGGAAGAGGAGAAGAGGGAGAAAATTGATTTTACTAGGTATCAAAATAACTTTTAACAATATTAGTCAATAGATCTCAGAAAGTTGTTTTTAAATGTGATTTATCCTATCTCCCTGCAGTAACCTCTTGCCCTTTCTAGTGAAAATCTGAGATAGCATCACAGTCTGTGAAAAAATTGTTACATTATCACACTGAGAATGTAATATAAATAGATGATTCAACACTAGAAATACAGTTTACATACTAGAGTGCAAACCTCATGTGAATGAACAAATACAAATTTTGTGATAGCACTTGATACATTCCAAATCCATTATTGTTGAAAGGCAAAGTATTGTTCATAGAGGAATAACCTCTGAGGCTATATAATCATTCTTAATTAAATTGAGTTTGATTATAAAAAATTAACTTTAGGCACAGGATACTCTAAAGAGCCAAAAGAGAGGAGAATCATACTGGATTTTCTTTAAAGGAACAAAAGGAAGTTTCCATGAGTTTGTGCATAAAATAAACTGATAAACTAAGAGTATTAAAATTCCACTGATTTTTTTAACAATGTGGTTGTGTTGTTCAAATTCCTTTTCCTCCCAATCCCCACTGCTAAATCTTCATGCCTTGGTCTCCCCTTGCCTTGGTTACTGCAACACTTTAATTTCTAGCATTTTATCTGGTCTCTTCTCTCCCTCCAATTTATAACAAATTCCACTCCAGAACATTCTCCCTCACTTCCATCACCAAGGGAGCACCCCACACTCTCAACTCCCCTCCCCCCCGCCCCCACGCCTTTTCTCTCATAAAACAAATTCAAATTCCTCTTCCATCTCTTGAAGAGTCTACATAATTTTGGTACCACTTGTCACAGTTTAGGGCAACTGCACCTGTAGTCCTTCTCAATGGTCCAGCAAAGGTGCCACCCTCCTCCCCCATCAGGCTTCCAGCTCCCCAACCATTCACTCTCCCTTCTGACCCAGGTATTTCCAGGTGGAACAATCCTCTGACTATCGTGTAGTATCCTCAGCAAAAGAGAGCCTGCCTAAACAGGCTTCTTTTGGGTTCTCTTCCGAGACAGTTGACAGTGTAATTGCCACAGTCAAGTTACTACATAGTTCTTTCTAATCAAGCACTGTTTATTATTAAAGTAAAAGTAGTCCAGAGAAAAGTGTATTAAAACAATAAAAGAACCTACAGACAGGCTAATAAGCTAACCATGGAGATCACCTCAACTCCAGCATGGCTCTGACAGGTGAGCAGTCCTCAAAATGCCACTGTGGGGTTTTCCCATGGTTTCACGTTCATAACATGCTCTACTAAGAACAAGAACTCTCATGGATGGATGGGTTAGGAGATGGTTCATTTGCATTTCCCTTCATTCCACATGTGTCCTAAGAAATCCACTTCACACATATTGTCCCAATAAATCCTTTGAAGTTTCTAATACTTCTCAGAGATTGCATTAATCCTGTTTTCTGCCTAACAAAATTTTATTGAATCCCATGATAGTACATAAATGTTGTGATTTTTAATAAAAGGATCTCTTAAAATACTTAATCCAATAAGGTTTGCTTAATTCAGTAAGGTTGGCCAGGATATTGCAAAGTATTATCTAACCTGTCACACCATTCCCTCTTGTGATCTCTGGCCCCTTTCTATCTGAGGAGTTTCCTCAACAGACCTGGCACATCTTCTTTTACTGTGGCCAAGCAAGTGAGACTAGAGAACGGACAATTTACAGTATTTCCTGCCCGCTTGTATTCTGGCCAGTTTCTTTATGGATGCATCATCTGCATTGCACCTCACATGTAAGTACTGCAATTTTTGTTCCTCCATATGAACAAAACTTTGGCCAGAAGGTAGCCTCAGCGATTAAACTGTCAGATTAGGTCTTGTAATTAGTACTGAGTATACTGTACCTCTTCATTATTAATGTTTATTCCATTAACAGAATATTAAAGTGATCCCACTCTCCATCATTGAGTCTGACTTCACTAACGTCTCAGCACCATTTTCAAAGCTGTACTTGTCACTACTGCTATAAAATATTGGTAAGGTTATATCAGTGTAACCCTGAGAGCCCTTCAGTACCAACTTGCAGAGGGAACACTGCACCATAACGCACATCAGGCTTGACACATTCATTTCCTCAACACATTGTTGTCATAATGTGCATCTAAAAGGTTCTGTGTAAAATACAATATGCAAACTAGTAAAACGCTGGTCCCAAAAATCATTGCATGTATGGGGGGGAGGTGTGTGTGCAAAGAATTATAAGTGTTTGCTGAAACACGTTCTTAAAATGTTTTGCCGACTGCATATAAAGCCCGGCCTTGCCCTAGACAAATGAACTTGGTATTTACATGTTTGAGCAGCTTCATAGCAGAGGACAATGAAAAGTATATTTATATGTAAGGTAAACAAAGCCATAGAACTGGCAAATGGGGGAGATGACTGCATAATGATCACAACAGAGATCAAAAGTCTATACCCCAGGAAGCCTTGAAACAGAGACAATAGGGTTAATATGAGGGAGGCAAAGAGATATTTGAGTCATCCATCACCTAAAGGACAAAGGGGAGTTCATGAAAAGGGGATCCTCTTGGCTTAGGAGGCAAGAGGACCTGGAAGTTGACTACAAGTGAGAACCCTGCTTAGATAAAGATTGTAACTTGTGAAATTAAGCTTTAGTCATTAGAAAGCAGTTTTGTTTTATTTGTAACAGACTGTCTCTCTTATTCTTGCTTAGTATCATTTAAATCTCTGTTAATAAACATATTCATTAAAATACTGCCCCAGTGGTATATATGAAACTGGAGAGTGAGTCCTCAGCTAACCTAACAAGCTGAAGTGTATGCGTCTCTTTGGACAAAAACTTAATAATATATGAGAGAGAGAGAAAGAGAGAGAGACTGGACACTGTAGAGTAGAGGTGGACAAACTATGGTGTGCGGGCCACATCCAGCCCGCAGGACCGTCCTGCCCAGCCCCTGAGCTCCCAGCCGGGGAGGCAAGCCACCGGCCCCTCCCCCATTGTCCCTCTCTCCCCCACAGTCTCAGCTCCCCATGCCGCCAGCGTTCTGGGCAGTGTAGCAGCATGGGTGGCTCCGGCATGGCTCAGGGCAGATTTACCACAACAACAGGGGACCCCAGGGCCAGGCACTCGGGCAGCTCAGCCCCGGCACACCTCCCATGGCGGGGTTGCACTTCGGGGGCAGGGAAGAGCAGGGAGCAAGGCTCCCCTTCAGCCTCAGGGGAGCAGGTGGCAGGTGCGGGCGAGCGGAGTGCAGCGAACATGGGCGGAGGCCTCAGGTGGACACCGGGTGACCGTGCAGCCGGGCGGAGAGAAGCAACGCTTTGAAGGGAAAATCGCCGCTTCTCTCCTGCTATGCAGCTGCCTCCTGCTCCTCCTGAGTCCTCTGCCCACGTTCAGGGGCCACATTCCAAAAGGGGCTTTGTGGGGCAGGAGTTGGACAGGGATTCTGGGGGGTGTGTGGTCAGGAGATAAGGAGCAGAGTAGGTTGGATAAGCGTGGGAGTCCCCAGAGGCGGGAGGCCTGTCGGGGGAGTGGATAGGAGTCAGGGGGACAGTTAAGGGACAGGGAGCAAGGGGGATTGGGTAGGGGATTGAGAGTGCTGAGGGAGGCAGTCAGGGGGCAGGAAGTGGGAAGGGGTGGATGGGGGCGGGGCAGGCCATTTGGGGAGGCACAGCCTTCCCTACCCGGCTCTCCATACAATTTTGCAACCCTGATGTGGCCCTCGGCCCAAAAGGTTTTCCCACCCCTGCAGCACAGAGAGTCTTGGGAGAACCCAGAGTTCACTAGTTCTTACCTGCAAGGCAGGGTTTGGACTGGCAGAGTCCTGCTGCATTTGCTGGCAAGGCAGACCTCTGGAGACTGAGACAGGCAACACAGTGGCTCACAGCTTTGGGTGCCCCAAGAGAAGCATCACAAAGGAACAGCAATGTCTTTGCTGTCAATCACTGGCTGAGTGTAGCTGAAGTTGCACTACAATAACCTTAAAAGAAATTGTTGTTTCTTTTCAGCTAATGGAAGGTATTAGAGAAATCCACAGAAAGAACATGGTCACAGAAATAAATAATCAATAATCAGCCACATTCTGCTTTCAGTTATAACAGTCTGAGCCTGAAGTAACTGACTACAGTATCAGAGGGGTAGCTGTGTTAGTCTGGAATAGCAGAAGTGACAAAGAGTCCTGTGGCACCTTAAAGACTAACTGAAGTATTAGAGCATAAGCTTTCGTGGGCTAATACCCACTTCATCGGATGCATGCAGTGGAAGTATCCAGGGGCAGGTACAAATAGGTAGGCAAGAACCAGGTGGGAGATAACACGGTTAGTCCAATGAGGGTGAACCAGCTTGTTATCTCTAATCAGGGAGGGTGAGGTGTTCCTCTAGCAGCTGAACTGGAGGTGTGAATAGCGAGAGAAGAGAAACTGCTTTTGTAGTTAGCTAGCCACTCGTAATCTTTGTTCAATCCTTGATTGATTGTATCATATTTGCAAATGAATTGCAGCTCTGCAGTCTGTCTTTGCAGTCTGGACTTGAAGTTTTTTTGCTGCAAAATGCTGACCTTTGTTTAGTCACCTAAATGCTGATTTAGGCACTTGAGTCTGAAAATGTTAGCTATAGACTACAAAGCTTTTTTTCTACACACTGTAGATATCTAGCTTGGGGTGTGAAAGGGAGAGGGGACAGCATTGTTTTTCTGACACCAACTTACATAAGGAAAAGCCTCTCATAGAAGAAAAATCCAATGAATAGCAATCCAATTCTGATCTGCTTGGCAATCACTGTTCATGTTATATGATAGGTGTATGGACATTTTTTCAGCAGAACAAAATGTTAAATACCACAAGATCACATGATCTTGTCCCTGTCCTGAGAGGTTTGAATTGAAGTAGAGGCTAGAAGTACTTATCCTAAGGTATTAAATATTTATGAAAAATCAGCAACATTTTAAATATAATAGTGCAGCTTGCTTTTGACATTTAAGTGACTTCTATCCCAAGGTGCTTCTTTTATGTCTGAAGTTATTGCCAAATAATACAATACATAGCAGCAGAAAATGAAATACTTCAAATACAAGACTGGAAACGTATTTCTTTTGTCGTGTTAGAGCAGAAAATTGAATCTTCAACTTGTCATGTTTGCACTGACATTCCTGTTCTCCCCCACAAAAGGAGAAAAACAAGGAGACTATGTTAAGAACATAGTTAACTACAGAGGAAATTAGATTGCTTGCTGAGTTTTAAAATCTGTATGTAGTTCAAGCATAACCTGTCTGAGGACATTTCAACATTCCTATGGACTGCAACCCTGGTGGAAAGTTTCAAAGTTTAGTCTTTTGTTATGAAAATTGCATTCTTGTAACATACTTTAGGCGGAATCTGCCTTTATATTTAGCAATAAAAAATAACTTATTGGTTGGTGCAGTAATGGAAGACTAGCTTCTTCTAATGCCAATAGTACAATTTGTTATTTTCTTTGCTTCATGTGGTGCTATAACTTACAGAAGGAAATGGGCTCTTTTGTGGTTAAGGACAGCATAGAGTTTCATTATAAATGCCTCTCATTCTGAGACAGTGAAACATTAACTTTTATTTGCTCTATTTAAATAGCATTTGTATTTCAACAATAGTAATATTTTATTTTGTTCTGGTGTCTTAAAAGCAAAGAGATAACTAAAATATTTGAAATAGTTTTTATTATAACACCTTTCCTATGTATAATCATGATGTTTTGTTATAATCACCATGGTAACTTACCAGAGATGGTTTCCCTCCTCCTCCAAGAATGTAAGAATACCCTAATATCATCATCATTTATAAAGACACATTTTTACTGATTCACTTGTGATTGCTCTATCAAAAATGGTGCTTGTTTACTTTGTGATAATATTGGTTTGCCTTTTTATTTATAGATTTATGAAACTCCTATTTATGTTTGTATGTATTTTGTCCTTTAATTCTTTATCTGTCACTTGCTTCAATAGATCAGAAAAACCCCAGACCACGTCAGTGGAATGTAATAAAACTCATGGTCCTTTTAAGATTTTCTCTTAATTACAAAACAGAATGACAAATAATGCTGAGCAAATGGCTTGTAAGGATTATTATTATAATTTCAACATTTTTTCTGTCTATGGAATATTTGTGAACAGATTTCAATTTTCTCAAAATAATTCAGCATTTTGTTTAACTTTATAGTTGTTATTGTTTCTTATGTAATCCTTCTGGCAGGTGAAGCCAGCAGCAACAAGGGCTGGATTGAGTAACTAGGGGCTCCTTTTTACCAATACAACACCAAACCAGCTTGACCCCCAACTCAGTGATCTGGGAAGAATTACACAGTGTAACAAGACTCTCATTTGAGAATAAATTAGCTTTTTTATTGTACAATGGAGAGGGGACAGATCAAAGACCCTTAAACAGAACCCACACCATGAAGTACCTGTCTCCATCCTCCCTCAACATATTTGGCTTTGGAACCCGTGTTCCCTGCCTAGTGAGTACCATTAACTTGAGGGTGAGTCCCTCCATTGTGGTATGCCAGGTACAGTTCTGCTGCCCTCGAGTCACACAGCAAGGATAACCAACCTTTATTACTCCTTCCCCAATAACAAGGAGACTGGGATTCAACACCAGCCACGAGTGATCATTTGGGCAAGCAATCCCATCATGCTGATCATATGGCAGGGTGGGTGTGCCCATGCAGATGAGATCAGCTCCTAAAGTCCTTTTCCACAGCTTACCACTAGATGTTAGGGAAGAGCTCATTCAGACTCTGCTTACACTCATGATAAGAAGTTGCTGGAATATAATGGGGACAACTTTTTGTTTCCAAAAGTGGAGAAATTAACTAGAGGAACAACTATTTTAGACTTGATTCTAAAATAGTGCAGGGGGCTGGACTTAATGACCTCTCAACATCCTTTCCAGCCCTACATTTCTATGATTCTCTGACAATTTGTATTACAGGAGCTCTGCAGGCTTCAGCTGAAGTCAGATTCCCATTGTGCTAGGCACTGTACAAACTCAGCCAGAGTCAGTCCCTGCCTCAGAGCACTTAGAACTAAATAGAAAGGCAGACAAATAGAAAGGTGGTAGGTGAAACAGAGACATGAAAAAGTGAGGTGACTTGCCCAAGTTCACACAGTAGGCTAGTTGAAATCTGGGACTACAACCCAGAGATCTTGTCTCCGACTCCAGTGCCCGCTCTGTTGGATCTTCAAAATACAAACCCAGGATTCAAGCTGCATTGCTTAGATGCAATTAGAGCAGCGGCTTGGCACTGCTTCTGCTCCCTGGGTCTCCAATTGTAACTCTTATCAGGTTTCCCATGTGAATGTTCATGGAAAGCAACTTTTAAAATGTTTTTCTTGAGTATTTGAGAGAGTGGGCTTAAAATCATTCTGCAAGCCTACATGCTAATATAACTTAATTGCTCTGTAACTTAATTGCATGACTGTTCATGGAAATCAGACATAAAAGCAGCACTCAAAGTTGAAGTGCATTCCTTTAAAACCTCAACCACCTAGTAATTATTTCTTCAGTATTCACTGAGCTCTATAAATATTAGTAAAACTACCATAGCAACTGTTACCTAAAAGCAAATGTTTTACTGCATTATAATCTGAAAGTTATTTATAGTGGGTACACAGGAAAAAACACAAACTTTTAGAGTCCATGCCTATACCCATCTATACCAGTGGGGAAGAAGGATGGTTGTGTGGTTAAGTCAGCAGGCTAGGACTTGAGAGCTGGGTTCAGTTTTCATCTGTGCCACAGATTTCCTATATGATCTTGGACACAACAGTCTCTGGGTGTCAGTTGCCAGTCTATAAAATGGGGATAATAGTTTTCTCTCAACTTTTGCTGTCTTGTCATGGAGGATAGGTCCATCAATGGCTGTGAGATGTCCCTAGCTTTCGTTTGCCAGAACCTGGGAATGGGTGACAGGGGGTGGATCATTTGATGGTAACCTGTTCTGTTCATTCCTTCTGAAGCACCTAGCATTGGCTACTTATTGAAAACAGGATAGTGGTCTAGATGGACCTTTGCTCTGACATTGTGTGGCCGTTATGTTCTTGTCTATTTAGACTGTAAGCTCTTCTTGGCAAGAATTGTTTGATATGTTTCTCCATTGCACAGCAAATGGGATCCCAGTTTGGTTTGGGTCTGCTACATGTGACTGTAACACAAAGAAACCACTACCACAGGAGTCTGGCCACTGATCCCAGTGGGATCAATCAAGCCTGACAAGATATAATTTTAGTTATGTGCTGATTTGATAGGAGTTAGATCAGACCTTAAATGAACTGACCTCAGCAGGAGCTGGATGGGGCTAGTCTATTAGAGCTTAATCTTTTGATGAGCTGAAGAAGTTTATAGAATTGAGCCTTTACTCATCATTTACTTGTCTAATGTTGAGAAAACCTCATGCAAAAGCCCTGGAACTTGATTAGATACACACCTTTCCCAATACCAGCTGCTTCTTGTATCTCAAAACCTTTTTTACTCCTAACTCTCTTTCTGGAGTTCAAATACAAGCCGGTGTATGGCTAATTTATCCAAATCAGACACACATACTTTTGTATGGAAGTTGCCAGCACTGACAAAGCATTATAGCCCATTCAGCCAGGGTTTTATTTTACAGGGCATGAACCACAGGCATTATTCTGCAATTACATAGTGTTGGATTCAATAAAATATCCATCCAGTCTCTCCACTGTGGCAGCCACACAAGACTTTTGTTAGCTCTTAAATATTGATTTATCTGCAGAAATTGTGCAGAAGCCAGACAGGTTTTTTAAAATCAAATACAGTCCTGTCATGGGGTGCATGGTCAGCCCCCTTCTTCCAGACCCAGTTATCCTCCCTAACAAGTCCAGGGAGACTTCAGCTCTACGCAAAACCCATGTCCTTTATTCTTTAAGCATTTTCCCACCACCAGTGTCCAACTATATACAATCTTTATACATTTCTTGCCTACAACAGGCTGGGTCATTAACTAGCTTGAGAACTTCCACCTCCTGCTCTGACTGACTGAACCTCCTCCGCTTCTGGCTCCTTCCCAGCCTTTGTAACTCCTGGCCTATCAGGCTGGTTGGTGTTGCTAATTGCCAGGCAGACAATAGGCTTTTCAACCAACTCCAATCTATCCCCCTTGATTAGGTGTGTTTGCAGCAGCACCCTGCCACAAGTCCATATTGATATTTAACTATTAGTCATGCAATTGTTGTGCTACAATTACTGGAGTATATAACTAGAACACATAGCATATAAAGTATGCTCCCTTTGTAGGATCCCTTTTTAGGCAATAGCGGAGAGTGCAGGGGCTGGTAGAGATTTGAATGCATAAGGCCAGATTTACAGCTGGTGTAAATCAGAATAGCACTATTAAATGATGCTGATTGACACCAGCTGAGAATCTGGCCCATGGTGATCTGGCTTAGGCAGGATGCAGATTATCTTCTATGCCCACTGAGCCAGCTTGACAAAGGCTTTCAAGCCAAAAGCCCCTACTCACCATTTTAAACCTTGCAATAGTTATGGAAAAATTAATCACCTATAGGGGACAGCCAAGGAGCTGCATAGCTGCCACATTGTTCCATACAGGGCAGGATTTCCCCCACTCCAAAGAATAAGCTGCAGTTCCCAGAGATTCACCTTAATTGTTTTATTTGTAAATATACAAACAAACATTATCAGCTGTCGATCACATTCTCTATTCAGCTTTTCTGAATCTCAAAAGAAAATTGACCATGTTACTCAGCTCAGCCACCTAAAAGGTCAAAAAAAAAATTGCATCTCAGCATGAATAAATCTAGAAGTGTATCTGAAAACAGAGTTTAATTAGATTGCAATTTTTGATTCCTGCTTCAAAGGAGAAAGCGGTACCACTTGTGATGTTAGCCAGACATGGCAGAGTCTCAAACTACAGTACTTTTTGAACAGAGGCAAGTTCAGAAAGGTCAACTGTAATTAAGAAATTTACATTGGAAATAGAAGTGGACCAAATTCTTCTCACCTTGCTCATTTGAGCAGTTCCATTGGTTACATAGTGAACATTTCCAGTGGTCTGGGCCTTCCTGGCTCTTGCCTTTTAGACTGTTGGGCTTAGCGATCAGACGTCATTTCTCTGAAAGAATACAAGAGGCTCACAAGGTCTGTTACTGCAAACAGTCCCAACAAATCATTTTTTAAATCAATACTTCAAGGAAAACATTCAATTATAATAGTGTGCTTGTCTGGTTATTTTGAACTAGAGGAACAAAGAAAAGGTAAAGAACAATTAGCAGCCTGTGACTAGTCCCTTGAAGGTACAAAGGTCTGAAACTAAAAATGAATTTTTATTGGAAACAATGCTTGGTTCAAGGCCCATTGAAGTCAATGAATGAGAGTAATATAGTAGTGTTTTTCTGTGTAGTTCTGAGACAGCACTGTGATAATGGATTATAATGGATAAGATTCATTTACACTTTGTAGTTATTTTGGGTGTTCTGCTACAGGGGCAGAGTTAAGGTTATTTAGGTGCTGGTCACTGGAATTGTTTCTGTTTGATGGGATAGGTATGTGTGAGAGGGAGAACTGACTGTTAAGATTGGCATTAGAATTGTTTATTACATCTTACCCTGTGATTTTTTCCCTCCTATTGGAAACAATCTTTATTTCTCAATGAGTATTCCTATTAACATAAATGGTTCCTCAGGGTAACAAAAGCAGCCAGAATGATGGTATTTAAGTCCTGAAAAGTGAAACTACCTTCTGACATTGTTTGATGAATCAACAACACTCTTTGAGAGAGATCCATATGAATAGAACCCCTTGGGAAATATGTCAGAGTGGATACATATTCCCAATTGCAATTAACTTTGAAATGCTAATTTGGTGCAAAAGGACGATTTTCCTTGAAATATTGGTTTGCTACGTATGACACTAGAGCCTCTCTTCTGAGTGACCAGGATCATCCCTACCTGAAGTGTGCATAGAGAACCCTCTTTGCTTAGATCTCTTCATTTTCCATGCAAAAGAGGAATTGGCCACCCCAATGTCACTGTTCTTACTTTCCCTCGAGCCCTCTCTATGGGTCTAGAGCAGGGGTAGGCAACCTATGGCACGGGTGCCAAAGGCGGCACACGAGCTGCTTTTCAGTGGCACTCACACTGCCCGGGTCCTGCCACCGGTCCGGGAGGCATTTTAATTTAATTTTAAATGAACTTCTTAAACATTTTTAAAACCTTATTTACTTTACATACAACAATAGTTTTGTTATATATTATAGACTTATAGAAAGAGACCTTCTAAAAACGTTAAAATGTATTACTGGCACTTAAATTAGAGTGAAGAAATGAAGACTCGGTACACCACTCCTGAAAGGTTGCCGACCCCTGGTCTAGAGTCTGTGACAGGGGAGGAGTTAGAGACCAGGTGAGTTGGGACACATCTTTCCCCCTCTCTAGCACCATGGATGTTCCCTGGAAAAGATATTACAGATAGGGGGTTTTATCAGTATCAGTGTCCATGCAGGGACCTGGAACCCCCATGGGCAACGAGTCCCTGGCAGTACAGTTCCAGTGGAGGTGATCCTGCCTTCCCATGAATCTCTGGAGCCCCCATAACTATTTTCACAGGAAGAGGGAGAGCATTGCCCAAGATAATGGAGGTGTCTTAGTGAGATGATCTTCATGGAGAATTCCTCCTCAGAGGAGGGGATTTTCTAACTCAGTACAATATACTTGATTAATATTCTCTGATTGGCTATGGTATGCTCCTAGCAGTTCATAAGTAACTTGTACAACAAATCTCTTCTTAAAGTACCTGTACAAAATAAACTATTTTAGATTGTTCTATAAGTTGGCTCTATTAACTCATTTTATTGAGTTAATTACCCTGCATTAACATGGGGAACTGGATTTTGCAAATGTGTTATGAGACACCTTGAAGTTGGAGTAAAAGTAATTATGACACACCGGGTCTGCTTATGGTTTAATAAGAATGACTGCATTTATACATCACATTTCATCTAAGGAACTCAAACCATTTAACCAACATCAACAATCCTCACACCAATATGAGGTAGGTAGATAGTGCTAATAACAAATGTTCTTACATTTGAACAGTTGTCCATTAGCTTTTTATCTCAAAAACACTTTCAAATGTAAATCTGTTCCAAAGACCTATACTTTATGTATCACAGAAACTGTGTTTAACAGCAATCTCACACCACAGTTTAGGACAGGAAGTGAAGAATGCCTTCACCATTTGAAACCATTAGAGGGATTTTTGGAAGGTAAAATGTAAATACACAAGTTGGAATCTTGCCAGGATATCAAAGTTAACATCCGTGTTCTTACAAACAGTTCCTTGAAACCCTCAATGACCCAAATGGTAACAAAATTCATTCTCCATGTCCTTCAAAAGACAGCGTGCTTACAGCAGCACAGTGACCTCTCACAATATTGCTGGACTTTGTTTTAGTGTCAAGCTACTGACCATGTGTTACTGCTTAGATCATAGCATAAGGTGGAATAACTGCAGACCATTATATATCTATTTTAGAGATGGGTAAGTTGAGGCACAAAAGGCCAAGTCATTCTACTTAACACTATAAGGCAGTAAAAGTGCCAGGAACAAAATCAGGGAATCCTGACTTCCAATCCTTTACAGCAATCACTAGATGACAATTTTTAAATGTATGTACAAATGTGATATTATGTTAATGATTTTTTGCCGAGCAATGTGCAAAGAATGAGTATAAGTGAAAATAAGTTAATGTTAGAAATTAATGAGATGTGCAAACTGAGCAGCTCATTTTGAGCTTCATCTGATTAGGCAGCTGGTCTTCTGCAACTAATGCTTTTCATGCTGAGCAGTATGGTCTCTGTTGCCTTGTAGTCACTTGCCTGTCCATACTATCCACCTGTGTCTTTTGCCTTATACTTAGGTTGCAAGCTCGTGTGACCAGGGTACATCTCTTTTCCCGTGTTTGTACCAGACCTAGAATATTGGGATCCTGCTCTATGACTGGACCCTAATAATCATAAATGCTAGTAGAATTCTAGCCAATTTCCTAAAAAAGTGTTGCATTTTACATACTTGTGTATTGCTCATATGCAACATGTGAGTAATTGTTGAAGTCAGGATATCACCGTATACATGTATTGCATATTTTGAAAAATGTATCTTTCAGAACAGCCTGATCTCCAAATCACAATGATCTAGAAGAAATTCAGCTCTAACTTTTCTTATATTCAGAATTCCCACATTCCAGTCTCCTGCAAGCACTCACTGCAGAAAGCTCCCATCAACCAAGTGATTTCCATGCTGAGGTTCACTGTTTAAGGAGAGAATGGTAAGTGCATATATTTAAAGTCATTTTATTTGAATATTTGTCTGTTAAGTCATTTTGCTGGGGTAGTTGTATTATTTATGATCAATCCTAAAAAGGCTATATTAAAAAAACAGATGCTTTCCAAACTATTTTCACTTGAAGCACTCCCCCCCCCCGCACCCCTTTGATTACACGTCATGCCTACTAGGTTATATTGAATGACTTGGATACTGCATTCACGCTGCAGCCATAACATATTAAAGTTTTTCAAAAAGACAATGTCAGACTCCCCTGTGGGGAGTGGGGGAAGGGTAAAATCTATTCAACTTTGCCCCACCTACCTTTCTCCTCCCCTCCCACCCCTTGGCCCTAAATCTTCAAAAGTGACTTGTGATTTGGGGGGGTTTCATTTTGGGATGAACAACCTATGGCACTTGAAGGTGCACGATTTTCAGAGCACGAGTGCTTAGCATTTTCTGACAACCATTCCCCTTTAAGGTGTCAGGTTGGGCACCCAAATACTGAAGCACCAAAATCAGTTACTTTTGTAAACTTAGGCCATGATGTTTAATACCACAGTCTTGGGCTTAACTGACTTAGCAGGTCCAGGACTGCAAACAAACCTGAAAAATCCAGGGCAGGGGATGGTAGGTATTTTGCAATAGCTTGTAGTCATGTCATTTTAATTTGTATTGCAGTAGCAACTAGGGCATGTCTTCACTGCGTCTGGGAGGGAGCCTCCCAGCCCAATTCCACAGATTTGTCTTAGGGGACTTGTGCTAGAGCACTAAAAATGGCTGTTTAGATGTCACTTTGAGGATGTAGATTGGGCTCTCAAGCATGGGGAGTGATGGTCTTGAGAGCCCAAGCCACAATCTCAAAGCAATGTTTAAATCTCTATTTTTAGCTCACTAGTACGAGCCCCACAGGTGCAAGTCTATGGATCTGGGCTGGTGATTCTCACTCCCAGATGCAGTGTGGACATACCTGAGTGATCCCAGAAGTCAAGATACTATATTATACTGCCTGCCTTAAAGACAGAGAAAGATGGGGGAAAAAAGGAAATATTATCCCCGTTTGACAGATGGTGAACTGAAGCACAGAGAGGTTAATGCTAAGTCCATAGGAAGTGTGAGGCAGAACTGGAAAATTAACCCAGATCTCCTGAATCCTCATCCCATGTCTCAACTACAGGACCATCCTTTTTCTCAGTTACCCATTCCAGTCTGCTGACTAGTGCCTCTTTGAAGCAGCTATCCCTGCTGGCTGGCATTTAATATGCATGCTAATGGCTTGTAGTATTTTCTAGCATGCAGTGAAGGCCTCTGGGCCAAAGGGGCGACAGCAACCTTAATTAAAAATGCAATGAATACTGCAGAATGAGTTACTGCTAGCTAAAGGGGTTAAAAGACACACGAAAAAAATGTCGGATATGTTGGAGCTGTAGAGGAGTAGAACTCGAGAGACAACAGCTCTGTTAAAAATGAGAAAGGGATGAAATTAACAGTGATAAAATGGTTGAAATGGTGATTTTTTACAAATCTCTCTTCATTGTGTTACATAAAGAAATTTGAACAATTAGGAAGTAGGAATAACCCTGTAAAATTGCTGGTAAAGAGAATATTGGGAAAACACGACTGTATACATACTAATTCTGATATGTATCCCAGAACAGTGATTTTCAATCTTTTTACATTCGCACACCTCTAAAATTTCAAATGGAGGTGTGGATTCCTTTGGGAATTTTAGGCATAGTCTGCGGACCCCCAGGAGTCCTAGAGTATTAGTAGGTCATTATGTAATTCCTCTATGACTGTCTCATTCTGCATCACCCCAGGAGGAGCCCAGGGAAGGAGGTGTGAATGAGAATGTAAATTAAAGTCTGACATTGACCATATTTCTGTTTTATTCAGGTTATTATACTGCACTCATCACCATGGCATTACAGCCGTACTGATACTGAACTCAGTAGTTTTACTGTTGTAATTTCACTGACTTTATAGCCTGTAAGTCAAATCAGATTTGGACCCCGAGAAAGGAGTGGTGGCTCCTAGTATATAGATGTGCTTCCCGTGGCAGTGCTGTCCTGCCAACATCTTTTACCAACACTAAATTTAGAAGGGTTAAAATTTAAAGGAAACGAAATGTCTTCTTCTTCACTGTACTCCCAGAAAACAGACAAAAAGCGTTAGCAGAAAAATGTTTTCCTGACTCAAATCAGAAAAGAATTTCTCCCCCCTTTTAAAAAAGACTAGCAGATCACAGGTATCTTTTCCCCCTTCAGTTCATTTTCACATGCCTTCAATCCATCAAAGGCAATCCCTGACAAGAACCAGTCTTTGTTAACTGGAAGCAATAATGAGTTGTAGCATCACTATGTCTAAAATCAATCACATCTTGTCCTAAAAGAGAAAGCATTAGGCCAGGACAATGAGACTCCTAAAGACCTGTGATTCATCCTTGTGCCCTTTATCAGCTGAGGCCTCTTCCATCATCCACAAGATTTAAATTTACTGCACTGGTTTTAAAACAGATGTTGAACTGTTATAATCTGGCACATTGTAATCTGGAGGCAGCGTTCCAGTAAAGTCTCTGAGAAATCCCATAGGGTGTCCGTGAGAAAAGAAAGAACACAGCTATTTCACATGGACCCAATATGAAATCTTAAAAAGTTGCTTACTCCTGACATGATGTCAGGAGTGAAAGTAAAATTGAATTCTTACTGGTGCAGGGCTGGCCTTGCCCCCCACCCCTGGGGCCTTGGCAGAAGGGGCGGGGCTGGATTCAGCCTCCCCCAGCCAGCCCATCTGAGCAACCTGGCCTATACTGCCTGGGACTCCAGCAGTGATTTAAAGGGTCCGGGGTTCCAGCAGCCACAGCTCCCCCACCCCAGTTTAAAGTCAGCAGTATGGACCAGTACTGGTGGCTACTTTTTACCAGTATGCTGTACCGGCCCATACTGCCTTACTTTCACCATTGCATAGTGTGCTTGTACTTAGTACACCAGACATTAGCGTCAGGATGCTCAATTTGTGGTACCTGGGAGCCCAAGAACAGTGGTCAAAAACCCCCAAAACCTAGTGTCTGGTCAATTTACAAATTTGAGATGCTCAGAGAGTTGGCAATGGTTCCAGTTCATAGCACTGACAAGATGCCTTACTTCACTTTGGACTTAAATAGTGTCATTTCTATTCCCTGATCACAACTCCTCAGGTCACTGACAAATACATCTCTGTGGCCAAGTTAAAAAAAAACAAACCAGGATATTTAGATGTATCAAAATTAAAGGATTGTGGAAAGGGTGAGATTTTCACTTTGCATCCAGTGAAGTTCACAGAATGGAAGGTTTCCAAGTAGTAGCTGTGTTAGTCTGTATCCGCAAAAAGAATGAGGAGTCCTTGTAGCACCTTAAAGACTAACCCCTTTATTTGGGCATAAGCTTTTGTGGGCTAGAAGAAGTGGGTTCTAGCCCACGAAAGCTTATGCCCAAATAAAGGGGTTAGTCTAAAGTGCCACAAGTACTCCTTGTTCTTCTTTTAGAGAATGGAAGATTCACCCATTTATCTGATTCTTCTCTGCCTCAATTTATGTGGTCATTTACACCTGTGAACAGTGCCTGCAAAACACTACCTAATTAGAACTCTATCCAGTGACACCACTGGTAACACGTTGTACCTTCTTTGCACAGGTGTCGTGTATATAAGGGTAAGGAGGAGGAATGGTGCCAATGGGAGAGGGGGGCAGTTGACTTTCCTCATGTTTTTCTACTGTGGAGTGGGGAATCTTGGGCTCATGATTTGGCTCAGAAACGGGAACAACATTACCCACCGGTCACTGGGCTGCTGGAATCTCCCCCTCTCCTCCCCCCACCACCCAGGCCAATCTGGTAGTGAGGGAAAAATTCCTTCTCGGCTCCAAAAGGCAAGCGGTGTCTCACTCATAGCACACCTGGTCCTATTCTATCCCATGGCACATGATGGGCTTCTACCACAGCCTGGCCAGTCAGCCACACAGCTAGGGAACACACAGTCTGCTGTAGGGAAACCCTCTGCCAAGCCTATGAGGATGCTGAGAGCCTGTGGATGTCATAAACCCTTGAAGGGCCTCAGATGTTTCTTTCCCTGATGTCCCAGAAAAACTCCACCATTGCTGAGGCTGCAAAAGGGACATTTAAATCCACCCCCAACCATGCCTGCACTTCCTGCCCCCCCACCCCCGCCTAGTACACAGTTACTGTCCTTATTGAGTTTTCTCCAGCTGGCATCTGTGAAACAGAAAATAAAGCAAGGGAGTAACAAATATTAAATATAATGAGATTCTGTGTCCCTGCTGAGTTTTAGCCAACTGTCTTTGAATGACCCATATAGCTACTATTAGAAAAGATTTTTTTAAACTGTCCTCACTTAAATACTAACATTCTATAATAATTATCACAGATGACCTTCCAGATGAGTTGGTGAGTCCCTCATTGCATGCTCTCATAGATAACTTTCACACACACAAATGAACAAAACAACAAGTGCTGAAGAGCTTTAAAAACAAAAGATTTATATTACATGCAATGTAGGCTTGTATTCCCCAGAAAAATTAACAATCTTTTCACAGCACCTAAAATCCACATAAAGAACATTTATGATCTCCCACAATCCTCTATGGAAACACTATATCTATGCTACTATTTGCTAGGAAGGGTGATATATTGATGCCTAATCTGTGGCAGACAATGTTCTTGCATTACTAAGGTACATCACCACACACACAGCACAAACACTGTATATAGACATTTCTGCTGATGGATGTTTTTTGAATGAACACTTGGCGAGCAGAACTCAAAACTCTCTCAAATAATGTGGCATCATTGACTCTTCCCTTCACCCTGAGTAATACTATTATAATTCAAGATTGTAACAAAGTATTTGTGAAGATTATACAAAGTGTGGTTCAAATCCTGCAGTCCTTTGCTTCAGTAAGAGTTTGGACTGAACAAGGATTAGGTTTTTGCCCTTGATTTTTTTTTTTAAAAAAAATACATCTTCCCTATCATGTTCGTTTCATTGTACAGAAGTCTAGGTAAGGTAAAACAATGTCATGGCAATGATTTTTTTTCCGTGGGCAGCTGAAAGTTGCAAAGGACTTTGCTAATTACAGCTTGTGGCAATCTGACAACAACAACAACAAAAAAATCATATCAGTTTTGCAGCATTTGCTAATGCAAAGTAATGCACATTGGAAAACAATCCCAACTATACATATAAAATGATGGAGTCTAAATTAGCTGTTACCACTCAAGAAAGATCTTGGAGTTATTGTGGATAATTCTCTGAAAACATCAACTCAATGTACAGTGGCAGTCAAAAAAGCAAACAGAATATTGGGAATCATTAAGAAAGGGATAAATAAGACAGAAAATATATTGCCTCTACATAAATCCATGGTACGCCCAGACCTTGAATACTGCATGCAGATGTCACCCCATCTCAAAGAGACACATTGGAATTGGAAAAGATTCAGAAAAGGGCAACAAAAATGATTTGGGGTATGGAACAGCTGCCATCTGAGGAGAGTAAAAAGACTGAGACTTTTCAGCTTGGAAAAGAGACAGCTAAAGGGGGATATGATAGAAGTCTATAAAGTCATGACTGATGTGGAGAAAGTAAATAAGGAAGTGTTATTTACTCCTCATAACACAAGAACTGTTAGGGGTCACCAAATGATATAGGCAGCAGGTTTAAAACAAATAAAAGGAAACGTTTTTTCACAAAACACAGTCAACTTGTGGAACTCCTTGCCAGAGGATGTTGTGAAGGCCAAGACTATAACAGGGTTAAAAAAAGAACTAGATAAATTCATGGAGGATAGGTCCATCAATAGCTATTAGCCACAATGGGCAGGGATGGTGTCCCCAGCCTCTGCTTGCCAGAAGCTGGGAATGGGGGACAGGAGATGGAACACTTGATTACCTGTTCTGTTCTTTCTCTCTCAAGCACCTGGCATTGGCCATTCTTGGAAGACAGGATGCTTGGCTAGATGGATCTTTGGTCTGACCCAGTATGGCCATTCTTATAATTCAGTGCCTACCGTAGGACACAACTTTTTAAACATCACATGTTTGTCATGGGTAGGGCTTAGGTTTCACAGGTCATGCCTCAGCATCTCCACCAAAATAAAATGTAGGTAGATTTGATTCAAACCTGTTAAATTATGCAAACAATCTGCAGGAGAGTTCTTCCTCTCTAGCCCCTTTGGCCATTTGTATTAAATTGTACTTTGATAGGGCCTTCTCAAAATATGGCCCCTGCCTCCACTCCACTTCTCTGAACTCCAGTATGGAATGGTGGAAGTTACACACCTGAATTCAGGTGTGGATAGAACTGGACCTATATTAAGGTAAGGTACCTGGATGGAAAGTAATACAAAAATGCTGAACAGCCCTTGTACAATATCAACACAGAAACAGCCTATTAGTAAGAGAGACTCAAAATGTCAGGGTCAGCTTTCCAAAAAGTTAATTTTTAAAAGAAAGTGTGACAGGGAGGTTGAGCCATAACTGCCTCTATTGAACTTTTTAGCTGCTTGCCCCTGGGGTTTGGTGTTTGATTTCTCACACATGGCAGGCAAGATGATGGATTTTTACATTTCGCTCTGAGAAGCTGTAGCCCTGACGTATTTCAGCAGTGGCTGTCCTCAGTCAGGGAGGGCTGTTTGCTGCTGTGAGGTAATTCCTGTCAGTACAGTATCCTTGGGAGCCAGGGATTCTGGGATTTCAGGGTTCTGAAACCTTGGTGAAGAGTGACACCCCAGCAGCAGACCCATTTGTGCATTAACAAGGTGGAATGGGAGGACAAATCCCCTTAAGCTGTTGCCACTCCACAGCACCAGTTCCTCAGGATTAAAGTAAGGGAGAGCTGGGGAAGTGCAGCTCCCCACACCCTTTTCCAAGATCCATCTCAATGGAATTTAAAGGGAACATGCTCGGGCTGATTCTTCTTTCACCCTAGCAGTTCTGTCCAGTGCTTAAGACAAGCAGGAGTCAGAAATCTACAAACCAACGCCTTGCTACACTGGGAGGGGCAACATGAGCCTGAGAAGGAGTCAGAATTTACCAGTGTACATTGCCAAAGAGTCACGGTAATATGTCAGCAGTCCCTCAGCTGCTCTCCCACCCCAGCGCCGCCTGCCCACCGGCACCTCGCCAATCAGCGCCTCTCCCTCCCTCCCGCCCCCCCCAACAGCTGTTTTATGGCGTGCAGGAGGGGTGGGGGAGAAGTGAGGGCACGGCTGGGTCAGGGGAGGGAGTGGGTAGGGGTGGAGTGGGGGCAGGGCCTGTGGCAGAGCCAGGGGTTGGGCAGTGAGCACCCCCCGGCACACTGGAAAGATGACACCTGTAGCCGCATATTAACTTCTGAAGAGCTGCATATGGCTCCGGTTGGCCACCCCTGTACTACCCAGTGACCTGTAAATGTCAGGGAATGACAGTTTCTTTTTAGTATCACTTTAGTAGACACCAGAATACTTAAATGTTATGAATTTTCTGGAGAGTGGATGTGGGGAGCAGGAGAGTGGTGATAATTCACTAAATGATTACTATAATTGTCCTGTTTGAAGGAGATCCTTGTTTCAGTGGTTATCACTATGTAATTTTAACTACCACAACTCCATGAACCTGAACAGAGCCATGCTGGTTTATATCAGCAAGGGATCTGGTCCCAGGTGTGTAAATATGGGAGGTAAATTCCCAAATAAGAGATGATCCCTTTATGCATGAGGAAGATGGATGGAATGACATTTCTAAGCCTTTATCCCTGTTCCACTGTCAAAGAGATATTTGTGCATGATGTAACTTTAATTGTTCATGGCATTCAGAGTTGGAACGCCAAGTGCTAATTATATGAATGAGAAGGAAAGAGTACTTTCCTGGAAACAAACTATTTTGTTGTTGTTTGTTCATCGCTTTATTTCAGAAGATGATTTCTGATTTCTATTCATATGCTGCAACCATAATTTACAGCTGTCCTTGAGAAAACTGCTGTAGCATCAAAGATACTTTTTCTTTTTAATTGTTTTTAAAAGCAGTGGATTTGTGTCTTTTCGATCCTTTGATAACTACACTCAGAGCTATTCCCAGGGAAGGAAAGTGACTCAACAACCACAATACATGTCCACTGGGAAAAGCTGCTGGAATTTGCCATTGCAACAGATATGATGGAAATGAAGTACCTGTCCACAGAGACCTCACTATTGGGCTGAATTATCAGAGTTCCATTTAAATTCTTAATTGCACAGAGCAGGAGGAGGTGGAGTAGATCCAGAGAGATCTGCAAAGAAAGAAAGAAAATTCTTAGACTGAGTTTGCTGTAGATGAATACACTTCTGCTCTGCAAATTTTGAGTGTAAGAAGCAAGTCTGTATGATCAAAGCCACCCTCACAGGGAAGTCTCCGTGAAGACTGAGGATCCAATTCTCCTCTCACTCCCATCAGTGGAATAGCCCAATCCAGCTCGCATTGCAAATGGGAGTTTGATCTAATTATTGATATACTCCTATGGTCTGCACTAGTGTAGTAACCTCCAAATCATATATGAATTTTAGCCTTACAGTGCTCCATGAGGTGGGGACAATTTTATTCCCTTTTCCAACTGCAGAATTGGGAAATGTGATAGATTAAATGACTTGCCCAAGGTCACACAGGAAATCAGTGGCTGGGAAAATAAATTGAGATGTCTTGAGGCCCAGCCCAATGCATTAGTCACTAGAGTTGCCTTCATATCCAAAGGATTAGCCTGTATATTAGGATTAACTTTAGTGAACTCTATGGTGTAAAACGGATAGAAGCAGGACAAATCAAATCTTTTGATTAAGACTTTAAGAAATATACTTAGGAGGGACGTCGTTATCACAGTGCCTCCTGATTTATCTGTGGACAAATCGAATTTAGATTTTTTGGCATTTTGTATTAACTATAGCCAATCAAAACAGAAGGTGGAAGTATTATTTTTAATAAGTGATTTGGTTCCTGAGCCTTTGATCAAATTTAAAAGGAAGATCAAATTAACTGACGATTGAATAAAAGCAAGATGCCGTTACTTGTAACTGCAGTTCATTAAATTTTAATTCTGAAACGAATACATTTATGAGATGGATGTGAAAAAGTACTGAGACACACAAATGAGGCACAGTGACAACAGTTTTGCTCAGCCTGCTCCTTTTAATTTGAATTTAATCTCTAGAATGTAATGAATTATGTTTTCTTTTCCTCTCTCTCTTTAGATGCATCAGCTGAAAAATCAGATAACTACCAGATCAGTGAACCAATAGACAGCATTTTCTTCTTGTGCCTACTCTGCACTAAGCATAAGAGAAGCCTGCCTTGCAGTGAGCTGAATTCACCGAAGGTTGTGATAATGAACACACAAATATGAAATACAGAGCACCTAGGAATTCACAGAGGTTTTGTTCCATTTCAGCATTTGTACTGTGTTGTGTGTGTGTGCAATTAGAACATTTACAATGTTTATGCACAAGGGCAATTCATTTCTAAGAATACAGTAATCAGGGTTGCACAGGTTAACTCCCTGCAAGGGCTTGATCCCCAGCTGGTATAAATCAGTGCAGCTTCATTGAGTTCAGCAGAGCTATGCTGATTTACACCATTTGAGGACTAATTCGGGCCCTAAAGTGTTGTGGGTTTTCAGCAATGAGCTAAATTGTCCTCCCGGTTATACCATTGCAGTTGCACTGACTTCAGTGGGGAGACATCTGCTTTCATTTACGCTGAATTGTCCAAATTCTATTCTGCTGGCCATATTTTGATTATTTCAGTGTAACTCATAATAGCTTCTTTGATATTGATGGTACTACTCTGGATTTACACCAGTGCAAATGACAGCAAAATTAATTCAGTGTGTTCTGACTTGCTGTCTGAAGATCATAGTATCTTATCCTATGCTGGACTGTAGGAAGTGACTTGTTGTGCAATGGGATTAATTGCTAAAGGATGCTGAAGAAGAGTGTTCAGAAAGCTTTCCTCACAAAAGTACTTTAGAAACATGCATGAGTGCACATGTGAGGGAAGGGTATTTTTAATGGAGTAGATATTTTTGTATAACACAATATTTAAGGAATGGCCTCAGAAAAGTGAATTCTTCTCAATCAATTGTCTAAATAATGAGCTAGCTAAATAATGATCTTTCCCTTTTGACTACTATCACGCACTGAAAAGAAGAGGGACATTCTATTGCCTTTTGGGCCCTCTACAGAAAATATTTTATTTTATAGACTTGGAATTATACAATACTGGGATCTATTGACTGCACTGGCAAATTTAATTACAACTGTCATTTACAGTGTTAGACATATAAAGTTGTATATATGTAAAAATATACTGCCCCTTCCTATATAAGCTACCTCATTGATGAATACCGTGTACTCTTTGAACACATGTCTCTCCTCAGTTTCGAGTTACAGCAGTTATATCTCCAAGAGCTGCAGTGCTGATATGGCTTCAGGAACAGCACTGATAAGGGAAGTATTCATCCTCTGGAAAAGGCTGTATGGGCACAAGGCTGAACATACAGTGGAGTGGACAGAATTGTAAGCTAGATAAGATGGCTGAGGAGTGGTTGATCATTCAAAGGGCACTCTGCTGTTGGTTTCTCTCACATCACTTAGAATGCTAGTGTTATACTATTGACTAGTAGCGTGCCATAGCGGTGGCTAGTCTCATTTCCCTTCTCTTTCCTAAACCACTCCGAGTTTTCTCCCTTCCAGTTTTTAACCAGTGCCTAGGTCTGATTGAGGTCCACAGATGTAATGGAGCTGGTGCAGAGAACAGGATTCGTGGAACCTGTAGAAGACGTACAAGTTGATCATGGAGCCCAGTTCCATGAGGAGTCCCTAGCTGTATTGCTCAGTGGGCATTTGGGTTAGGCATCATGGGAGGAATAGTCGGGGTGGGACTGGATGGAGCACCTGGGACAGGACCAGCAAATTTGAAGCTATATAGATCACCACCCGTTACCCCAGGCACCTCAGGTCTGCAATATCAACCACAGAGCTGTCTGGCGGGAGCATTCCAACCCCTCTTCCCACATCTGCAGAAAAATGTAGTACGTGGCCCAGCCACTCAGCAGGTGCACCAAGTACAGAATTTGGGTCCAAACACATTTAATAGAAGGATCCAAACCTTAGAAAATCCTAAAACCTTGTAATCTTAATGGATTTACGCTAATTTGCTTGCAACACAATACATGGTTCTAGGGTGATCTGACGTCCTGATTTTATAGGGACAGTCCTGATTTTTGGGTCTTTTCTATATGTTCCTATTATCCCCCACCCCCTGTCCCAACTTTTCACACTGGCTATCTGGTGACCCTACATGGTTCTCCTTTAAAGGAGAAGAATTCTTCATAAGCCTGAGAAGCTGACTACTCACTCTGCCCACTGTAGCCTCCTTCTCAGTCAGTCAGTGCTTTCCTGTGCAATATAATCTGACTATGGAAAATGTGAGAGATAAGCAAAACCTGTGCCTAGCCTGACACTCAGAAACACTCTGATCTGGATCTAGGAATGATGCTTAGCTCGAGGAGGTGGCTCCAGAGCACTACAACACCATGTCTTAATGCTTCAGTGGCTTTACTAACAATAAAATCCTATCAGGGTCTATATTAATAGGCACGAAACTACAACAATCTTACATCCACACACAGGAATCTTGTGATCAGCTTGATCAGCAATACTGATGAGCTTGTACTGGGCATGTGAAAAGTCAGTTCTAGAAAACCGATTTAGAGAAGCAAATGGTCAGATAAAAGCAAAACCAGCAGCGATGACAGGGACTCTGGTTGCTTCTCTAAATTACATTCGGTATTTTTAAGAAAAAGTCAGTGATCAGCAAGAATGCAGCCTTTCCTTGATTCTTACAAGAGCCTGCCTTAGGCTTGCAAAAAACCCAATGATGGCACCAAGAGCGATTGGGTTCTGATGTTGCCAGACTGTGTGCTGCACTCAGTGTCTCTAGTGGGAGTTCTGTGCTTGGAGTCTTGCAGAATTGGGACTAATTACTATTTGTCAGCTAACTAGAGAGGGGCTCATTTGGAGGGGACAAAAGAGCAAGACCAATAGCGTTGTGGCAGAGGAGCAAAACAAAGCCTAAAAGGCAAGGCAAAAACCGAGTTAATAAGTAGAACTTAGAGGGAAAGCCTAATATAGAAAAATTCTTTTGTCAGACCTCAGGAATGTTTAGAAAAGAAAGATTGCAACATACTTTAGAGAGGTATTGATAAGAGACTGTAAATTCAGTTCCAAATGTTCGGGAGGTGTTTCGGAGGAGTAATATTAAGAGGTATTAGAAGTGTAATGGCATGTAATATACTTAAATAACTAGGGAAGCATTAAATGAGCTAAGAATGAAGTCCCGAAAGCACAGATCAACAATCGCTTTAACAGAGTTTATCACTGAATTTCATTTATTGCTATCAGAGAAAATATTCACGCTGGAGAACTTGAAATGAATTGAGATAAGTGATCATCCAGGGAAGTGTCTAAATGCATTTAGAGAAAACTTTGGAATGGCAATTTTAAATGGGGAAAAACGGTATTCTAGGCTATTTAGGGAATATTGGAAGTTAAAAAAGGACATTGTCAAGCCCTTAGGCAAGGCATGTACAGTGCTTGAAGGTGTGGTCCTAAAGCCAGTAGAAGGATGTGGTGTTTAAATCAACCCTTCTAATGCAGCTTCTTTTCCCACGACAAAGTAGCATCTGCACAGCCATACCACCAGGTTTTTCCGCCCCAAGCGCAGAAATTCCGTGGCATGCCGCGGATTCAGCAGCGTTTCTGTGGGAGGTCCATGGGTCCCACGGCCTTGTCGTCCCCGCCGAAATGCTGCCAAATCCCTCGGAACCACAAACCTCCCACCGAAATGCCACTGAACACAGCCTGACTGCCGCCCTGACCGCCAACGTCAGGCTGCCTCCCGCGGCTTGCCGCCCCAGACACACGCTTGGAGTGCTGGTGCCTGGAGCCGGCCCTGATTACCACAGCGCACCTAGGAATAAATTCACGAGCGGTGCAAGTGCCTGCAGGTTGTCTAAAACTGAGACTGCATGTGATTTTTAGTTGTGGCTTCTTAGTTTTGGGGCTTACAGTAATGCCCACTGTAGTAGGTATAGCAGAAGAGGATCCCTGCCCTCAAGGCCTTATAGTCTAATAGGTAAGACTGACAAAGGAAATATTGTCACCCCCATTTTAAAGATGAGGAATGGAAAGATCACACAGTAAGTGTCTGGGGGAACCCAGATCTCCCAAGTCCCATTCCAGTGCTCTCCAAGCCAAGGCCAGCCTGTCTGCTGCTTCTCCTGCTCTCCACCCACAATTAACATGCTCCTGGTCACTGGAATCATCTCATCAAGCACAGAGGTGACCTAAGGATTTTGGAGAGTGCTAATGATATGAGCCTGTGGGACCACCACAAACAGTACTGACTCAGTTTACACAAGGAACATGGCAAAGAGAACAGTGGATGGGCCTTTAAGGGTTTCTACCTCTGGGGTCCTACTGGAGAAGTGAAGCCCAACTGATGCTGCTTTCCTCCTAGGGATCAGTTTACATTTCCACAAGAAAAGAGACAAGAGATTGATTTAAAAAAGCTGAAATTCTCCGTTACACTTTTAATTTTAATTCCATCAAAACCCAGAGCCACATGCCCAAGGGCAGCTCTGCATAAGCTGGCAGTGATAATAATAGATGTCCTTGGGGATAGAAGCTAGGACTCTAGGGTGGATGGAGGAGGTGTCAGTAATTGGTGCATGGGTAAGTGCGGTGGGGAGCAGTTAGACCTCATCATCAGAAATCAAGAAAAAACTCTGCTACACCTGGTACCTTTAACGGGAGATAGAATTATTTGTTTTTTCCTCCATTAATTTTTCTTTCATCCCTTGTGTCTGCCTCCTCTCTTAAGAATTGTGCCTCATTCCATTTAAGGCCTTACTGCACACAGAATTGCTCCTTTTGCAGAATCCTGTCCGATAGGGCCAGTGAAGAAAAGTAATGAAAAGCAACACTTTGAAATAATACCCTACTGGGAACTAGCTCTGTGAGTTAGGAAGATGGTCATTCTGTGAGTTTGATTCTGTGAACTGGGAATCAGCTTCTTCTTGCCTTTCAAATGCATGTGTAAGCATCCCTGTTCTCTCTTGTCCATCAACTCTCCCTCACCTAATATGAGGATTTTTCATTATACATAGAGAGTATTTTGCATTTCAGTCATGTAATCAGAGGGATTCTCAGTATTCGCTAAAAAAAAATTAGCACTAATGACCAGCATTTGAGATGGCAAATACGTGCATATGTTGGAGCCATAACCTCTCTCTCCAGGGGTTTGATCTTGTACTCAATAAAGGCAGCAGTAAAAACTCCTATTGACTTCAGGGAGGCAGGATGAAGCACCAGATCCTTCATGAGTCTAAATAAAGTAATTGACACTTCATCTTCCCTGTATATAACTTCAATATCTTACCTCTTCCACACTGAGCATCTTAATATTACCTCACTATTGTATTCACTCAATTATAAAGCTCATCCTTAGAGTTGTTTTACTCTATTATATTATGAACATTCATTCTTGGCAAAATTTCGTCTATTTTGTAACCACTGTTCAAAAAAACCTGGAGATAAATTGCCCTCTTTAGTGCTTGACAGACTCTGGTACCTCTTCAAGAAGTTAGACACTCTTTCCCTCATTCTTGTCTATCCTAGACTTAAAAGGGTGTTCTTGTTCTTTGCCCCACCATTAAGTCACCTAAGTCTTTTATAGAGCTACGCATCCATCCTCCTTTCTATTATTTTGAACTGAAAGTTGAAGAGCCATTATTGTCTCATTTAGTTTTTACATCTATTGATCATCACCTGCATTTCTATTAAATGGTTTTATATTACAAATTGTGTCCTTACCTTTCACTGTCTGACAGTTTTATTAATAAGACAAGGTAGTGAGGTACTCTTTTATTGGATCAACTACTGCTGGGGAGAGAGGCAAGCTTTTAAGCTTACACAGAAGCTTATTCTTCCTTTAGAATTTAGATGGATGCCACACAGGGACTTCCAAGGGCAGAATGTAACAACCAAATTCCTTCCTCTCCCTCTTCCTTAAAATTGCAAATGTTCCCTTAATTTAACTCTTATCCAAAGTTCTGACAAGGGAAGGATGATCACTTTCTATCCCAGCCGCTTTTCAAAGATACCACAAATATGGTAGACTTGACCTTGAATATTGACTTTAGGATAATCTAGAATGACTCTCACTGTCCCCAAAGATACTTGTGAAATATTTTAGTAACCTGTAAAGTTCTTAAGTAAAAAGAAAACAATTTTTTATATCAAAACATTTGCTCGTTATATGTGAGCTTCATTATTTTCTGCCTGAAGAATATTCCATCTTGCATTCATAACATTTTTCTGACCTGGTAAGCTCAATTTAGCATTCAGATTTGTTACAGCCAAACTATATCAAACTATTTAGTATGAAATTTTCAAATGCATTGCTCAGATCATTTAATATAATTTGTCCATAATGAGTCCCTTATGGGGGAATGATAACACTGGTCTACAATTTTTTAAAAGTCGTTTGCTTCAGAGATAAAATGTGATATTTATTATGTATTTTGATGTGCTGAATTCAAATATGACAATTAAAACAACTGATTGGCTACTGTTTCTAAGATATTTAAGTTTTTACATTTTATGTCTATGTATATTGTGTAGATAGTAGAGTTTTAATCACAAATTGTAAACCTAGGTCTTTTCATGTGTTTATGGTTGCTTTACATGAAAATATTTCACCTGTCCTGTTTATGTAACACTTTAAAAATCAGCAAAAGGGTTATATAAATAAAATGTATTATGAAACAAAAGGCAAAAAACTATTATGTACATAGTTTAGTCCTATTCAGTGTCTACTCGGCGCTTCTTGGCTTGTCTCTTGTATTCATTAAATGGAGCATCTCTTGTCACTGTCCAGCAATAGTCTGCAAGCATTGATGGGCTCCATTTGCCCTGATAGCGTTTCTCCATTGTTGCAATGTCCTGGTGAAATTGCTCGCCATGCTCGTCGCTCACTGCTCCGCAATTCGGTGGAAAAAAATCTAGATGAGAGTGCAAAAAATGTATCTTTAGTGACATGTTGCAACCAAGGCTTTTGTATGCCTTGAGGAGGTTTTCCACCAACAACCTGTAGTTGTCTGCCTTGTTGTTTCCAAGAAAATGTATTGCCACTGACTGGAAGGCTTTCTATGCTGTCTTTTCCTTGCCACGCAGTGAATGGTCAAATGCATCATCTTGAAGAAGTTGACGCATCTGAGGACCAACAAAGACACCTTCCTTTATCTTAGCTTCACTTAACCTTGGAAATTTTCCATGGAGGTACTTGAAAGCTGCTTGTGTTTTGTCAATGGCCTTGACAAAGTTCTTCATCAGACCCAGCTTGATGTGTAAGGGTGGTAACAAAATCTTCCTTGATTCAACAAGTGGTGGATGCTGAACACTTTTCCTCCCAGGCTCCAATGACTGTCGGAGTGGCCAATCTTTCTTGATGTAGTGGGAATCTCTTGCACGACTATCCCATTTGCAGAGAAAACAGCAGTACTTTGTGTATCCGGTCTGCAGACCAAGCAAGAGAGCAACAACCTTCAAATCGCCACAAAGCTGCCACTGATGTTGGTCATAGTTTATGCACCTCAAAAGTTGTTTCATGTTGTCATAGGTTTCCTTCATATGGACTTTATGACCAACTGGAATTGATGACAAAACATTGCCATTATGCAGCAAAACAGCTTTAAGACTCGTCTTTGATGAATCAATGAAGAGTCTCCACTCCTCTGGATCGTGAACGATGTTGAGGGCTGCCATCACACCATCGATGTTGTTGCAGGCTACAAGATCACCTTCCATGAAGAAAAATGGGACAAGATTCTTTTGACGGTCACGGAACATGGAAACCCTGCCAGGAGATTCCACTGCTCTAGTCTGGAGCCCAACAGCTGTGCCTTACTCTTGGGTAGTTCCAAATCCCTGACAAGGTCATTCAGTTCAGCTTGTGTTATGAGGTGTGGTTCAGAGGAGGAGGATGGGAGAAAATGTGGGTCCTGTGACATTGATGGTTCAGGATCAGAAGTTTCATCCTCTTCCTCGTCTGACTCAAGTGAGAATGATTCTGGTACATCAGGAACTGGCAGTCCTTCTCCATGGGGTATTGGGCGTATAGCTGATGGAATGTTTGGATAATGCACAGTCCACTTTTTCTTCTTTGACACACCTTTCCCAACTGGAGGCACCATGCAGAAGTAACAATTGCTGGTATGATCTGTTGGCTCTCTCCAAATCATTGGCACTGCCAAAGGCATAGATTTCCTTTTCCTGTTCAACCACTGGCGAAGATTTGTTGCACAAGTGTTGCAGCATATGCGTGGGGCCCACCTCTTGTCCTGATCTCCAATTTTGCAGCCAAAATAAAGGTGATAGGCTTTCTTAACCATAGTGGTTATACTGCGCTTTTGTGATGCAAAAGTCACTTCACCACAAACATAGCAGAAGTTATCTGCACTGTTCACAGAAGTACGAGGCATCTCTGCTCACTTTGGCTAAACAGAAATGTGTCCCTTTGCAAAATCAAACACTGACAAATAAGAGAGCACGACACTGTATGATTTCTAGAGCTGATATAGGGCAATCTGTTCAGCAGAGTGACGTAAGCTTCGTTATGATTGCATCATCCATGACTTCTAGGAATAACATGATGCAATTCATATCAGATATGATGCAATACCAGCTTCAGATTGCATCATTCATTGTTTTGCCTAAAAAGCAAGTATTGTCGAAACCCAGTCATAGATTTATTCATAGATCCAGTCAAAGATGTATTTTAGTCATTTCTGGTTTAAATTGAGATTCCTTCCCTTTATAACTCACTTATCCTCTGCCATTCCCATGTTAAGGGTTGTATATACTGACCCAATAGCATATCTTGAAAACTAGAGCCAATCAACAATTTTAAGCATCATTTTCATTCTCAGTGACCCAGAATTAGTAAAGTTTGACTACGTTTGTTTCAGAAGCATTTTGGCTGTAGAGCAGTGTAATTGTTGCTATTTCTTTACTGTTCAAAGAAATTAACAAAAATTACATGTGGAATTATTTTTGTAAATATTACTGCTAATTGTTTTAAAACATTAACCTTAAAGGAAGACTGGAAGGTAGAGCGGAGATGAAAATCAATCTTGGATGAGCATTTAAAGGAGTTCTAGAAATCAATTTTAATTTACTCCCATAAAAAAAGAGTTGACACTGAAAAAAGTTGTACTCTGACTTGATACAATTAACACAAATAACACATGCACAAATAATTGGCATTGTGGTTGTATGTACAACCTTAATTCTGTCTATTCCTGACTTTTGCATGCTTAACCATATAACTGCAATATTATCTTAGTGTTATGTATGGAATTCCTCATTTCTAATTTTATCAGAGCTAGGAAATAAAGAAAATTAAAAGTGCTTCAACTCTCCAGGTAATAGCTCTGCTGTTTTGAAAGAAATGGTATGAGCTCATGTAAATTCCATGATCGGGAAGCGTTTGGCTGGACATCATCATAGATTGTTGATTTGTTCCTTACACAGGTGGACCCCTGGAGCTGTGCAGAAGTGGAAAACCATTTCCCCTTTTCAGCTGTGAACCTCCAAGGTATGCTGGAGTAGGCATCCCTCCTGAGCAATTTACAAAATATGAAGGCACCCCACTACCACTTACTTTGGACTGGATTCTGATATACTCTTCAACATAAATAAAGGTATTGGAATCAGACACCTTATAAAATGTTCAGCTTTTGAGATGAAGGCAGAGAGGAACTCCACTCCTGACTAATGTGTAGTAGAACAGCTGCCCACATACGAGGTTACTATTATTTTCAATAACACCATTTTATCCCATTAAGTAAAAAGGTGTTGTTGTTCAAGATGGCAATTTCACAAGGAATCTCGTAATTGTGTTGATGTGCTGGCACTGAACAGCATTCTGATGGAGATAAAACTTAAGGAGCAGAAGGAAAAGCCTCAGAGCCAGATGAAAACCATGAGGTTTTAGGAATGTAAGGAAATGAAGTATATTAATGCTGGTAATTGGAGAGCCCTAAAAATGTGCCCGATTCACAAAGAAATGCTAGAAAAGTAGCTATTTTAGCTCCTGTGAAACTATTGAACAGTGGATGAAATAAATGAAATTCAGATAACGATATTTTATTTATATTGCACTGAAGACTCCATCCAATGCCAATTGATTTTTACAGTTCTGTGACTCTAGAGATATTGATCCTACCCCCTTGGAGTATAGTACATTTCATTTCCTACTCAATTAAGAAGGGTGGTTTTGGAACAAAAGATCTGCCAATGTTAGCTGGTATAACTCCGTAACAAGTTCCGACATCCTGAGGGCTGCCTTGTGCTGACAGGCTGTTTGCTCCAAGCTTCCCCATCCCCTATTCCTCACAGTCGCTTCATCAGAGTTTCACTCACCACCTCCCTCCTTACACTATTCTCCCTTGCCACCTATCCTCCTCAGTCCCTTTCCTTTCAGCTGATCACCTCCTACGTAAAACCCCCAATCAAAAAAAAGTTGAACTAACATGACATTTTCCACATCACACCGTTCACCCTGCTTACGTCTGTGTGGTCTATTTAGACTGTAAGCTCTTCGGCGCAAGGACAATCTATTGCTTTGTCTCTGTACAGTGCTTAGCACAATGGGTCCCCATTCTTAGTTGGCCCTTAGAGAATACTGTAATAAACAGGATTTATAATGATAATACCAGCAATAATCTACATAATGGGTAGGAGCGAGAAATGAAGTGTAATTCCATTCTTGGGATGGTGGACTATTTTCTTTTAAATAGATCTTGCCCGCCTGCTGAGACTTGGGCTAGATGTTTTCAGATGCTGTACTTGGTTCTTTGTGCTATGTCCATCGTGACATAAAAAATTTCATGAGTCATCCACAGCCTCTAAACCCACTCACCAGCCTCTTAAAACCCCTTTACTATAATTTGGGATGGGAATCCTTATTGTGCACCCAAGTTGCATCATTACAGTATTAACTGACATTGGAAAATTGTTATGAATCAATTAGACTGAATCCTAGGCTTTCTGCTATCTACCTATCCAACTCCATGCTATCAGTTAACTGAAAGTGTATTTACATGAGGTGCAGGTTCCATGTATCCCTTTGCAACATTTAATGGCAAGATTGTCAAGAACCATCGGTAATTTATAGTTTGGGGAAATTTATGCCCAGGGATGTTCAGTGGACTACAGGAAAAGCCAAAAATGCTTGAAAAAGGGAGGAAAAATAGAGCTTTAGTATATTTGATTATATCAAGATTCTAATTTAAACAAATCTTGTTCTACATTATTAAAATATAGGCCTTAATTCTGCAGTCCTTACTCTGGCAAAACTTCCATTGATGCCAGAGATTCCTTCAGTGTCAGAGGAAAAGTAGATATTTGGCTTCAAGAGTTTCTGATTATAAAGGGAGTTTAAAGACTCCAGGACATGTCCAGGAATTTGGAACCCAGCTAGAGCCTCCAAAGCACAATACATAGATTTAGTAAGGGCTATAAAGATCTTAGTAGAACTAAAGCCTAAAGCAAAACAGCTAACTGTATTTTTTACCTTCAGAATTCTTGCTCCCTCTGCCTTGCTTAGAAGTTTGCACAGAAGTGATAATTTCCAAAGAAACAGAATGATACTAAGGAGAGAGAAAATGGCACCCATATGAAGCTATATTATCTTAATAAAGGCTCTTTAATTTGTTAGGCGTGAAGTGACAGCACAGTTTAGCAAGGAATGGTATTACACAAGCAAGTGACATACTGTTCCCTTCCTAGTCATGTACAGTATAATGTGCTCAAATGAATTGTGATACTAATAGCTGATTTTTGGCACAGGATATAAAGAATCCGTTGGGAGCTCCAAACACCAAAGCAAACTTTCTTTGTCTGAGAAGTGCAGATGCTATAAGTTGTATAACAACCCTGCTGTAATACAGGTCGATAACTTATTGACATCAGAGCCTAGATTTGAGAGAAACATTTTAATGGTCTACTATGGGAATGGTTGAATGCTGAGCACAAAACCAAGCAAGTTCTGGTCTCTTATTAGGCTAGCAACAAACAAGGTTTTATCCTGTACGACCACAAAGAGAAGGGTTGATCTTAAAAACAATAGTTCAAATGCCAATTTTGTAGACCTCTTCTCTGTACTGGATACAGTAATTAGAGATATTAGTCACAGTAGGAGCTGGTATCAATACCCATAGTTAAGGTTACCTGACACTTTTCATTACAAGACCTTGTGTTTTGATGCTTATAACTTTGCCAAACTTTAAACATTCTTGATGAAATTTTCCATACCAAGGATCTGATCTGGCTGAATCATTTATGATAATTCCCATTATATGCTGGGCACTTTCTATAAATAGAGAAAGACAGTGAAATGATATTGAGGGTTCAACAACCAACCCAGTAAATGAGAAAATAAAACAACTTATTGAAAAACTAGAGAGTGTCCATGATGAACTGCTGTACTCACCTGCCCTTTGTTCTCAACCCCGCCTGCTGCCAGGGCACATCTCAAAAATCCTGTATTCATAATACGGTCCCTTATGAGGGGACCTCTCTAAATTATAACATCTCTCTACAGACAGTACGTGCTTCAAGAACCTCACAATATAAGGTATCTTGAATATTTGGGACTAAAGAAGCCTCTGTTGAAATTAATCCAGTTCTACTACACTAGAATGAACACTAGGGTAAGATGGGTTTTGAAGAACAGCAACCTTACTGAATGGAAATAGAGGATAAACTACCCTTCCAGGGATACATTGAAAATCAAAATTTTCCATGAAACTATGCTGTCACTGTATCGAAATGCTTCATTCATCCAATCGGTCACAAGCCTGTCAATCTGGCAACTTTCATGAGCACTACAATTACTTTAGGAAAATATATTTTCTAACACCTATGTTGGTTACAATAGCTGGAGCCTTAGATAAGGTGGATAGATAGTTCCCCATTTAGTATACATAATTAAACGTTAGGCCGACAATACAATTCAGTTAATTTGGAGTTTTGTTTACCTCAAGATTGGGACAAAGAGTGGAGGCAGAGCAGGAGGCTAGAGGAATTGTCCAGTTTAATAACAGCTTTGGGGTAAACACAAAAGTTTATTCCACTTCCTATTGAAGTAATTAACATTGACTTCAAGAGCAACAAGATTGGGTCCATGTTAGCTTTAGAGGTCTTTCTATGAAATTTAAGATAAATGTTTTAATAGCAGCAAGGGACCAATGAAGTGAATACCTACACTATATTTATTCTTAAAGATTTCTAGGTGTGGGTTTGACCACTACAAAGCATACTGTGGGGCTGAAGCTGATACAAGAGCGGATTCTCACTTACACTAAGGCATCTTTACATTGTTCTGACAGAGTAAGTGTGTCTAACTTAGACTTAGTCACATTAAGGCCCCTTTATATTGCTAGGAAATACAGTAACTTCTCATTTAAAGTCATCCTGGTTAATGTCGTTTCGTTGCTCAATTAGGGAACATGCTTGTTTAAAGTTGTGCAATGCTCTCTTATAACCTTGTTTGGCAGCCACCGGCTTTGTCCACCGCTTGCAGGAAGAGCAGCCCATTGCAGCTAGCTGGTGGGGGCTTGGAACCAGGGTGGACCGCAGCTCCCCTCCACCCCCGCATCAGCTCCCCACTCCCCTAAATTCCCTGTGCAGCAGCTGCTCAGCAGGCTATCAATTGCCAGCAGTTCAGCTGACCCTCCCTCCACTGCCATGTGCTGCTCCCGCCCTCTGCCTTGGAGCTGCTCCCAGGAGCCTCCTGCTTGCCATGCAGGGGAGGAGAGAGAGGAGTGCTAATGTCAGGGTGTCCCCCTCCACCCTGCTTACCCCATCTCCATAGAGCAGGGATGGGGAGGGAGGAGGACACAGGACAGGGCTCAGGACAGAGGGAACTTGCTGGAACAGCTGCTGTCTCAACTTCCTGATCTACTTAAAAAGGCAATGTACTTAGGGTGTGGTTAGCATGCTTAAAGGGGCAATGCACATCACTCCCTCCCTCCCACACACATTCTGTCTCTATCTGCCATGCTGTCTCCCTTCCCTCCATTTGTGCTGCCTTGTAGAGTGTGAGACTACATTAACAATGTGTTAACCCTTAAGGGCTCAGCCAAGTGCTAGTTCATCATTTAGCAGTAAGGCATTCCCTGGGAAATATCCCACCCTCTGACTCCACCACTTCAAGGAAGCTTCACAGTAATAATTGCTGTGTACAGTATTAAATTGTTTAAAACTTATACTGTACATATATAATATGGTCTTTTGTCTGCTGAAAAAATTTCCCTGAAACCTAACCCCTCCTATTTATATTAATTCTTATGGGGAAATTGGATTCGCTTAGAGTTGCATTTTCCGGAACATAACCACAACGTTAAGTGAGGAGTTACTGTAAAGAGGCTTTAGTACAACTGAGAATTAAGGCCATAATATTTAATCATTCTGCCATTCTCCATGTTCATCTAAAGCAGAGGTTCTCAAACTTAGAGAAACCACGACCCTTTTTCACTTCACTCACTGGCGGCGCAACCCTTGTATGTCCACTAAAAAGCCACCAAATGAATTACTTCTGCATTTGGCGGCTTTTTGGCAGACATGCCGAGCACTCCCAATTGTGCGCCGAATCCAGAAATAATCACTTCAGCAGCACTTGGGAGCGTTTGGCATGTCCGCCAAAAAGCTGCCGAATGCGGAAGTGATTTATTCGGTGGCTTTTCAGTGGCGCCAGGAGCTTGCGACCCCCCTGGAAGCAGACGGTGACCCTCAGGGGGGTTGCAACCCCCGGTTTGAGAACTACTGATCTAAAGATTCACTTCACAGACAATGAGACATTACCCTAAATATGCTGGAATCAGCACCATAAAAACAGTACAGTGGTCAGAGTGTGGGAGGGGAAGGGGACCATGTTTGCTACTGTACATTTTTAAATAGCAAATCCAGGTAGAGGTCTGCCTTTCCCATCAAGGAGCCAATCCATTTTCCACTGACTTAATGGGCTTTCAATTAGGCCCCAGGAAAAGAAATAATATTTATTTGAAGACCCTCTCTTTCCTATTTTGTAGATATCCTCCGATCTCTTTGTTCAGAGTGAGAAGAGAATAAAAGCAAACCTACTTATCTTACCATTCAGTTTTCTATTGTTTAACTCAGAACAAATAAAACAGTCACTATGCTAAGATCCAGTCAACTAGGAAACAGATTATGACAAGTACTCTTCAGAACGAATTCAAATATTAACAGCCCAATGAGAGTAACATGGACTCTCTGGACTCATGGACTTCTTGTATTGAGAATTTTAACTAACAGATATGTTTAAACTATAATTGAAAATCAAATGAGTTAAATATAATTTTTTGTTCAAATAGTATTCAAAATTACACTTCAGTTGTCCAAAACCACTTGTCTTTTAATAGTGTAGACCAGACACCCACCTTTCATGAGTGCCCCCTGCCTCATAGTTCTCTCAGCAGGTCTTCAGCAGCTCAGCCCCCTGGCTGAGCCACACACACTGTCCACCCTTCCAGGCTATACAGTCCAAGTTCTTATCTCATCCCTGGTTTGGGGCCATAGCTTTAAGGCTTCTCCAAGAGGCACTGCCTTCAACCACCCAGCTGGGGTGCAACTCAGTACCTCACTGGTCTGGCCAGGCCAGGGTCTGCATTCAGTCGCCCTGGGATTCAGCCTGCCTGCACTGACCTGCTGGTCCTGTTGCTCTTCCCGCCAGCCAGGCTCCCAGTCTTCAGCAACCTTCCTTGAGCTTCAGTACTGCCTGCAAGGAGCTGTCTGTGGTACTACTGCTCTTCTAACTACTCAGTCTTCATTCTTCAATTGCCACACCACAACAGACTGCTCTGCTGCTTGTCTTATATAGGGCGTTTCGGCCCCTGATTGGTTTCTCTGATTTCTGCCACACTGATTGTCTGCAGAGGAACAACCACTCTAGACTGCCTGGAGGACCTCTCTCTGCTCTGTTCTGGGGCAGCATGACGCAGGGCTGTGAGGTCTCCAGCAGGGGGCTTCCAGGCCTAGTCCACTCTGCCACAGGGACTTTAATATGCTACCTATTTTACAGGGAAGGTGCACACAAATACTACAGTGATGGGTGGCAGTATGTACCTTAGGATAGATAGTTATGTATTAACAGAAGACCCTCTTAGGTTGCTAGTAATAAACCAATTTAAATGTAATTACACTGGGCAGCCATTCCCTCTCCTATTACTCAAACAGAATAAATAGTCTCTAAATCAGTCTGAGTAGTGAATTTTAATAAAATGGATATTGCTTCCCAGTGATTGTATGCCTGGAAACATGTGTACTATTCCTTCTTATACGTTTGAAGTCTCCAATCTGTCAATATAACTTATTACTTTCATACTTAGTCTCTCTCTCTCTCTCACACACACACACACAATTTGTTAACAGTTAAGATTGTTCAAGTGCATCTCTCATCAAGCAAATCACTAGTTAAGGAAACATTAGCAACTAAACCACTCACAGTTCTACACATTAACTTTTATACATAAAAATGGGATTAAATTCCCGTGTTGCCAATATCCTGCTGTCAAATCCACATAGGTGGACCTCTGTGCCTGTGCTGAATCCTATGGACATCAAGGGATGCCTAGGCCAATTGCAGGATTGGGGCTCTGAGTTGCAACTCTCAACACACCTCAATCTTTGTTTCCATACTTTTTTGGGCACTGTGTGTTTGCTTTGTCGCAAGGACGCCACAAGACACTTTCCAGTGAACGCTGTTCTCAGGGTGGCGTGTAACATCCAGGATAAAGTTCTACCAACCGGAGAGGTAGACGTGGCCCAGAGGCAGACCCCCTATTATATGGTTTCAGCAAGTCTGTTTTGATGTTGGACTCTCAGGCTGCCAAGCCTTCGCGGTTGTGCAGGAATGGACCAAATGGCGAACGATCGCTATGGCCAACTGTCTGGCTAAGCGTTGAAGAAGATGATGTTAGCTTTAATAAAAATGTTACTTAAAAAAATTCTGCAGAATTTTTTTTATCTGTAGACCTTAAGTGAACCCAAACCACAATGCTTCTCCCTCTTGATCAATTGGCTGCTAAGTACTGTATCTTGGATGGTCTTTTAATGAGCATGTGCAGCTATAGGTATATGGAAATCATGGTATGTAATTCATTCGACATGCCAGTTCAGTCCTTAAAAGTCTCACAGAGGCCAGTGGTGTTTTGTGATGTGGATGCTTGTCAACTAAGAATGCAAAATGACATCACTGGCTCATTTCACAAAGGCTAAGCTGCCCTCAGAGAGTAAGGACTGTCACTTGCCAGGCAAAAGGGCTAGATTTGAAGCAGCGACCTTGAATTTAAATATTCAGTATTAAAAATTAAGTATTCCTTTTCCAATCCCCTGTACCACCCAGTTCCCCACAAACAGGATCTCTTACCATGGATTCAGTTATATTGGCTGTATCAGTAAAATGAAGGGTTCAAAGTTCCTCATAGCAGGGATGGATGAACTTCCTGGAATTTTAGATTTGCTGAACTTCTAGAACTATAAATTTGATTTTCAGATAATTTTCTCATGGGATTTGTTTTTCTCATGTGGTTTTCATTTCTTTTGTTTTTTTAACAAGGAAGTTAATTTTTTAAAAACAATTCTTAAAGTTTGCTATGATGAAGGTGAGGCTTCTTCCATTCCTAATAAAGACAAGCTGGCAAAACCATATAATCCTCTACAGTATTTATCCCTTTTCTTTCCTGTTACTTTGGCCAGGCTTCCTCTAATTCCCAAATCATTTTACTGGCTCTTTTCTGGGCTTTACTTCATATTCAATATTTGTGTCCTTGCCTTCCAGGCCCCTCATCACGCAATCCATGATTAAATCTGGGACCTAGTCTCCTTTTGGCTTTTCCAATTCCCTACCCTTAATCAGTGGTGCCAGACTCACTGTGTTGATGGGAGAAGCCATCCTGCTGACATAGCACTGTCTACATGGGTGGTTAGGTTGGTATGATTGTGTCGCTCAGGAGTGTGGATTTTTCAACCCCCTGAGTGAGTAGTTATACAGCTATAGGTCTGTAGGGTAGACGAGATCTAGGAAAGAAGAGGGGTTAGCTAATGCGTGTTAATCCAGTGTATCTACCACTCCTCCCAGTTTAGTGTCACCTGCAAACTTGCTGAGGGTGCAATCCACTCCATCCTCCAGATCATTAATGAAGATATTGAACAAAACCAGCCCCAGAACTGACCCTTGGGGCACTCCACTCGAAACCGGCTGCCAAGTAGACATGGAGTCAATGATCGTTACCCTTTGAGCCTGACAATCTAGACAGCTTTCTATCCACCTTCTAGTCCATTCAACCAGCCCATACTTCTTTAACTTGCTAGTAAGAATACTGTGGGAGACAATATCAAAAGCTTTGCTAAAGTCCAGGAATAACACGTCCACTGCTTTCCCCTCATCCACTGAGCCAGTTCTCTCATCATAGAAGGCAGTCAGGTTTGTCAGTCATGATTTGCCCCTGGTGAATTCATGTTGACTGTTCCTGATCACCTTCCTCTCCTCCAAGTACTTCAAAATGGTTTCCTTGAAGATCCTGCTCAATGCTAAAATCCTAGTACGAACCAGCAGTTGTGGTTTTAGCTTGCTATCTGGTTGTGGTAAAGCCTATTCTTCCCTGCAAGGTCTACCTCAGTCAGCTAACTTTTTAAACCCCCTTTTTTCCTGGGGCTTGTCTAGATGAACAAGTGTGCAGCAAGGTGGGCTGTATATCTACAGCACATTAGCCAGCCGTACACTAAATATGTCCATATGGACTGTGCTACTGAGCACTAAAAGGTTCCTAGTGCACTTCAATTTACTCTGCTTTGAGACAGGAATACACCAGAGTACACTAGTGAACTTTCAGTGCACTATAGCAGGGTCTGCACGGATAGTTGATGTGCAGCAGGTTAGTGCACTATAGTACATCCCAGCCTTTTGCACCCTAACTATTCCTCTAGACCTGCTGGTAAACTAGATATGGTGCTAATTTCTCTGTATTTGATTTTCCATTCCAGTTGCTTTCTGCTCCTCCCCATCCCCCCAACTGCTCATCAGAATTCAAGCTGAACTTTCAAGCCTGTAATGCTGGAATGAGTTCATAATTAGGCAAGCAAGTTTGCCCGTCCCTACTTCACACTTTCCAGAGGCACACTACACAGCAGGGAAGTCTGCCATCACTCTACTGTTGGATTATTAACTAGTCATTTGTTCAAATAAACGAAGCTTCATTAATTACAAGTAATGATTTAGGAACAGATACATAAAATCTCATCTGCACAAGATGTGCTTTATTCAGCTTGAATCCTAACCAATTTCTCCTTCAATTACTGATGGAATGAACATGGTGAAATTTTAGGTCACAACAACATTAGCAGATTTCATCTTTGAGACGATGACTTGTAACTGGAGATTGCAATTAAAAGGGTGGATATGTAAATGAGAAACATCATTTATACAGAAACTGTGATCTCCTGCTCTCTGAATTTGCTATTTTAGTTAAAATCCTTTCCCTTTCACCCAAATAAATAACATAATTCAATATTTTAATGACTGAGCATTGCTTTCCCCACCCCTTAATAGGTAGAATAATAATAGAGATGAGACTTCTGCCAAATACCTGCATTTCTTTTCCTAACTCTCCCAACAAGCCCAAATCAACAATTACTTAGAACATTAAATGGACTATTTATAAAATCTATTTGGAAAGACGAAGCAACTAGACCATGCATAAGAGGGTAAAGACACAAATCAGTCAAGGTGGCCTCTTCCTGCCAAATCTCAGCTGCCAATCAGATAGCTGTTCGTTCTCTAAATAAGTCACTTTTCTAACTCTGATGGATATGTCACCTCCAAAGTTCACTGTCCAACACACAAACTAAAGGTGTGATATATAAGAAGGAATAAATGTTTAATGAAATAAGTATTTACATACTATTGTGAAGGCTGACAAGACATAATAACCACTGCAAAACTATAACTTTGAACTCGAGAGCTCCTCTACACCCCTCAAGGAGATTCTCCAACACCTGAAAATCTTCAACTACAAGAAAGCTCATCACATGTGGGATGACAATAGAGTTTCTCTACCACTGGAGATATTTCTGTAACTATGCAACATGTCACCTTATTAGTAGAGTAGAGCTTAGCAAACTTCAAAGGTATTTAGACACCTAACTCCCATTGAAAGTAATGAGAATTAGGCACCTAAAATCTCTTTGACGATCTGGGTCAGAGTGCTGGATCCCCAGGTGCATGTCTCAAACTTACATGGAGTGATAAGCAGCAGCAGCCCGACATACACTATGCTACTCATATGAGAATGAAGACTAATTACCCAACCCTTCCTACTTGCACTGTGATAGCTAATGTTTATTGTTAGAATTGTACAATTCTGTTGCTCAAAACCACTGGATGCTTTGATCACTTTGCACTGACATATTTTTAATAGAACAGTGGTCTCAGAGGAAATCAGCGATCATTGCAGTTAATGACCAGAATGCTCTGATGTAGTATAATTGCCAGGTCAATTTGAGCTGTTCAAATGAGTGAGAATTCCTTTTCCATTTAGGAACTATCATCCACAAGAGCTGGCCAAAGAAAGTCAAACTTTGATGTCAAAGAGAAATGTTAATGAGAACACACTTTAAGTGAAAAGTCACCACAATATCATTAGATCTAATTTCCTATGTAGTTACTGTGTGTGGAGGTGGATGTTTCATTTTCCTGCTGTGGCTTAGAGAAAATTGTAACAATTTTCCACTCAACAGTAAGCAATTTTTATTATTTCTATTTTTGTCATTCTTACCTATTCTAAACTTTAGCACCTCACAGACCATCTTCCTGTCAGCAACCCACCATGACAGCTATGCTTAGTGCTCTGCAACAGACCGTCCTCAGGGTGAAACTCTTATGGGCTGGAGCAGTGTGTTCTCAGGGGAAAGTCCTAGCTGGTGTATTTCTCTATCACCCTTGATCAGCAGAAGATAGAGCTTCTCCACCTTTAGGACTCCAGTATCCTTCTCTTTGTGCAAGGCTTCTCTCAATACAATTAGCAGCAGAAGAGTTTGGCAACGTCACTTCTGGAAAGGATCATCAAGTGCGAATTTTCACTTAAGTTTGCAGAAAGGGTCTTGTCCTTTCAAAGGGAAACGTTGCTTTTTTTAATCAGATATATGGCAGCCTGTGACTGTAATGATGAAACTATTATAAAATGATTGGACAAGATATGGGCCTGAGGTTATGACACGCATGTTATCTGGCACAAGGTCTTTATTTGTCAGGTGGAGAGGTTTCGTTTGTCTGCATGATTAAAATAGCTTTTCCTTTGAACTGACAAAAATTTCACATACAAAGTGAGCAAATATTGCCTTTTTGTAGGCTTCTCAACGAGGTCAAAAACAAAACTTCACTCTTTGCCAGTGCACAATGAAATCACTATCAAACAACATAGTGGAGGAACAGGCTCCAAGAATAAACTTCTGCATCACATGGTCTTAATCTGAATTTCTTGCAGTGTGCACAGTGCATGGAGTGGTGCAGCTTGGATATGAGGGAGATCGTGCCAATGTTGAAAGAAGATAGAAATAAATACTTAGCACTTACGTACTACTTTTCATCTTCAACACTCTTCACAAAGCATAGGACAATCCATTTTTAAAGAGTGCCAAAAATAAGTAAGAGTCCAATTTACATTTAGAGTTTGGTTTGGTTTCAGTTTTATGGAAGATGGGAAAGATGGAGTGCAGGGATGTGAGAGCCTGGAGTTATACAAAAAAAAAAAGAAAAAGAAATAGAAATAGAAAAAAAGGATAGAGAAAATTCAGAGTGGAAAAAGGATGGAGAAGGAGGAAAGGAAGAGTGGGATGAATCTGAGTGACTGTTCCAATGCCCAAGAAGTTTTCCTCTAGCATTTATTTGAAAGGGAAAGAGACAGGGTGGGAGGGAGTAGCAGCAGCATCTTGTCCTGTTATGAGCACGTGTCTCTCAGCCTTTCATTCTTTAAATAAATAAAGTCTCCATTCCCATCTTCCTCGGATTTAGAAACATGTGCTAAGTACATGGAGCTAGATCCACAAAGACTCGGTGGTACCTAAATGATGGACTTTGATAGCTGAGCTCCTCAGCTGCCACTTAGCCTTGTGGGCACCTAAATTCCCTATGCACCTAAGTTTCTGCCAGTAGATATGTGCAAAGCAGTCCAAGTCTGACCTCACTGAACTGCTCAGTATCCTAGCTCATGTCTTAGCCCCTGTGGGGTTCACAAAATAGGCACCCGCTACATGTATCTTGCCTGTAGTGCCCAATCTGATAGGTATTCTCAGAGTATGGCTAATCCATCAAAAAGACAGCTGCGGCAATGAGATCAGGAAGAGTGGTGGTGGTGTCTATGTCCATCCCAGAATAGTCAAGACCTCAGTGGTTAGGGCATTCACCTGGGACGCCTGTTTTCAAATTCCCCTTTCTGCTGGATTTGGAGCAGGGACTTCAAACCTGCTCTCCCACCTCCCAGGTCAATGCCCTAACCACTAGGCTATTGACTATTCCAGGGTGGGATTCTGTCAATTGCTCCTGTTTAAGCAGTTCCAGTTTGTATAAATAAATATCCATTGGGCTAAAGACCCAGAGAGATTAACTCTAAACTCTGTGGTTACAGCACTCATCTTAGAGGTGGGAGATCCCACTTCAAATTCCTGCTCCACATCAGGCAGAGGGGGGAATTGAATCCAGATCTCCTACAGCCTAGGGGGAATGCTCTAACCCCAGGGCTAAAGTTTGTAGGGTGTGGCACCACCTCTTCTTCATCCCTTCATTTTGTGTGGGTTTAAATGTGCCCACAGCAAGTCTAGCAGATTTGGACCCAAAGGCAAAAAGGGCAGGGAAACGTCTAGTTCCTGAATTGCACTGGGCTTAGGCACGAGTTAGGTTTCAAATTGCTAGGCAGGGTCAGGATTTAGGTGGATTTATGCCCAGCTGCCAAAATGTAGGGGGACTTGGGGACTTTAGCAGTGGAAACTCAGCAACCTAGAGATTTTAGGCACTGACAGGATTAGGTGGCAGCTGAGCAGGGGTTCTGTGAATGCCAGTGGGTCTAAACGTGGAACCTAGGCATCTAAAGTGGTGGTCAGGTACCTAAGTCCCCCTTGTGAATCCCATCCATAGAGGACATCACAGTTTCACCACATGCATAACAGGCTGATAGGAAGCACTCATGGGCCTACAATTTCCCACTTTGAACATAATGACAGACCAGGAGAATGGAAGAGGGAGAAGATGTGGTCAAAGTTTTATACATGGTCAGTAATAATGAGGCAGAGCCAGAGAACCCAGAGTCCCAGAATCTCAATGTAGTGTTTGAAAGTCCCACAAGGCTCAAAGGGTTTGAGGAAGACATACTGATGCACCGTACGAATGTACATATTGCTTTATACAATGAGCAGAGGTACAGGCATGCCTTGATAATCGCAGACATCCTAACTATTCAAGAGACAACAAGCAAGCAATACTTCACATACACTAGGTGGAAGGGTAATCGTCTCTGAAGGTGCTGCAGTGTTAGAACATAATGTTTTATTTAGATGGGCCCACAATAAATTATCAGGGATTAGCTGTTTTACAAGCAAGGAGACCTGGCATAATCTTGATTTATTGTTTCAATCTTAATCTCTCAAATTCTTCTTCTTCACATTCAAGGGTACTTCAAATTCAAATATAGGGTTATGATTGCCATATAGTGTGAGCAAACCTCACTAGTCAGCATATTCCCTTCCTCAATGAATGCATTCTTTCTACATTGTTTAGTCTGAGACCTGAAAATCAAGACTCTTCTGATCTCTAGGCAGCAAAGGGAGTTGCTGAGGAAGTAGATTTTGGAGTACAGTAGCCCTGTCAGCTGGAAGTCACTTACATATGGTACATCACACTTCCCTTCGCGCCTGATAGAACTTTGGGTTTCACATTCTGCTGCCACACAAGACAAAGATCTCTAGTTCTGTCCTACCTCAAAACAGGCTCTCTCCCCCAGTACTCATGCTGACAACCATGAAAACATTCTGACATTTCCTTTGTGTGCATTCAGATGTAGGCAGGGTTAACTGTACTAGTTAATATTCTCACAAACTCACGGTCTCTTTCAAGTCAGAGGTGTTCCTAGAGGCACTGCACACTCCTGATTGGTTCACACATCCCTTTTATTAAAAGATACGTGACAAATTCAAGTACTTCTCTCAGTCTCCATTTCCCACCCTTCACTCTAAGCGAGTCTCCAATGGCCTTTGGGATCCCAGATCACTCTCCCTGTTTTTAACTCTGTTCCAAAACTCACAACCCCACATTGTAACAGTTAGCTGTAGAGAGCTGACTCCAATGGTCTTTCTGAAATAGTCAGAAAGGACCCTTCAGGATAATGCCGGGTCCTTCATTCCCTACAGGGGCTGAATACATTACCTCCCGTAAACTTCCAGCTACCCTTAACTCACTGTACAGTATATATGCAGTGGCAGAGAGACCTGGAGCTGCCACAGGGGCAAAAATAACCCTCTAGAGATGAATGTTTCCTGCAAAACCAGGTGTTCATGATTTAAATGCATATAAAAGCAATATTTAAAAAAAAACAACCACCCACAAACGCTAACACACATGCCAGTAAGCTTTATACAATACAGGACAATCTGAACCAAATACATGTCTGCAGGTTAGTTCACTGCTGGAAATCTCTCACTCCTACCTACAACTGCTTCCCCTGAGACTAAGGAAGGAAGAAGGCTCATGCCTTTTTAATGCAAGGTTAACTCCTTCCCAGGTCACTTCCTTCGAAGGATAGTTATTACCATCTAAAAAAGACTGTCAAAGAAGGGTTGCTTTTCCATCTAAATACTCTCTCCAGCTAAAGGGAAAGGAAACAAGGGATTTTAAAATGAAAGCATCATTTAATACTCTATATTTTAAGTGCTTTAGCTGCTTTCCCACTCTTTTCTGTAACTTTAATAAAGGGCTAAAAAGGATTTTTAAAGATGTGTTTTCCATGGGACTAGGCAGACTGATGGCTCTGTACACCACACTCCGAACTTTATTTAACACCGTTTAATGTTGGATAGTTTCAGAGTCATGTCAACACTTTGACTCTTTGGCCCTTCATTCCATCTAAAATTTATACACCACTTCTGATCTACCATGCTTTGAAACAGGAGTAGGTCAACGTGTAGTAGGGAAACTTTGATATGAGGCAGCAGGGTCCACTCAGACACTTAAGTGCACTTCAGACTAGAGTTGTCCCCCAGTTTTCCTCAAACTAAGCATTTGTTATAGACAAGTCTTTAGTGAACATAGGAAAGCAGTCTCCACTCTAGCCACTGATTCACCCAACAGTTGCAGCACTGGCCACAGAATAAGGAGAGGGCAAATGAGAATGAGGGAAGGAGAAATAGGTGGATATTGGTTTAGGGATTCAAGGAGAAGGGTGAGATGTCTGAGGGAATTTGTGGAAAGATAAGAGACACCAAGTGACTTAGCAAGGCAGTCTGGTGACTTAGACGCCGGCCAAAGATTGCTGGAGAGTCTGGAGGAGTCCAAAAATAGGTTGGGGCAAACTTCAAAGCATAAGCTAAAAGCCTTATGGCCCAATCCTGCAAGGTGCTAAGAACCTCCAGGAGTTGCTCCTTACTTTGCAGAATTGAGTCCTTAAGAAGGAAAAGAATTTGTGTGGCTGGATCCTTCTGGGGACTTTACAGTACAGCAGAAGGCATTTGGTCCTATCTAACTTTCTGGGTAAAAATTAAGTCACTGATCACCCTTCTCAGGGGATTTGGGTAACTCCATCAAGGTAAGGAAATCACTCTAATCTATCCTCCAAATTAGTGGTTAAGTATTCACGGCAACTCTAACGCACCAAATGCACTATGTTCCATGAATAATAATGAACAAATTACTTAAGGTTGACTTTACAATTTCTCAACATTGCCATGTTTTCTCTTAGTAATTTTCTTCCATGATTTATAGTTTTTAATGTCTCCTTTCATACCTTATCAGCTTTTGCTTCCTTCTCTTCTTTTGGCCCTACTGCATTGTGTTGTTGCCTGTACACATAATTCACCTTGTGGTACTGGGGAAACGGGGAGAATTTAATTGCTAGCTCTTTCATTAATACAGTCTTAAAAAGGCAATTTAATGTTTATTGCCTGCTTATTTTACTGCTGGGTCAGAAAAAACACATTATAGTTTAGGACCTTCATCTACTCAATATGGATTAAAAGGAACTTTAAAAAAATGTTATAGTAAATTTTCTTTTACTTCAGGCAACTATTAAAAATGGGTGAAAATTGCCATCCTGGATTTTTTTAAAAAAACAAAGACCATATTTTTACAGAGTTTTACTGTACATGTCTTCCTGGGTTCTAAAAGGAGTTTTGCATTTGGGTGGTGGCAGCATTTACCAAGCCAAGGTCAGAGAAAAGCTGTAACCTTGGGAGCTTAATACAGCCTGGAGTGGCAAGCATTAATTTTTAAAATCATTGTGGGCCCCTGCCTTCTGTACTCAAAGTGACAGAGTGGGAAATCAGCCTTTACAATAATAAGTCACCAGGACCAGATGGTATACACCCAAGAGTTCTGAAGGAACTGAAATGTGAAATTGCAGGAGTACTAACTGTCATCTGTAACCTATTATTTATATCATCTTCTGTACCAAATGACTGGAGGATAGCTAATGTGATGCCAGTTTTTAAAAAGGACTCCAGAAGAGACCTTGGCAATTACAGGCCAGTAAGCCTCACTTCAATACCAGCCAAACTGGTTGAAATTATAGTAAAGAACAAAATTGTCAAAGACATAGATTAATATAATTTGTTGGGGAAGAGTCAACTTGGTTTTTGTAAAGGGAAATTATGCCTCACCTAGTTATTAGAATTCTTTGAGGGGGTCAACAAGCATGTGAACAAGAGGTATCCAGTGGATATAGTGTATTTAGATTTTCAGAAAGCCTATGACAAGATCCCTCACCAAAGGCTCTCACGCAAAGTAAGCAATTCTGGAATAAGAGGGACGGTTCTCTCATGGATTGGTAACTGGTTAAAAGATAGGAAACAAAGGGTAAGAATAAATGGTCAGTTTTCAGAACAAAGAGAGGTAAATCCCAGGGGTCTGTACTGGGATTAGTACTATTCAACATATTCATAAATGATCTGGAAAAAGGGGAAAACAGGGAGATAGCAAAATTTGCAGATGATACAAAACTTCTCAAGATAGTTAAGTCCTAGGCAGACTGCGAAGATCTAAAAAAGGATCTCTCAAAACTGGATGCTTGGACAACAAAATGGCAAATGAAATTTAATGTTGATAAATGCAAAGTAATGCACACTGGAAAATATAATCCCAACTATACATATAAAATGATGGGATCTAATTTAGCTGTTACCACTCAAGAAAGAGATCTTGCAGTCATTGTGGATAGTTCCCTGAAAACATCCACTCAATGTGCAGCGGCTGTCAAAAATGCAAACAGAATGTTGGGAATAATTAAGAAAGGGATAGATCAGACAGAAAATGTCATGTTGCCTCTATATAAATCCACAGTATGCCCACATCTTGAATATTGCATGGAGATGTGGTCGCCCCATCTCAAAAGAGATAAATTAGACTTGGAAAAGGTCCAGAAAAGGGCAACAAAAATGATTAGGAGTATGGAATGGCTCCCATGTGAGGAGAAATTAATAAGACTGGGACTTTTCAGCTTGGAAAGGAGATGACTAAGGGGGAATAGGATAGAGGTCTATAAAAACGTGACTAGGGTAGAGAAAGTAAATAAGGCAGTGTTATTTTCTCCTTCTCATAACACAAGAACAAGGGGGCACCAAATGAAATTATTAGGCAGCAGGTTTTAAACAAACAAAATGATATATTTTTTCTACACAAGAAACAGTCAACCTGTGTAACTTCTTATCAGAGGATGTTGTGAAGGTCAAGACCATAACGGGGTTCAAAAAAGAACTAGGTTCATTCATGGAGGATAGATCCATCAATGGCTATTAGCCAGAATGAGCAGGGATAGTGTTCCTAGCATCTGTTTGCCAGAAGTTGGGAATAGTTAACAAGGGATGTTCTGTTCATTCCCTCTGGGGACCTGGCATTGGCCACTGTCAGAAGACAGGATACTGGGCTAGATGGACCTTTGGTCTGACCCAGTATGGTCGTTCTTATGGTGCTTCTTATGGTGCAGTTAGTGGGATGGGTTTCAGCACTTCATAACATCATTCAATCGCCCTCTGAAAATCTTTTATAGTAGCTGCTGCACTACAAGGATATAACAAACACATTTCTTTTTTCAAATGGATTTTACCATTTGTATTGCCATGTGCAAAGATCATATCATTAAGGGTCAGGAGGGCCAAAACATTTCTATATTTAACCTACCTAAGTAGAAGAAATAACAGCCTGAGGGTTGATAAATGTACCTCAGCTGTTCCAGTTAATTTGGGGATGTGGAGGAAGTGAGCTACAGGAGGAAAGGAAAATATTCCACACAGTTGAAGATAAAAGCAAGTTAAAAAGCAGAAGTATAGACACCCAAAGCTCCCTAGCGACTACTGCAGACATATACAGTAAGGCTTCAGGAGAGGTGCTTTGTTTCCATTGGAAGTCATAGCACATATTGTTTATTCAGGCTTAATTGTTAGTTATTTTAGCTTTCTCACGTAAAATACTGTATATGCTCTTCATTAATTAAGCCATTTATTGGAACTAGTGATAACAAAATATTAAAAACACCACTTCATTTGATAAAGCAACTAAAGTGAATGTCGTGCAGATAATTCTCTCCTAGCTTTGCATGGTGAACAGATTTTTACACTGATTTCACAGTCATCCTCTCAAATCTCCTCCCCGCCCCCCGAAGCAGTATGTCTATTGAATGCTATGCCTCTTTCTCCCTGCAACACAAGCCTGCTAAGTTTCATTCACTGGGAAACAGAAGCCCCCATGTAAGATAAATATCTGCCTTTAAAATTAAACTGTGATGACGATTATTTATATAGGGCCCACAAACGCACTAGGAGCCTTACCTACCTAGGAGGCATTTTGCTGTGTATTGCTGTGAAATAGTTAACATCTCACTCTTTGTTTTTCAAAGCCTCCCTTCTCTCCCCCCACCCCCTGCCCCAACTGTCATGGCTTGGCAGGCCTGATAACAGCAAACACCATTTAAAATGAGTGAATGGGAGGGTCCCCTCCACCAAGAATGAAATGTTGCATAGGCCTGGAACACTCTCCAAGGCGCGATGTATGCTGCACCTGTTTGCAGTGTTTTAAGCTACTATAGCTGCTACATAATTCCTAGGGGCAGTGGATATTGGAGCTGCAGAACACACCAGATCATATCATAATTATTGGATTAAATCAGCAACGTCCAAAGGGATCTGTGGAGAGATTGAAAGGACTGTCCACTTTCCCAGCCGGATTTTTTTACCCCTCCATCTGCTACCTGAAATGTTAATGCCTAGAACTGTGTCTAATGCTAAAAGCTAGAATAGGAGTTAATAAATACTTTAGACACTTAGAGGGAAAGAGTCAGAATAGGAAGAGAGGAGAACAATGAGCTGATGGAGCTCTTAAATGTATGAGTTTGCTTCAGTGCTTTTCTGATAGGCTGCAAAACCTGTGGTTCCAGAGGCACTCAAAAAGGTCCCCAGATGTGCTTAAACCAGTCTTCTTAACTGGAACAAACCATCCGCTTCATCCTTGTCACAGCTTGCTTGCTTCACTTAAAATACAAACAGGTATTCTAAAGCTTTGCATTTATCACACATATTCCATCAGAGAATCTCACCCAGCTTTACAAACATCCTGTCTTTACATTTGGGGAAACTGAGGCAGTGAGTGGCAGAGGGAGGGTTAAAGGCCAATGGTGGGTTTTATAAGCTGATTGGGTATGGAGGGGGATTCCTGAGACTAAGTTGACATTTCAAGCCTGAGAATAGAGAAGGTAGAAGTGGAAAGGCTTCTAAGTTCAGGTAGGGATAGTGGATATTTGAGCTATGAGTAAAAAGGGGATGGGGTTCTCAATCTGGGTACCTCTGAGCCTGAACACGGGGTTGGGGTGTGTATGTCCTGAATCGAGAGAGATTCAGGTGGGAGGGGTTTCTGAGCAGAACTAGGTTGTGTTGTCAGAAGCCTAGAGACTCTAGGGGAGTTCTGAACTAGGATGGGGATGGCTTAGATTGGCAGGGTTTAGTGAATAGGGCTAAGGGGAAGGAATGGGTGAAAGTGCATGTGTGGGTGAATGAGAGGAAGGGAATAAACGTAGGCGCTAGACTGGAGGGTTAGACATATATCACACTAGGATCGGGACAGTATAGTAAAGGATCACTGCTGTAGTCTCCTAGCACTCCCTTTCCCGCAGAGTCCCTGTTTTTTTTTTTTCCAGTGTGAAAAGGGCAGAATTATGTGTAAGGAGACTATAAAATGGGCTGTTTTTCCTTTATGCTTCCCTCAGCAAAAACACTTCACTGTGACATCCCTGCTGATGTCCAATTGCACTTTGAATATTTGGTCAACCTGTCCTGGGGAGCAGGGGACAGATGGAGGGAAGGAGGCAGTGGGACTCCACTTCTGATTGCCCCCATGGCACCATGGATAAAGAGCCACTCAATCTGAAATGCAGTCCAAGCCACTGAAATCACTTTATTCCATGCAGAGCAATTTAAAAAGTTCCTGGAAAGTTTTATAAGCCTTTCAATTTGCAAGAGTGATCAATATTCTGGAAGGGCACAGTACAGAAGTGATTTACATTTTTGGAGGCTGTAACATTTTACAAGTGCTTTTCTTTGGAGGCAATTAGGATTTTGCACTTGCATGGTGCTGAGAGCCCTTCACTAGTTATAGAAATACTTTACAACTGCATGAGAGCTTCAGGCTCCATGAACTCCAGTAAATCATAGCTGAATGCACAAGTAAGAGAGCCCGACCAATTAAAGGGAAAGAAAGATTTGAGAGATTTGGAATAAACCCAGAGATAGACCACATTTCTAATGCAACACTAAATTATCCTTCCAGTGTCCTATCAAAATTAGGTATTTTATTATCCATATTTTTAAAAACATTAAACATTCATGCAGCTGCTGCTTATATATCCAGCCAGATCTCATTTTATGTTACTTCCACAACTTTCACTCTGTACAGTGGCGCCAGTCTCAACAATCCCTTTATTTCCTATTCATAAATATCTTGGTGATTTATGCTGTACTACCCCCTGGAATGTTCTCTTTCAGTACCTGGAATGTTCTCTCAAATCTACCATCATCATCACCTCATGGAAATCTACAGGAAGTGAGCTACAAACTTATACTAGAAAGGTCACAAACACATTTCAGAAGCATGCACAAACTAAGACCCTGATCCTGTGTTAACATCTGTTATCTTGGCTTTCCCACCTACAACAAAGATGTTACATCAGCACCCCTGTAAGGACTGATCTTTATTTCTTGGCTCTGTGACATGGGTCAGGGTTACAAGAGGTTACACTCCTGTCACATGGTCATATCAAACACAGAACAGCCACACACTAATAAAGCCAATTAAAAGAAACTCAACTAGAGACGTAGGATGAAGGGCAGAGTATTGGGCATCTGCATCCCAGTGGCTACAAATCTGCACTCTGAATCTCAGTGGCATGCTGATGATTCTGCCATTTATAGTTCTTAGAAGATTTCCTTAGGCAGGGCTAGGGTGGGCTGCTGAGGTCAATCTGCCATCTGGAGTCTTTTGCCTGGTCTACACTACAAAGTTTTGTCCACCTAAGTTGACTAGTTTCACCTTAGTTTGGCATGCCCCACACCTAAAACAGTCTCCCACTGACACAGGCAGCCCATTACATTGACACAACACCAGCACCCCAAACAATGTAGAGCCAAAGGAAGATCTACTTCTATCTATGTAGTCCTAG